>LR990126.1:30469054-31069054 GCA_905147285.1 Hypena proboscidalis
ACAAAAGAATATTTAACATTATGCCCGCAGTTGCATCAAATAGGTTACTAAACAGCTATTTATTATATTTACATAAACATACATCAAACAAAATTGCTTTTGAATTGGCAAAGATTTAAATTAAATCATTGAAATGGATCTTTCACCTTATGCTACTATAACAGGCAGTGTTAAATATTATACGCAGAGCGGTTGAGATATTAGGATTTAAATAAAAATGAAAATGAAAATGAAAAAGAAAATGAAAAAGAAAATGAAAAATGAAAATGACACACGGGCAATCCCAGGGAGAGTTAAAATTGTCTCGGAACCCGCAACGAATTTAATCAGAAGTATATAGTTGGAGTTGGAAAATATAGAGAGAGATATTAGGATATGAGGAAATTTAATTATAAGAATATACCTATATAGCTTAAAATATCAGTGGAAGTACTAGATCATTTCTCTTTAAGTGCAAGCGGCCGGACGGCTATGTCAAAGGACGCAATAGACGTACAGGTGCCGCGCCGCGCGCCCTTTCAAAAGAATGGACTTACACTTTAATGACTGAGAGATAATTTTGCTTCAAGTGCAGGCGACCGGGCAGCAGCGTGTCAAACCATACAAACACTCTTTTTAGTTTAGAGATATCGCCGCGCGCGTGTTGTATTAAATAAAATTGTTCTTTGTGTAGTGTAGTAATGCGATATGAATGCGTATTTTTTTTTGCTTGCGCATACAATATTGTCGTAAGTAACAAGTATATAAAACTGTGCAATGGCGTTAAGTTCAATGAAATTTCCAAAAAATCAGCGCTCGACGGGCGCCTTGCACCCCCTGGTAAAGGCCATGAATAACATAATAATTATTCATTCAAGTATTAAACAAAACAGGTATTTATTCTTCTTCTTAAGAAGAAGAAGAAGAAGACTAACTAAAATCATTCTACTGTAGTAAAAATTAACATATTATTTATAGTAAAGATTTTGTAAAAAAAGTTTTTGTGTCTTCTGAATAGAAAGGTCATTGTGACATGTGCTTTTTCTTAAATAGCCGATTCAAATGTCTCTATATTTGAAACTAGCTGCCCCGCGCGGCTTCGCCCTCCATAAAATTTTGCCCTCGAAAATATTTTAAAAGTATCCTATGTCCTTCTCCCGGTTCTAAGCTACCTCCCCACCAATTTTCAGCCAAATCGGTTCAGCCGTTCTTGAGTTATAAATGGTGTAACTAACACGACTTTCTTTTATATATATAAGAATTACTAGTTGTACGGGAAGAGAAATTTCTCATATTATTTTGATATTTATATTGAATGTAAAAACACTGACGAAGTTAATATTTTTAAGTACGGCAACACAGATAATAATGTTTCAGATGGTCTATGATAATATTGACCTTGTTCCTAAGAATAACAAAGGGAATCATTTCATTTTATTATTGAAGATATGGCTTTTCAATCTAATGGATGGAAGTTGAATGGGGCAACAAGTCTAGCGAACGTCTTCAATATCCTATCCGAGATTACAGATAGATCTCTCTACTTGATCTTGATCACCCCCGTGGTATCTAGGGCAACTCAAAAAGTCGTCTTTGTTATATGAAAATAGTAAGCAAAACTCGATTTTGCTTCAAATTTTACGCCCACTCGAAACAAAATTGAGTTTTGGTCACTACTCATGTTTTTTTTTTATTATAACCCAACTTTCACACCACGTCAACTAGTCCCAAACTTAGCAGAACTTGTACTATGGGTAATATTTCGAGCAGCTGAGGTGAAAAATTGTATGTGCGACACGAGATTTAGATCTCGTGTTTTTGAGTTCCTCACTGCGCATAAGATTCTTTAGTAGATTCTTTCGCTCATACGGGGCTCGAATAAGTCGATGCCAAATAAGTGAAAGATTCTTTATTACAATCACGAGCGTATCGAGGGATTCTAGGTTAGACTAACTAACTAGTCTAACTTGCCCAAGCCAGTAGGTACCTAGCGCTGATATATTCATGTATGCTGATGACGTCGCCGCGATTGTCACGGCACCCACAGTTCATCAGCTAGAGTTAAGGCTCAATAATACATCTGACCAGTTGTATCGCTGGTTCAGAATAAATGGTCTGGTTCTCAACCTCGCAAAGACACTTCATTCATTTCGACTTATCAGGACGGCCAGTTAAGCCGATGACTGTATCTGTGGATGGAGTGGGTATTTGCCAGGTTGAACAGACCACATTTCTTGGCTTTGAAATTGATAGGGGGCTTAAATGGGAAAGCCAGATAAACAAGAAATGTGGTCAATTAGGTAGCGCATGCTTTGCCCTCAGCAGAATTGCGCGAGTAATGACTACTAGAGAAGTGCGTGCGTGCTACTTTGCGTCGGTGCACTCTGTGCTGCAGTATGGTGCGGAACTGTGGGGAAGCGCTGCCGACTGGGAACGCGTCTTCCGTATGCAGAAACGTGCCGTCCGAGCCATTGTCTAGATACCACAAGACATATCGGCAAGGCCTTATTTCAAAAAAGTGTGAGAATGCCAAATTCTCACACTACCTTGTATAGTAATATATCAAGTAGCTATATACGTGAGATTGAACATGCCTGCATATAAGAAACATGGCAGTAGCAGTACACACTCCTACTGCACTCGTAATAGAGAGAAGCTATTCGCTGTATCCCGAACGCTTACAAAAACGTCCAAGACAAGTCATGTCATGGGTCCGACAATTTACAATAAATTACCCGAAACTGTAATAAGTGCCTAAACTCTAGACAGTTTTAAGAATCGTCTCAGAAGATGGCTTGTTATGCATGCATTCTACTCTGTGGATGAATAAATAACATTTAAAAATTAATTATGACTTTATATCTGAAATTTAGATAATCATTTATTTGAATTTTGAATTTATTTATTTATGTTGTATTGACTTGTGTATCTCAATCACGATTGTATTTGACATTCTGCATTGTATTATTATTATTTTTTTATTTGACATTAATTGTTATTTTTTTTTTTTTTTCTTTCATGATTACTTTTTCGTTATTATTTTTTCCAATAATTAATTGATTTGTCAATATGCAAATGGTTTGTTTGATGAAAATAAATGTATTGACGTGTAATATTTTTACCAATAAATAAGTTATGAGTTATGTATGAGTTATGAATCTTGAGCGTAGCGAGGAACTCAAAAGCACGAGACGTAAATAACTATCATTTCCTACATAATAATCGGACACGCCATTTCAAAAAAATTCATTTCCTTCTTCTTCTTCTTGTCGTATCAATGACTATTGTAATTCTTTTTAATATTTTCCAGTTTATACAGTTTTAGACCAATAGGATGCGACTAGGACGCCTTTTTGGTTGGCCTGCATAAGGTCTTTTAGGGTACAAGGAGTAGGAAGTAATGGGCAGGACAAGTTCATTTCCTAACACTGTAATTCACTGACACGGTGACACAGTGATCAAAAACATCACTGACAACTTAACATCGTTACCTAATTAGCACTTCCAACTAAAGAAGTGGTGTACGCTTGTGCGAAATTAACAAGAAATAAATAAAACAGAAGCAAAAATAATTAATAAACAATTAAAATGCACTAAGAAGGATGGACGCGGGAAGAGGGGAGAGGGAGGAAGAAGCGTGCGGTGTTTTTTTACCCTCAGTCCCACAAACGGCAAATTACCGCGCTTTGTCTGTGCGAAGGTATTTCTATTCTTAGAGTACCTCAGTTGCTTGAATCGTCAATCGTCTCACAAAATATTCTTAGACAAGGTATGGTTACGTTACCAAGTCTCATACAAATACCGAGCTAACCCCCACAGATGTTACCGTTGTGCCCTAAGTACAGCGTATAATATACCGCTGAATGTCAGCGGTCGTAAATGAATGTACGTACGTAGTATGTAACTGTGATGATATGGAGCATATCGTATTAACCGAATAACAGGTACTTGCAAAGTACCAAAAAATATCTATGCTCTTTTATCCAGACAACTGCTGGTGACACATTTTTCAAAATTAGTTATTAAATACTATAATAATTTACTTGCACTTTTACGTTTATTTGAATATAATAATTTCAGTTAGACATGGATATAAAGAGGGTTGTTGTTATTGTGCTTGAAAGTACTGCTAGGGGAACGAGCGTCTGTCAAATGTAATGAAAAAAAGAAATAAAAAATAATTAGCGAAATCGGTTCAGCCGTTCACGCGTGATGCCGGGACCAAGGGAAATATGGGATTCTTGTTTATATATATAGATTCCATGACTGGCCCTGGATTCCAATGTATAAATCTAACGGCGCTCCACTAAAGGATTGGATTGACAAAATAAACTACCGGCAAAAGTGAAAATCTCAATGTTATAATCACATTTAGCAAATCATGTTGTAATTATTAATAATCAACGGTAATTTAGAATATTTTTCAATTTATCACATTCACCGTAACATAGAAACCTAATAGAAAACGGTCTATCTTATTTATAAGATTCATGTAGGATAATAAAAAAAATAATAAATTTTGAAATTTGGAACATAGCAAGTGAAGTGTGGGTGTTATTGACCTCTGCCACACGCTTATATTACGTTATGCCAAACTTTACCAGTTCCGATTACAAAAACTCGCTTGAAATCAATTGCAATTTTTTACCGAAATGTACTAATAATTTCCAAACGAATTTAAACGTCATAATAATATAATCGAATCGAATTGTCCCGAAAATAATACCCATCCCGATGTTATTTTTGGCCTAAAATATCAATTATTTTAAAGTTTTATTCAAATCGTTAGAGCCGTTTTCGATGCAAGAATTGCTCGTTTAATACAATAGGAATAGTAGACTCTTTGTAGCGTCTGTATGTATGTGTTCATTGAAAATCAAACACAATCAAACATTAACAATCAAACAATTAAAAGATTACAAATACCTACTTTACCTTGCATGTACATTTTAGAAGCAGCCAAATTTGTGAAATTACTTCCTAATATATTATATAAAACAGCCAAAGAGGTATTTCCTAGAAACACAAGAGATCCAGTCTGAATAGTCCTGTCAGAAATTCCACAAACTAGAATGTATCTGGGAAACGTCATGGGACGCATATTATACAATAAAATACTTAGAGAAATGCAAAGCTTACCTATTAGTCAATCCCCGAAAAATTATAAAGAATGACTACTTGAGAAATGCTTCTACTCTTTTTCCATAAATTAGACAACGTGTCTAAATCGCGTAATTACTATAAAGGTAAATAAATACCTATGCTCCCTGAAAAATGTTCTCAAATCGCGAAAGTTTAAAAACATAATTATATTGCAAACTGCTTCTACTCTGTTTTAGATTTCATTAAATAATAGGATAAGCAATGAAGTAAGTACGGGACAAGTATATGAATATAACTTTTCTTAGAAAATAGTCTTAATTTATTGTTTCTAATCATTATGTTATAATATTGTAATTGTATTTTCTATTAATAATTATAATTAATTTACAATATTTATTAATAATGATTGTATTTTAATAAATGTGTTAAATAATATGATAGTTAAATAATTTAAAAAAAATATGAAAAAGTGTGTTAATTTGTAAGTAGGTATGATTTTATAATAATAATATATAACTTAAAAAATAATGTCTATAGGTTAAGTATATTTTAAAATATTTTTGCATACCGTCCTTACGGTGAGACATGCTGTACTCTAGACTAACTTAACACCCTGTATATACCATGTTTTAAGCAAATAAATATTTCTATTTCTATTTCTATTTCTAAATATAAATATTTTATATTATTATGAATTATATATTTCTAATCCCTATATTTTCCATCTTAAAAAGCGTAGGGCATTTTGAGAACCTTAGCTGATCAAAGTAGTATTGCGAAACATTCATCATCATCATCATTCAGCCACTCGTAGTCCACTGCTGAACATAGGCCTCTCCCAATTTGCGGCACAACACCCGGTCCTGCGCCTTCCGCATCCAGTCCCCTCCAGCGACCTTCTTCAGGTCGTCAGTCCACCTGGCAGGGGGGCGTCCTACCTTACGGTTGCCGAGTCGCGGTCTCCATTCCAGGACTCGTTTTCTCCAACGGCTGTCGGTCCTTTATTGTCGCTCGGCAGACGTGACCAGCATTGCCACTTCAGCGAACTTATTTTGCGAGCTATGTCGGTTACTTTAGTTCTTTGTCGGATGACCTCGTTTCGAATTTTATCCTTCAAAGAAGTCCGAGCATAGCTCGCTCCATAGCCCGCTGCGCGACTTTAAATTTGTGGACTAGTGCAACCGTTAATGTCCATGTCTCGGCACCGTAGGTCATAACAGGTAGGACGCACTGGTTGTAGACTTTCGTCTTCAGGCATTGCGGTAAAGCCGAAGAAATGCCCAACCCAACTTGATCCTTCTATCGACTTCTCGCTCGAAGTTGTTTCATTCTTGAACAACTTCGAGCATCGATCCGTCGACAAATATTGGTCTCGGCATGACATGATCATTTTGGTTTTATCCAAATTGATGTCGAATTCATTCATCCATCATGAATTTGGATTTCGAAACATTAGTTAACAAAAAATATACTTAATATCGTTTACCAACTAAGTTTTAAAATCTAAACATAAAATAGCTAAAACCATGTTTTCTTAAACCCACCTTATAAAAAGTTCGACGAATGCAAAATCACGTAGTTAAATTAACAAAATAATTATGAATAATAGAAAGGTTAGTAAACAAAAAAGAAATAACCCTTTGCCGACGAAGTTAAAAAATCTATAACCTATTTGTATACCTCTGTGCTAGAATGTAGCGAACAAATATGTATTTAACACCTATTTTAAAACAATAACTAAATTTACAAATAAATAGTATTTCTATCTCTTTTTCTATAGCCAACATTTTAAGTTCAGAATTTATCTTATCCGCATTGTTTCGTATTTTTTTTTCACTACTTAATTTATTTAACAGATTTATTTATTTATTTATTTGTTTTAAGACGTAATCCGAAAAACTAAAGTTAAATATAATATGGTAAATAATTTTCGACCGTATTCACAGTCTGTTTACTAAAATACTCAAGTAAATTTAAAAAAAAGGCATCTAAAAAAAAAAAACCTTTTGGTATGCTTTGTTGAACATCTCACTAATTGTTTTGGGTCTTGAACTAACCTCACACATATTATAAAGATTCCTCCAGTAGATTCGGAGGTTATTGGCTACAAACAAACAAGCAATTAGAGCTTTCCTCTATGTAAAATAAGTGTAAAAGTCTTGATGGTCTAGTGGTTAGCGTATGCGACTCTCACCGCGAGGTCTCGGGTTCGGTTCCTCGGGTCGGGCACAGTGTTAGTTGTGAACTTCCCGTTAGGAAATTCTCAATAGCAGCAGAGAGTTAAAATTGGGCCTGGTGGATGACGATAGGCTCACCCACTATCCCATTAGACCTAAACATTACAGGTGAAATGTGGGTGTTGTACACCTCTACCACACTCTTCTGGGTAATATAGGCGTGATGTTATGTAATGTTAATATAAGTGTAGTTTTGCTCTCCCTACTGTAACACCCTATCGAACAAGGCAATGACCTTACAGCTCTAAAGCAAGGTCGCGAGAGAGCAATGACCTATTCGTCTGATGTCGAATGGGTATTTTAATCCTGGTACGAGTATGGTGCACATTCGAGGCTGCATGCTGTTTTATTACTTTTATTTAAATGCATAGATAAAAATAAAATTAATTCAATGAAACTTTAGACATAATTTTTACATGTACTTATGCCCTGCCTGCTTGGTTAGCAAAGGTTTACCCGCGTACTCGCAATATAATTGTCAATATTATCAGCTGTGATTAAAAGTAAATAATTAAAAAAGAAAAAAAAGTTAAAAGTTAAAAGTGAATAATGAATCAAAGTGATGACTTGATATCAGTGTTAAAAAACCAAGTCAATTCGCAAAATATTGTCGATAATATTGTGTGTGTGAGAGCCTAGTGGGTAGAGGATGTGACTGCTATGTGAGAGGTTTATAATTTGATTTCCGGGTCAGACAAACGTGTTCTGTTGGACCTAAACATACGATGATATGGTTCTCTCGTCAGTAAACTAATAAATTAACTTATCTATGGGACACAGGATGCCATATAATGTCATTTTATGCCTCTCCGTCGTCAGTAACTTGACTAATTAACTAATACACAGGGTGGTCATTTATATCGGTCAGTATTTGGAAGTCTGTAATTATAACACGTACAAAAATCTATTCTTACGAACCATGATATCGATTTTAGTAAAAACAAATACTACATACTTAGATTTATGAAAAAAATTGTACTTAAATCGGGCATCAAATCCGGTCGAATTGAAAAATAAAACATACATTATCAATCAATTGTGTAAGACATAAGCAGTAAATGTTACGTTGGAATTGAACGGAACATGATATCTTAATTGAATAAAATGCATTGATGCATGACTTGAATGACTTCCCCATACTGACCGATATAAATAAGCCATTTATACATAAGCCACGTATACATTTTCCTTATGCCTAAGGCATTTATAATGTTTTAAATGCAGATATTTTGGCAGCAGAAGAGACGTGAGTAATTTTTTGGAGCATGATATTTTTGGAATTCGCTTGTTGACACAATTAAATAAGTACATGTATAATAAACATCAGATTCCGAAGCAGAGCTCAGTGCAATTCTTCGTAATGTTCAAATCATAATTGTCTTTTTAGAACCGCGAAGAGAGAAAACTTCATTAATATGGAGAGGAAATAAAAGCAAATAATAATATAGCGAGGGTTGATTGTTCAGCGCATTTATGTCTGTACAACTAATTGATGTTGTTTATGAAATTTATAATATTATATTTTAGTTTTAAAACCAAAATAATTTAATTAATTATGAGCTACATACCTACTTATTAACTTGTAAAATGCTTGTACCGTCTATATGAACTTCTAAGCAAGATCAAAATATAAATAGCTGGAATATGTATGTTCGAATCGAACTCGCTCTCCAGGGGTTCCGTGGTGGTCTAAAACGGTGTCTGTTTTAAATGCATGATCATGGACATCTATTACGTAACATAACATAACGTCACGCCTAGGTATATTACCCAAAAGGGTGTGACAGCAGGTGTACAACACCCAAATTGTGCTAATCACCGAGGCGGTTTCACAAGACCAATTATTTAATGATATTTTATTATGTACCTAGTCACTTAACGCACATAGTTACTCATTTTATCGTTTTCTATTCGTAAAGGTGTAGCAACTGCTTTTTACGTCCTACTATAAAATGACTGTTTTATGAAAAGTACTATATAATTTATACTTGTGCTTGTGTTTTCGCCTCTAAGTGCCTGTCAGCCACGGTAGCTTAACCTTACCTGGGCCTTAGATATAATCTGTACCATAATGCTTTCAAAGCCCGCTCAAACCTTCTGGATGAAGAAGCAAAAAGAGAACAATAAAAGCTGTCACTCCTCCTTCTCTTTGGTTTTATGACATATTTTTTGGTCTCGTTATTTGGTTCAATACTGTAAATTTGAAATTTCTTTGACTTTAGCACAGAGTACTTTATTATTTAGCAATTAGATTTCAAGAATATGCATGTGTTTTCATGTCTTGTAGCGTCTGCGAGTGTTCGCAGTAGTTTCAAAAGTGCAATAAAATGTCAAGGATTCGTACCAAGCCGTGAGTAAAGAAATCTGTCAAACAATCGTTAACGTTTTTTCGAAGATATGTGTGTATTTATTATATACATTTATCGCTCGCTAACGGTGAAGGCAACATTGTGAGGAGAAAGCCTAAAAAGTGCTCGAGGGTGTGTGAAGTCTTCCAATCCGCACTTGACCAGCGTGGTGTACTATGGCCTAAACCTTCTCATCATGAGAAGTGGTCCGAGCCCAGCAGTGGGACATGTATTAAATACAGGGTTGATATTATTAGTACACGTCGTAAACGAGGCGCCGCCGTGCCGGCCCCAACGAACCTCTTACCATAGACAGCGAGGCCGTCCACACATTCTCCGGACCTCTGGGGTCAGCTTCTAGGCTTACGAATTTGCCTGAATATACGTAGAGTAAAACACTGAAACCAATATCGTCGAGTACAGTTCGTTACGGTTCCAGAGGAATTACCTGCCACGCATGATCAAGTTACGGAATGAACTCCTCGACTAACGAGGTTTTCCAAGACATTCCTAGCAAGGGGTTCTTCAGAAAGAGTGAAAAAGGTTTTTAATGGCTCGCGCACGTGTGATGCCCTTGGTGTTGCAAGTGTCTATATTAAGCTATGGCAACTACTTACCATCAGGCGAGCCGTGAACTTGATTACCAACTCAATTTGATAAAAAAAAAGTTTCGCTGACATCAACCGTTCCATTCCCTTTCATTTATTTTCTTTCGTAGATTTCATATCAAGGTCTAAAACCCATGAAATCAAGACTTTGGAACCGGAGAATCCATGCAAGCAATTCACCACGATCGCTACGCTTTTCAATGGAATGTCCAAGAAAACGTATGGCACTAACAATAAAATAAGTATAATTGGCCTGGATGATATCACCATAGCTACAGCCTTTACTTTATTGTCTCAGGTAACGTTATTTCTATAGTTTTATAGGGGAAGAGAAAAATAGAGAATACAAAAAGGCGGTCATGTTACAGCCCTTCCACACTTCCTTGGTGATTGAATCATGTCGTCACACGGGCCACGGCATGAAGTGTGACAAAACTCCACATTTACATTCTTCTCAAAATGTTGGTTTGCATTTAGTCCCTTAGTTGCAGCACCACTGGTTCTTTCGCCGGATTCTTGCGATTCGTGGAGGAAGTGTAAAGCGAGCATTAAATCTTTATGTAAGAAGATTTTAGCAGACTCGAAAGTACCTAACTTGAAGAGAGAAATTATGACAAAGACAGGGTTGGGTTTTCAATAAATATTGTAAAACAAATCATGTTTGACATTGAATGACGCGAGGCCTGGTTATGGCAAATATATTATTTTGGGTTTCCGTCAGGTAATTTTTCATAGCATATAATGTATAAAAGGCCCACCCTCTATCAGATTGGACCTCAACATAATAGGAGCAATTTGGCCTCTGCTACTATCTTCTGGGTAAAATAGGTGTGATGTTATGTTAATTATTAAGTTTGACTGTAGAACATTACCGACAACCTTTGCTTGATCGATATGGACGAGGAGGTACTGAAAGGGGAGCTTTTGGACCTGCAGCTTGGCTCGTTGTATCATAATAATGGACACATAGTTTGCAGCAAAGGTATGACTTTCTTTAATATAGCTGTTTTGCTTATGCTTACAATATACAAAAGCAAACAAAGCAAAAGCTACTTTTATAATATTCTCTCTCTCCGCCCGCGTGGTAGGTATGTCTATAAAATGTACTTCCTTAGGTCTTCAACTATCTCCATATCATTCCATCATATCGGTTCAGTAGCTTAGCCGTGAAAGCGTAACAGACAGACAGACACACAGACACGGGATTCTTGGTATCTAAATATCCATAATGTAAAATAGACAGAGAAGTAGCGTTACAAACACAAGAGTCATCGAAAGTTGATGGTCACCGACCGTCAGCTGCTTAAAAGTAGTCGTGGGTTCGGACGTTGGACGCTGCGTAAGTAGTACAAATAATAAGTATTTTTTTCGCCAACTCTATCTGCTATAAATACTTGTCATCATACTGAGCTTAGAGAATGTCGTCAGCTGTGTGCTGCAGTGGAAAAGGAAGGATTATATTGGTCAACACAAGTCCTGCTTCCTTTTTTTTTTCTCTTATTAAGTATTTCTATGGCCCTGATTATGAAAAATATACTAGGATATTGCTAACAGCTTTGTTTTTTTAAATATACAGTTGTATTGTTATGACAAGAAAAAACAGAAAATTAATACATTATGGAAACAAATTTTGTTTTTAAACACAAAGAAATGATCTTTTACGAGATTTCCTGGAATGTTTGGAAGGCTTTAGGTAGATCTCGTTGCAAACTCCAGCAGTAATCTTTCATCATATATGTAAGTCCCACCGACCCTGATCCGATTCCATTGTCCGAAGATCCTGATGGAATCTTTCACCCTGCTCTTCACTGAAATCCCCCAGATTTTGTGGAAATCGGTCTAAATGTGAGTGTAGGAAGTGGATTTTGATGCTCATGTTGCACCCTAGCTCTTTCAAGTTGCATAGCATGGACTCAACAAGCTCTACGTGGTCATCAGATTTCTTTTTACCTAGGCATTTGCTCATAATTAAAACAAATGAATTCCAAGTTTTGGATTTAACTTCAGTCATTGATTTGACAAAATTAGAATCTTTAACCCACGGCTTGTCCTGATTACACAATTTTATTTTAAAGTATTGATGATACGCTGTTTTTACCAGGTCCGATATAGGTTTTCGATATTTTGCAAATACATATTTACCACAAATATAGCAAAATCAATAGGGATTAAGCACACAACATCTTCTTGACGAAGCCATATCGAAAACAGCAACAAAATATATGTCAGTGTCCAATAACAAACGCAAACCTGAATAAAAATAGTAAATGAGGGTAGTTAGCTGTAACTCCAAAACAAAAGCTGTTACAGAAAAACTGTTGACATATTTAAAAAATACGCACCAAGTTGAGATAGAAACAATAAAAAACATAAGGAAACAAACAAAAAATTTAAATTTGTTGACCAGTATATGCGTCAGTTGCTTGTGTGAATTTGAAAAAATACGAAAAGGATGACCCCTTACTGCCAAGGATTTACGGAAGTTCCAATACTACTTGATACGAAATGCATTGTTAATACAGATCCTGCAGCGACGATTGGCTCCAAAATCTGCATAGTAGTGACAGGTACATACAAAGGCAAAGACGAGCATCCGAGCGTATACGTGGGACGAAACATATCCATCATGAAAGTTCTCATACCACCGGTAATTCATTCTTATTGCTAAATAGTTTGGACAGTGAACTTAAGTGGTGTGACCACATTGACCACTGTTGGTATTGTATTTCTTTAGATTAAGTGGGCTGGCATACGATAGTGGGATATTTTGGCATATCAAAATATGATAAATCACGTCAAAATCTATCTCATACTCGTATTATAGCCCTTCTGGACTTAAAATGTAGAATGAACATGAAATGGAGGTGCTAGAGTAGAGACTAAAGTGACGGGAATCTGCTGCCTGCTACCAACGGCAACTTAATAATGTTACCAAATAAGTATATAACTTACCATAGGTATACTGTATACATGGTAAGTTTTTAAATAAGTCCACCACACAGTTGGGCGAAGGCCAAAGTATCTATGGCCAATCAAAATGTGTCTATGTCGCCTCGTCACCCCCGTTTGGGCTTTCTCCCGCTCACTTAAGATTATTGTAGACTAGATTTTGCCCGCGACTTCGTCCGAGTGGAATTCGTTATTATAAGTAGTAGCTGCTCCCGCCCTTTAACCCGCGTTAAACCTAACTGCTTCTGCCGTAGAGTTCTATTTCTCTCATCTAAAGACTTTTATTAATAACTAGACTATTAAACACAAAATTAATTATTAGAATCCGATCAGTAGTGCCCGAGATAAGCGTTAACAAACAAGCACACAAACTTTCACCTGTTCACCTGCGGTTTCATCTGCATAGTAGGTACAACAACAAAAAGCCTTTGTTACGCGCCTTGTATTCAGTTACCTGCATCTAAAAATATATAGAAATCGGTCCAGCCGTTTAGATGATTAGCTGATACAAACAGACTGACAAAATTTTAAAAACTGTAATTTAGACATGATTATCATTCAAATAACTATATCAGCTTAAAAAAACATTGTTACTTTGATATTTAAAAAAGACAGTATGCAATATCACGCCAAGTTTCGTGGATAGATAAGAACTTGGTGTGTGTCGTTAACATCTGCTAGATTCGGGAATGCAGAAGTACAAATGGCTTCAACGTTTTCATTATTAACTAAATGTTAATAGGAGGATGAGTTCTTAGTTCCTAATTGTCACAGGGTTACCAGGACCATACCGGATTGGCTATACACCATACCCGCACAATAGGGAGCCTGTGAGGGGCTTCCTTTGCGTGCCCCCCTCGGGCCTGGCATGTACAAAAACAGGTTGGAGCTGTACCCCTGCAAGCCCAGTCCGAACTTGACACAACTTTCTTAGTAATAAAATGTCACTCAAGTTTGACTACTTGTAATTAGCACACTTTTAGACTACAAGCTTGTAATTTACAATATGGCGGCGAAAACTCATAGGAAATTGAGATTGAAAATTTCACGGTATACTCTTTTAAGCTTCTTCTACAACATATACAATAATCAGCTTTCTAGTTCATTCCCAAAAATCCAAAAAAAAAAACAAAAAAATATCATTTCTAAAATCCCAGTCTAATTTGACAGCAAGAACAATGCCCAGCGGTCATTAATCTATTGTTCGCAAATAAGTTTTCGGATAAATAAAATTAACTATAGGTTCATTTGCATTTATCCAGGCAATTTGCCAACAATAAAATTGAGCTAAATATTATAATAGGAGATTTGCTGATCCCCAATTTGTTTTCCCAGATCGTGAAGTACAACCCGGATGCGATATTAATAATCGCGAGTGACCCAGTGGACGCCCTGAGCTACGCCTCTTGGAAGCTGAGTGGGTTTCCCAAGAACCGGGTCATAGGCACAGGGACGCTGTTGGACACGGCCCGGTTCCGCTACCTGCTGTCCATGAAGACTGGGATATCTCCCAAGGAGTGCCATGGATATATAATTGGACAGCATGGAGAATATAGCTGTTAGTTATCAATATTGTGTATTACTCGACATGTTCTTAAAATCCATGTCTCTCAATGAGTAATAATGAAAATCAATATGGTTGTGTATATATTGCTGTAGTCCCGCTTCACAAATCTACTCCCCAGAGTAGTTAAAAAATAATAAATAAAATTCTTGACACCAACAAAATTGATTTGATTAACAATAACTGGATTTGTTTGGGTAGCGAACATCGCAAACTAAATAAAAAAAAAAAACTATACAGGGTGGATGCGACATAGCGACATTTATTGAAACCACAGCTTCTATACATGGCCAGTATGCATTTCCACCGGATAAAAAAATCTCTGGCGAAAAAAAAAATCCACTTCTTCCGAACAAATTGCACGATCGCAATGTTCATATTGTTCGAAGAACGTGATTTTTTTTTTTTCGCCAGAGAATTTTTATCCGGTGGAAATTGATACTTATAGAAGAATATATAGAAGCTGTGGTTTCAATAAATGTCGCTATGTCGCATCCACCCCGTATAACATGGACTTTTTTGCTCATCTGGCCTTTCTTCGCTCATCCATTTATTTGTCCACAGTACCCGTATGGTCTAATGTAAATATAGCTGGCGTCCCTATCAAAGACATAAATCCGAAGGTGGGCAGTGACAAAGATGGCGAAAACTGGCAGGAGCTGCACTCCGAGGTGGTGAAATTCGATGACGTCATTCGAAGTCTTAAGGGCTACAGTGCCTGGTCATCGGCACTGGCTATTGCCAACCTTTGCCGGGCAATATGTACTAATTCTAACACTGTGATGCCGGTTTCTACGTATGTAAAGGTATGTTACAGACACTTTTTCAAATCTTATAGTTAGAGTAGAAATTTCAATCTTCCGAGCCTATTCCCAATTACAAAAGGGGAGGCTTCTAGTCTTACTGATTTAGCTGAATTTCAGTATTTAACGTGGAGCGACTGCCATCTAACCTCTACAACCTAGTACGAGGTAATACGATACATTTTGTTACACTAGTTGACAGACGTTCTGGCCTCTTGACTACGCGTAACGACTGCTATAGATGTTCAACCGGGACCGACGCGGACGGCTAAACCTGCTCTACGAGGCACGGAGGAAAACTCGTTATGTTTAAGACGGTCACCCATCTACGGCAGACCGCGGTTAGCATTGCTTAATCAGCAAGGTCGGTCCGCGCGGCTTTTACTTAGCTACGAGCTCCATGTAGAAATATATAGCCTAATATTAATTATTAAAGATAGCAAGATAAATAATCATCCATAGTTAGTTAAACTGGTTTTGATAAAAGATATTGGTTGTGATATGGCATACAATCAATATCATGCACCCAGGGCGTGATACCAATGTGCTAATGTATTAATTACTGTAAAAGCTGTAATGTTATAGTGTTTACGTCATACTTGAATCCATTAGGTCTGTGTGTGCTCTAAATGTAGCTGTGCTCTGCAGCTTATTATGGTCTGGCTACACGCTTCATCTTACATTTTGCATTTCCATTTAAGGCAAATTTAATACATTTGAAATTTGCACACACTGTTTGAGCAAGGAGGATGGAGCGTGTGCCGGGTAGGCAATACATTTTTTTTATTTAAAATTACAGGGGGAGCACACAATTTTAGAGGAAGTGTTTCTTTCGTTGCCCTGTGTGATAGGGGAGACAGGAGTGACTGACATCATTCGGCTCACGCTATCAGCCTCGGAACTGTCGGAATTGCGCAAGAGTGCAGACAACGTATCGGCAATGCTGCAGCCAGTCGCTAAAATCGTATCATAAAAAGTCCATGACACAACCTGTGGTTGTTGCAACAGCGAATGTATATTGTTAGAATAAATAATTATAAAATTCCTTTTGTTTTATGGTTTGATTGATCATTGTTTAGATTTCATTTTCTTCTTCTATTTATTTTTGCAATAAAATATGCTTCGTACAAGAATCATATCCGTAGGTTAATATAGTGAGATTATGAATATGCAATTTAAATGTATTTTATTGATAAGACTAGGTACCAACGGACAAGTTAGACGATTAAATTGTTACGCAATTTTGAAGTTGGATATATCGTTAGACCCAGTAGAAGTTCTGTAATAACTTTAAACATTCCAAAAATGGTATATCTGTTCTTCGTATACCTTGGAGCTAAGTTCTGCGGACCGAGGGGTATAAAAGGCTTAAGAATTTCCTAGTTAGTCTTAGTAACGATAAATTTTCCCAAGAAGAAGTCAAAGAGACAGTAGGTATGCATACTATTTACGACTTGTCTAGTACTGAGATTTTATATTTTTATATATATCTTCGAAAATTCTGCTCGAGAAAAATGATTGATGGGAAGACTGTGACGATTTCTTTTAGGAGATTCACCTAGTAGTGTAACTGCTAGCTCTAAAATAATAAATACCCCTTATTTTAATTACATAAAAACCTATACGACAGGGTAGGTAATACTTTTTAGAATAGCTTTTTATCTAATTTACGTATTGAAAATATTAGTTTGTCCGTTCATACAACACGATTATAACTTTTATCGCTTGCATATAATCATGCCCAATGTTCAAATGTTTTTTTTTCTATGTTAAAGCATACAAAAATACTGTTTCGAGTCAGCTAGATAGATATTGTTAGGTTTATACAACTTTCAAACCCCCGCTTCAATGACTTTTTAATTATTCTTATATTATCTTCATTAACCCAGTGATCTGCGTAACTGTTTAATATAAATACTAAAATGAGAATACTTTCGGGCAATTTCACGAGTTCCGGATAAGTCCTGGCTAGCCTATTTAGAACTTTTTTGACAGACGAAACGTCGAATTTGTTTATGAATTTATACAATTAACCAGCACTTAACTAAACGATACCTTATTAGGATCTTGTAAAATTGGGTCTTGTGCCAGTTTCTGAGGTTCCGAAAAGATCTTATCCGACGCATAAAATGTACCCTGACCGAATTTAAAGATATATAATTAAGTAACACTTGAAAAAAAGAACACCGCTGTCACTTTTATGTTTATGTTTTATATGCCAATAAGGATTAACGACCGAGAAATTGGTTCTTAAATTATTAGATATTAATTTTAAGTTTTATAACGATGTAACAATTTTTTCGAAAAATTGCTTTAATCAGAGCGTTGCTTAACTATAATCTAATTTTAACGAGAATTATCGCGAATCATGCGTTTATTTATCTTATCGCTCGGCGTTTCGTCGAAATCGATTGCAACGTGGTCACAATCGGTCAGCGCACAGTCGTCGGGTAAAATTAAAACTTTATCTGTCCAATTGCCTGATAGCTATTGTATTGATTTATGCGTTTCTATTTTATTTGTCTTTTTTTGATTACATTAGAATAGACACTAAAAGTACTTTGTTGATATAACGTATTTGATGATAAAAAGGTAAATGCACTGCACCCGAGTCTGCCAAATTATTATCTCAATTTTAACGAAGTCGTAAACTAGACGCTGGGTGTTAAATTTAGTTAGTATTATTCATTCAATCTCGTACCTTATAGTGAACTACAAAAAAGTTAAAATTGTTCGAAAGATACCGAGACGCGTTTATGGATAATAAAGTCCTGTATTATACGAGTCATTGAAAAAGCGACTTTATTTAATCGGAGATTGGTGTGGGTTTGGGGAATCCAGGGTTCGGATGGGGCATGCGCGATGGCATGGTGGCGTCGTCGCTTTTGTTTGCTTCCAAAACATACTTTTGAAGGTCACCTTCAGTGCGAGTGCGTGCTTCAAGTCACGCGAGCATAATAGGCGGCAGCTCGTAGTTGTTAGTGGCAAGCTCTACGTGATCAGGCACACGGAGCCAAGAACTGTAAGTGCGAAATTTGCTTTCACTTTTTGTATTTTTTTTGTCAGTCGTCTTCATCCTACTAGGCACTAATCAGACTGTGTTAATATACTTTTTCATTAACAACCATAAGCTTAGTGTAAATATTGCCCAGCTTCCGCAAAGACAGTGATGCAATTCTGCCAATCACGTTGCAAATTGTTGCAATCAGTTGAAAGTTGACGCAATCAATGAAAAGTCATCGTAAACCAGTTTTAAAACTATTTATCATCAATACAAATAAATTAAATTGAAGTGTCTTTATTGTCAAAATAACAATGGTTTTTCAAGCTGATAGTATAGTTGTTTGCACGATAGTTTTACCTAAAACACAGTTTTTAAAATTGTCGTATGTCTGTTTGTAACGCCTAATCTTGTAAGCGACTAGACTGATGTTAATAAAACTTTAGATGCAGGTAACTGCCGATAAGGCGCATAACATAACTTTTTATCGATGCAACTATAACGCAGACGAAACCGCGGGAGAACCTTTTTACCCACCATACTTCAAGGGTCTCAGACGACTGAATCTATGATCGATACATTTTCATATTATTATCAACGTATTTTATTGTTTGAATGTAAAGATATTTTGAGATCTCTCAGCTATTTGCAAGATTGACTACATTTTTTTCAGGCAATTGTTGTGTTATTATAATTTGGTATTTTATATTATTTATTTTCTTGACAAAAGATGAGTAAGTACTAAACATGACTACACATTTAATGTATTAGATGGTCCTATCAGTCTTGCATTGTACGGCAAACCTTATAGTACGAGAGCCCACGACCAAAATTTTTGTCTCATAGCAATACGGCCAAAAACGCATCAAATCGATAGATACGATTATCCTGAACTCGAAAATACCAATATCAGACATTTTCCGCGTAGCGTTTGATCTGACCGAATTTTCAAAATTGTCAAAGAATTTTACCGGACTGCATCATAGCAATATGTCTGATTTGCAGACTGTAGTTGAATGATAGTTCTGAGATACCGGAAACATATTTTTCAGACGTTAGTGGTGTAGCGCAAACCCGTAAAATCACTTAAAAAAATTAAAAATGAGACAAAAAAAATGTCTCATAGCAATACGTCTGAAAATCTTTTTTATTAGTAAATTTTGGTTATTTGATGCGAACAAAACAATTTTCAGACGGAAATGTGAACGCATTAAATTTTGAGACCGTTTTGAAAATGTTAAAAATTTTTACCGATCGGTATCATAGCAATATGTCTGAAAATTGTTGGACATGATAAAATAAGTTGTCCACATGTGCAAAAAATTTATATCAGACAAATTAAGTGTAGCACCTTCTCTATCAGACAACTTTTCGATACTCAGATATCATTTAAAAATCGTATTGAGGCATCTTGAATTTTCTGTTACAAACCAATGAATACGTTGCGACCCTGAATTTATTAGATGATAATTAACAAAGAATTTACCCGAAACCGTAACATTGAAGTTGAAGGACTGAAATAAATCGCACAAAAGGAAGCTGGCGAGTGAGCTGTATAATAGTAAGAAAGGGGCAGGAGCGTAACAAGCGCTGAGGCTGTTGAAATTAAATACTGATTGATTTGATAGTTTTGGTTTTATTTAAAGCACACTTGAGTAACTTTTACAAAAGAAATAAGTAATGACATCTGTCATCTGTCAAAGTACATATAATAAACAAGGGAGATTCTTGAATATCTATGAAGGCTGTAAATTTAAAAAAACATTAAACAGAGGCGTCGGCCAGGCGACTCCGAAACGTTATTTTCGTTTTTGGGAGTATATGCTACACTTAAAGTGTCTGAAAACAGGTTTTTAGTAATCATGGCAGCAATACGAAAAGTTGAAAATAAAATTATCCGTATTGCTATGATACAGGTCGGCTAAATTTGTTGACATTTTCAAAAATGCGCTCAGGCTATATGCTACGCGCAAAATGTCTGAAAAAAAACTTTTTCGTAATACAATTATAAAATCTATGTACATTTTCACTATCAGACGTATTGCTATAATACCGACTGTCTTTTTTTTTGACACAGCAGAAATGGCCTCCCACGCAGTTGCTACACTTTCGACCGTTACTACACACCTAGTCGGGTACAGAATCATACAATCTAACGATTTTATAGGGTTTTTGCCGTATTGCTATGAGACATGGTTTTGGTCGTGGGCTCTCGTACTATTAACAATGCGAGACTATCTCATGTTGGAAATCTATATTAGCTTGATGTATAGCTGAGTGTATACTTCTATATTTATTACCATCTGTGCATCCTTAGGTTTTTAATTACTTGTGTGTGTAGTGAAATCTCGTACGCATTCATCACCTGTGTCATCATTTTCTTGGTATATACCTCTTTAGGTAGTAAGTAAATACTGCTAAGTCATTGTCTTGTCTTACACCTACTGCATATAGCACATGTACTTGTTACGTTAAACGAGTTGCATGACCGCACGTCATTCATTCGTTCACTCCGAGGCATCCAGTGAGTTGGATCCGTCATTCAGGACAGTCAGTCATTTAATTCCTAACGCTGATACAGTGAGCACGTACCTCAATAGTACAATTATAAATTAGTATTACGATATTGTGTACGCGTAACAAGTTTGTGTGTTCTTTACAATGTCTGCTAATAATGGCAACAGTTACTTCCACAGAGATGGTGAGTAGTTTATAATGTTTGTAATTGTGTATTATTTATTGCACAGTTAAGTTTTCCTCTTGGACTAAATGCATTCCAAACGCGTTTATGGCTTTATCCTGTGTTTGTTGCCCGGCGAATGAACATTATTTTAGTTTGAATTATGGTTTTAATTATTAGATTATGTTATTAGTTTTGTTTTTAATGGTGGTGTTGATATTATTTTGATTTTATTGTCTATAGGTAGATACAGTAATTTCTTATCTTATTACATTACAGTTTATTATTATATTATTAGTATTATTACACAATAAAATGTCTGCCTCGATGTTCTAGTGGTTAGCGTATGCGCCTCTCACCGCGAGGTCTTGGGTTCGATACTCGGGTCGAGGAAAGTTTTATTTGTGAACTTGCCGTCAGGAAATTCACAATATTAGCACGGAGTTAGAATTGTGCCCAGTGGATAGCTATAGGCTCACCCCCTATCAAATGGGACCTAAACATAACAGGTGAAGTGTGGGTTCGGTACACCTCTGCCACACCCTTCTGGATAATATACTCGTTATGTTATATTAAAATGTCCTATAGTAATTAATACAAAGACGGAACTCCTAAATTACCAGGACCAAGTAGGAGTCCCAAAATAAAATACCTACGTCATTAAAATTCCTTGTTTTACCTCCCCATGTAGAAATGAAACTTAAATATAAACTGGCGGTCCATAAACGTCATCTAAATATTGGTCATAAAACTTTCAAATAAACCTTTTTAAGTTCATAAATATTTTTTTTTTATTGAAAAAGTGAAAATCTTTCAGGAAGAGTAGGAAAAAAATCAAAATGTACCGACAGAACTGCAACAAAATTGATGATAAGATAGATATTAGACAGCCTGATAACGAATAAAAACGCTATCTCACCGATTACATAACAAACATTATAAGATAAGATGACACGCTCAATAAATTTAACAATATTACCTAATATTCACCTTCACACATCAACACTCCAATATTAAAAGTAATCTATAATTTTGTAATTAAATTAAATGTAATGAACTAAAATTATGTAAAAAAAATACTATCAAATGGCAGAGCACAATATACTGCTCCTCGGGGCGGTCTTACCCTCGGGGAGACAATATAAAAACCGGCCAACATCGAGTCGGACTCACGCACGACGACGTAGGGTTCCGTACCACTATACATCTAAATAAATGTTTTTCTTAAAATTCGTAAAATGCGGTTTACGATTTATTACGTATTAAAAAAAAACTAATTATTAGATCTCGTTCAAACCAATTTTAAGTAGAAGTTTGCATGGTAATGTACATCATTATATTATTTTTACATTTATCATTCCCTTATTTTAGAAGTTACGGGGGGAGGGGGGGGATTTTTCCACTTTGGAAGCGTCCCACGCGCAAACTATTCAAAAATTAGAAACCTCAATATCATTTTTGAAGACCTATCCATAGATACCCAACACGTATGGGTTTAATGAAAAAATATATAGTTACGGAAAAAAGTGGCTGTGACATACGGACGGACAGAGGGACAGACATGACGACTCATTAAGGGTTCCGTTTTTAGCCATTCGGCTACGGAACCCAAAAAAGCGCATTATATGAGTAAATAAAGTTATAGTTTTTTTTTTTATCTTTTTCCAATTGAATTAATGCTACCAATAGAACTGTTGAAATATCTCAACAAGTTCGTTACCATAACACTGGTACTTCGTCCAAGCGAGCCACTCAAATTGTGGCATTGCTGTACAAAAGCTTGGATAAACGAACGTTCGCTATAAATTCATATTTAAACCAGTCTTAGTTTTTCAGACTATACAGAAGATTAGGTATATATAAAATATACCGTCATTAAAAACAAAATGAAATTTAGAAAATAAAAACCTGCAGTACAGGCCTAGCTTACTGCAGGAGTTTTTTTAGCTTATTGTTTGCTATATTCTTTACAAAAAGAACATCTTAACTTATGTATAAGAATAAAATTTAAAAGGAAAGAATTTATAATTCTTGTAGTATTGAATAAATATATTTTATTTTTATATTTTATTTTTATATTACAAAAGGTGATCATTCGATTTCTAGCGAGAACGGTCGCGTCTTACTTGTGCTCGGGTAAAACGCTGACGCTGCAAATTCCGTCGCGTGTGGCCGTCACGGTCGTCGCGATGACCCAGTTACCGAAAGTGAATCATGAGTGTTTATGTTAATAAACATATCTTTTAGTTATTTATAACATACCAACTTCCGTCCGTGGCTCCGCCTGCGCGGTAGTTGGTAATAGTTAATCATGGCCTCGTCAAACAAAGTCACTTTGAGATTGAGCACCGAATTGGAACATGAATTATTCGGCTGGTATAAACAAGAGCAGGAAGCACGCTTACAATTGCTAGAAGAAACCAAAGACCTTCGTGGTCAAATAGAAATGCTGAAACAACAGTTGCAAAAGATTGCAAATCCAGTGGTGGATTGCACTAACAGTGAGAAATGTCCTGATAAAGTCGAATATATGACTGATGAGGAAGATCTAGCGCGAGAGACTGAGTGGGTAAGACAAAAAAGCAGGAAAAAAAGGAAACTGAATACTTCACTGTCCCCACAAGCACAAGGAGCTGACACCAGCGTAAAGCCACCAGAAAAGCCTAAGGTAAAAAAACCACCCCCGCCACCACCTATAGTAGTAGAGAACATTAAGGACTACCAAAAGTTCTACGATATTCTTTCGGCGAATGTGACAAAAGACTCTTTCTTAGCCAAAACTTTAAACGGAGACGTCGTTAAAATCAATGCCAGAGATGAAGATTCGTATAGGTCGATCGCCAAATGTATGTCGCAAAACAACTGTCTTTGGCACTCTTACGAAAATAAACAAGATAGACCGATAAGAGTAATGGCAAAAAACTTGCATTCCTCGTGTCTGCCGGAGAGAATCGTAGAAGATATCGCATCGAAAGGATTCAAAATTCTGCAAGCAGTAAACAAACTTAGTTGGAGGACCAAAACCCCGTTCAACATGTTCATGCTATCATTTGACAAAGACGAGGATGTTAAAAAAATCTATAGCATTAAGTCTATATTGGGTTGCAAAGTAGACATTCAACCTCTAAAGACATCTACACTTATTCCACAGTGTAAAAGATGCCAAGCTTACGGCCACACACAAAAATACTGTTCGAAAGAAGCCAGGTGCGTAAAGTGTACAGGTAAACACTTAACGGCTGACTGTCAGAAACTACCTGATTCTAAGCCAAAGTGTGTTCACTGTGGAGAACCACACCCAGCTAACTACAGAGGGTGTTTGGTTGCCAAGGAGCTACAACAGCTCAAAAACAATGCTGTCAAACAGAAAAAAATTATCCCCACCCCTCAGACTAAAAGTGCTCCCAAAGATATAGCACGCTATACACAGCGCACCACAAGCAGTATATCCTATGCTCAAATGACAAAAAACCAACAACCACAGGTGCACCCCAGCCCAGCGAACTCTAGTACTGATGATAACATCAAAAAAATCCTCAACCTCTTAACGACTTTCGATGAAAGGTTGAAGAAATTAGAATATAGTTCCAAGGTACCTACTTCAAAATGAAAATGAAAAAGCACTTGAAAATCATGGCGTGGAACGCAAATGGACTGCTAAAGCATCGTGACGAGCTCGAAGCGGTTCTACATGTGGAAAACATCGATGTGTGCCTTATATCAGAGTCACACTTCACCAGAGAATCCCATTTAAAAATTAAAGGTTACGAATGTTATCATGCTTTGCACCCAGATAACACTGCCAGAGGTGGCAGCTCAGTTATAATAAAAAAGAATCTTAATCACTATATTCAACATAAGTGTGAAGATAAATACGTACAAATTGTAGCTGTATGCATTCAAACCAAGCGCTATAACCTCACCGTCGCGGCCATATACTTTCCACCAAAATATGCACTAAAATCAGAGCAATATAAAAATGTTTTAAATGATCTCGGTAACACTTTCATACTTGGTGGAGATTTCAATGCTAAGAACACACACTGGGGATCTAGATTGACCACAACAAAAGGAAAAGAACTGTTATGCGCTGTTAGAGAATCAAAGTGTAACGTCATTTCAACAGGGAAACCGACTTACTGGCCCACTGATAACCAAAAAATTCCAGACTTGATAGATTTCTTCATATATAGAAATATCTCATCTGGAGTCTTGCACATCAAGGAAGGTTATGACATGAATTCAGACCACTCCCCCATAATTTTAACACTCAGTGCGAACATAATGCGAAGAGAAAAAAACCCAACCTTAGTAAATAAAAACACTGATTGGGAGAGTTTCAAGCTGGACTTAGATGATTCTATTGATCTCAAAGTACCACTTAAAACTACACAACAACTAGATACTGAAATATATGAATTCATGTCTAATATCCAGCGCTGCGCTTGGCAAAACACACCTGAAATTAAGAGGAAACAGGTGAGTCATTCTTATCCCATTGAAATAAGAAATCTCCTAGTCCAGAAACGGGCACAGCGACGAAAGTGGCAGCAAACGAGATATCCGCCAGATAAAACCCTATTGAATAACCTGACAAAAAAACTCAGTAAAGCAATTCAGGAATTTAATGACGAAACCACATGTACCTACCTAAGACAACTAACGAGCTCTAAGGCAACAGATTACTCTCTATGGAAAGCTACAAAACATCTCAATAAACCCATTATTCATGCTTCTCCTATCAAGAAAATGAATGGACAGTGGGCCACAAGTAACCAACAAAAAGCATCAAGATTCGCAGACCATCTGAAACAAATTTTTCAACCAAATGATGAAGAAATTGATGAAGATATTTTGATTGACAAAACAACAGTAGATGAATTAGAAATTAGACTAGTCACGCCAAAAGAGGTTTACTTTGAGATTAAACATCTAGTCCACAAGAAATCACCTGGATATGATCTTATAACTGGTGAAGTGCTTCAAAATCTTCCTCGAAGAGCTATTGTCAAACTTACTACGCTAATCAATGCTACGTTCAGATTGAAACATGTATCAACAGTCTGGAAAGTTGCTGAAGTCATAATGATACCCAAGCCAGGGAAACCACCACATGAGGCTGAGTCATACAGACCTATATCGCTTCTACCAATCACTTCAAAACTACTAGAAAAACTTCTATTGAGACGATTGAAGCCCCTAATAGAAGAACGAAAACTGATTCCTGACTACCAATTTGGATTCAGAGCTAAACACTCTACAGTTGATCAAATTCATCGTATCACCAATACCATAGAAAAGGCTCTAGAAGAAAAGAAAGTCTGTTCTACAGTTTTTCTGGACGTAGCACAAGCGTTTGACAAAGTGTGGCATGAAGGCTTAACTTTTAAGTTAAGAAACATGCTTCCAAGACAGTTTGTCGATTTACTGGAATCATACCTTAAAGAAAGGATGTTTAGAGTAAGACAAGAAGATGCGTATTCTCAACTGACGCCAATAAAAGCTGGGGTACCACAGGGAAGTGTCCTTGGCCCCGTGCTGTACCTACTGTACACCTGTGATATTCCAGAGCTAGAAAACAATACAATTGCCACTTTTGCGGATGACACAGCTATCATGGCTACAGGAGTCACTCATGCAGAAGCTGTGGAAAAAGTACAATCTGCCGTCAATACCATTGTTCATTGGACAAAAATGTGGCGTATAAAACTAAATAAATCCAAATCGACACATATAGACTTCACCAACAAAAAGGCCAACTATCAACCGGTATATCTAAATAATCTTATAATACCGTATGCGAACTCAGCCAAGTACCTTGGCATGACACTAGACGCAAAACTTCGCTGGAAGGCTCATGTCAAAAAGAAACGCAGTGAACTGGAACTTCGCTATAAAAAAATGTACTGGATGCTGGGTAAATATTCCACATTGTCAGTACATAACAAAATACTTATTTATAAACAAGTCCTTATGCCAGTGTGGACTTATGGTGTACAGCTCTGGGGCTGTACCAAACCAAGTAACATCCAAATAATTCAAAGATTCCAGAATAAAGTATTAAGGGCAATCGTGAATGCACCCTGGTACATCAGAAATGAGGACCTCCATCGTGACCTGAAGGTGAACCTTGTCGCCAGTGTAATACAACAATATGCTGAAGCTCATGAACGACGACTTCTTCAACACGTGAATGTCGAGGCCATCCAACTCCTTGACACCACAGACATAGTTAGAAGACTCAAAAGGACGAAACCTTTTGAGCTAGTTCAGTGAAGTGAGTGCTTCAAGTGGTTTAGTGCTACTTTAAAAGAACACAAGAACAAAGTGTCAGTTTCGATAATAGAGACAATAAGATAGGTGTTAATGGACACATTCTTAGTATAAATTAAATTAATTTAGTAACTTAGGTCAAAATTAAATTACTCATTAGTCTCTAATTTTATATCTAGACTAGATTGTAATCTTGATGAAGTATCTAATAGTTTAGATACATCATAAAAAAAAAAAAAAAAAAAAAAATATATTACAAAAGGAGGATTTTATTGTTATATCGCAATTACCTATACTGTCTCAACTTTCTTGCAATTTTTTTTCTGTCGTCAATTAATAAAGGCAATGGATATAACACCTTTGACCAGCAAATGGTTTAGAAGTGACTTCACTGAAACATATTAGATTAAACATAACATCACGCCTATATTACCCAGAAGGGTGTGGCAGAGGTGCACAGCAACCACACTTCACCTGTTATGCTTAGGTCCCATTGGATAGGAGGTGAGCCTATCGGCATCCACCGGGCATTTCAACTGCTGTTATGATTTTCCTGACGGTACGTTCGCATTAACACTTTGCCCGACCCGGCAACCGAGGCACAGTATAAATATGTAACAGTATGGAAACTAAGCCTATTTCATAAAATAATTACCTACGCTCTATTGAAGCTATAGGGTTGACACTTTCAAACTTTTTGATATTGACTTTTTATGAAAAAAAGATTTTAGTGATCATTCAATCGTATTGGAATAACTAGATAACAAATAAAATTTAAATAGGTAATCTCAGAGCATCGGTTAATCTCAACAAAATACGATACACAGTTTAATATTGACACATAACAACTTGTAGATCTTTGCTTTTGTTTTGTAGATATTAATCTAACTTATTTACTTAATTAAGTTAGGTACGAAATTCTTCACTCATTTAATCCATTTTCTCATTTTTTATATGTTTAAATATAAATTATAAAAGTAAAGTACATTTAAAAATATAAAAGTATAAAATTCTACATTTTTAAATATAAGTACTAAAAAATATTTAAAAATATAAAAAATAGTACCCCACCGGTTTCGGATACAGCGACCAAACTACCGATGGTTAGGGCTCCAGAGAGAGGAACCTCCTCACAATGCGTGCCGTGTCCAGTAGTACCGCCTTCTGCATCAGACCCTTGATCCAGCCACCCAATTCTTTATTATTAAATTTAATTGTGTAAAAAATTCTCATTCTTATAAACAGCTTTTTTAAATAAACAAGGACAGGGTACTATAAAAGTGATTTTGTCTAATTCTTTGTAAATGAATTCAGCTACTTTGCAGTTTATGTGTTGTTTTTTAAAGCAATAACGAAAAATTTCATCCATTTTCTCGATATATTGAACAAAATCATCTGGTGGTCGGCGAAATTTTAAACGTGACCACTCGCTTCCACGCGGCACTCGCTACTGACACTACTGACAGCACCGCGACAATCGCTTAGGGGTCTCGTCGGTGTGCATGTTTATGTGTGCGTGCCGTTTCGAACGTTTGTAGGCAGTTTCCGTACTGTTTGTACATATTTATACTGTGACCGAGGTGAGAGACGCTAACCACTAGCTAGACCATCGAGGCAGAATTTGATTTAACTTTTAAATCATTTATATTGAGTATTTATGCTACTCTGTGCATATATAATATTGTTATCTATACATAGCACAGAAAATCATGAAATTAATATCTATCTCTTAAAACGATTATATTAGCGCGTTGCATTCTTTTTTGTAACCTTACCTTGGTAGACCTACAGAGGCTTTAATTTTAAAGCTAAAGTCAGGCAATTTGTAAACCTTACCTATCCTTTGAGTTTCTATCTTAATTCATTTAGTCGCAGAAAATGCCACCTTGAAAAAGTGAAATAAGGTTTAAAAACTTACAGCCTCTTTGGTCTAGTGTTCAGCGTATGCGCCTTTTCGTCAGGAATTTTTCAATAACAGCGTGGAGTTGAATTTGTGCCCGGTGGATGGCGATAGGCTCACTCCCAATTCCATGGCACCTTAATATAACAGGTGAAGTGTGGGTGCTGTACACCTCTGCCACACCCTTTTGGATAATAAAGGCATGATGTTTTATTATCTTAAAACAATTTCAATAAGAAATGGGCATATCATGACATCATATCGGATTCAAGCATAGTCGTTATAATATTTAATCAATAAGTGTACAATATAAAGTATTAAACTATTTGAGGTGCATGATATTCCTACTGACTGCTACTAATGGTGGATCCAAGATAATAAAAATCCAAGATAAAAGCTGTCGAACCCTATACATTTCTAAACTTTGACTCGAATTTTATATGAAACGCGCAGCTCTGCTCGCGCATTGGGAATATTGTTATTTAAAACTTAAAGTTGTCTTATTAAATGCATGCTCTCTGGGTGGATCCCAACCCACACCGCGAGCATTCGCTTGTAATGGAAACATTGGAAACCCTGCGCCGCGCCTGTCTGGAAGCACCTTTATAAAACTCAATTGATATTTATTAAATATCCAGTTGGCCTCGCTTTGCAGTTTTCACTGGCACATGCTCCTATGGTAAAAAATACATAAGAAAATATAGTGTACAGTTCAAAAAATATTAAAATAGTTCTTCCATAGAGTTTAAGTGTAAAATGCATCGTTTTCCTCATCCTACGCATCGAATGATAAGCAAGGGCATTGGTATGCAATAACTAAAGTCATAATTTTTATCGGTTATTGTATTCCAATAGCTAGCTGACGACAGCAACGGTTGAACAATCAAGTTGTCCTAATATATTAGACTAGTGGTGCAGGCCCTGCGTTGATGAAGCAGTCAGTCGGACGTACAATTATAAGTATAGATAAATCTTTGTATATTTAAAGAAGCTATATAATATATTTACCGTGACTATGGTGTAACGTGAATTTGTGACATGGCAAGTGTCGGCAGCTTTGGTAGTCGAAGCTTTATGGTCGCTAAAATATCCACTGCCTTTTATTGTGCGCAGTATGGTTTCGGCTCCTTATTCTTGAAATTCGTTCTATTATATACTTACTGCTCCCGCGGTAAACCATACTGCTCCCCGCCCGCGAATTTGGCATGATGTTAAATAATCTTAAAACCTTCTCTAAGAGGAAGCCTATCAAACACAAAAAAAAAAATAAAAAAAATCCGATCAGTAGCGCCCGAGCTTAGCTTGATCAAACTTCTAACCAACTTATGTCCGCAGTTACGTCTGCGTGGTAGCTACGTCAAAAAAAAAGCATAACCTTGTAGTCAGTTACCTGCTTCTAAAATTTTCCAATATCAGTTCACCCGTCTTAAAAATTTGCTGATAAAAAACAGACAAACAGAAAAAAATGAGATTATGTAAGATATTTGCAAAATAACGCTGTTAACAACTTTTTACTGACTGGTATAATTGAACGAAAACAAAACATTTTCAATACTATTAAATTATTCCCCGCCATCGTCATTACATTTGACAAATTTACACAACAACAACAACCCTTATAATATCCATGTCAAACTGAAATTATTCTTACAAATAAACGTATGATAAAGAAATAATTGTATTAAAATTGTTTTTAATGACTTTATTTCTGAACTGTTGTTTTTGAACCTTCATGGGTTAGAAGAGGCAAAGGTAATTTAAGCTACTAAGTAAGTACCTAATATTCTGTAAACTGCAGTAACAAAGATCTGCATAGTTTACAACTGCGTCGATGGTCTAGTGGTCAGCGTATGCGGGTCGATGCTCGGGTCGTGCAAAGTGTTATTTGTGATCTTTCCGTCTGGCAGTTCACCCCTATCTCACGGGACCTCCACCTCTGCCACACCCTTCTGGGTAATATAGGTAATAATAATAACTTCTGAGTAATATAGGTAATAATAATAACTTCTGAGTAATATAGGTAATAATAATAACTTCTGAGTAATATAGGTAATAATAATAACTTCTGAGTAATATAGGTAATAATAATAACTTCTGAGTAATATAGGTAATAATAATAACTTCTGAGTAATATAGGCGTGATGTTATGTTATTATAACGACCGCTGCCGAACTAGCAGTTTACAAAAATATGATGTGTTTATTTATGTTTTACACGAGTAAAATTAGTGGTATTCTGGTTATTCTGGGTAATTCTGGTAGCAAGATTCATTTTTAATCGGATATATTGACAGCGAAATATTCACAATTTCACTAACAGAGTTAGAAATTTCCTAGTTGGATTTAAACCGCAGGATAAAATAAATATATTTCTCACTAAGATGCATAATTGAAAATGGATACCTACAACGTTAAATTATAAAATAAATGTAAGCTAACTTTGATTTTAAGTTAGTATACATTTTTACATTATAGTTGCCGTGAGAGATCTGGTTCTCTCACGGCAACTTTAATGTGAAAATGTATAAATATTAACGATACATTTCATATGTAGGTACATTTAGTTTATTATTTTTTATTTTTTTATATATATTACATCTTAACCGTTTACGTGTCAATTTCTATACGATTGGATTGTCTATACTGTTTATTTTTTTATCTTCGCATTAGGCTTGTGGAAAAAGTATCGATAAATCGAAATATCGATATTACTTCCGTTATCCCTACAACGCATTTTGACATACTTTAATATACATAATAGCAGTCGTAGGGAAAGGGAAAATAAAATAGGGAACATCACCGAAAGATTTCCCACCAAATGTCGGTTAGACAGAAGATTGCACGAATCAGTTATTTCAACATTTACTTTAATTATAATTATAATACACCCCAGTTCCGGTTTGTCCGAGTCATTTGTCAATAGGTTGATAGATGAATCAATCTTAGCGTGTCGCGTAAAAACTCGCGTAATTGCCGGCTTGTTGCCGGGGCTCTAATGGAGGAAGTCCAAGGTCCCTTTGGCTATGTCAGAGCTCACATCATAACATTACACCGACACATACGGACTTACGTCTGCCGTAGACTGACCATGCGATTTCTAGCGACCTCTCTGAGGCCTGGCCCTACTAAACTGAAGAGTGCGTATAGAAGTTTATTTTCTGATATCATGGGTCCGTTCCCAGAAAAAATGGCGACGATTGACAAGCTGTTCCAGCCGATGCAACAGAAGGCCAATGGGTCCTGCGGTAAGGTCTCCGTCATAGGCATCGGACAAGTGGGCATGGCTGCTGTATTCTCCATGTTAACACAGGTAAGTTGATTTTTTGTGAGTAAAACCGCGATTGTAACATTTCTTATGCGATGATAATCTTAGCGAATTGCATATTACATACATAAAATCACCCCTCTATCCCACGGGGGCAGGCAAAGACGATATATTAGTTACCTTCTATTGATTCCTAATAGTAAAGGAAGGATATAAGTCTACTAACACTTTAATTCGATAATATATTAATAATATTTTTTGAAATACTATTAACGAATGTAATACAATTAAAATTATTTAAACACGACGGTGTCGTTAACACCACGTTGAAACCAATTTTCGTGTTTTCGAACCAGATTTCAACAGTCAGATAACGTGGCTAGCTGGCGTAATCATTGTTATTTTGACTTCTATTTGTTTTCCTTAATACGGTTTTGTTTATATTAATACTTAATTTGATCGATAGTTTAATCACAAAATAGAGATAAGTAGAAGTTATTTACAATAGGTTTAGCGCAGGTAAGTACCTATACCGTATACACACTACATAACTGAAGGTCCCTATTCAGTAGGTATTAACTATAAGAACGACTAAATTATGCAATTCGCAGCTCAGCGACTTAAATCATATTACCCAATGCAAACAATGTATGATAGATGGTTACGTGTAATTATAACGTGCTGGCCAACACACAGGAAAATATTACTTCATGATTGTTGACAGCTGTACAGCAGTCAATACGGCGGGTATTCCCTGTAGATAACCAGTTAAATACAAGGAAATATATAATCCCGAGTGTTTACCTATCGTTATCCGTAGAGACCATATTGGCACCTAGGAATTATAGGTAATTATGGGTATCTAGTGCTATAAGAATAGACTCGTTTGTAAACTCGAGATCGAGGTTAATTCTTACGTCATTATTGTGTTTGTTATTATTATGGATCTGTAAAAAAAACTGGGTATCGATATTTACGTGGACAATAATGGCAAATATGTATAATGCGTTTTCGTTAAAATAATTTTAAAATAAGTATATGTAGCCGCCTCAGAAGAAATAGATATATAATCAAAGGAAGCTGCCCTCTGGCATTTGTGTGTGTGTGCATTGATTCCTTTATGTGAAAGTGTGAATTGCTTTCCTCCCTACCAAGTAACGTAAAAAAAAATATCAAAAAAACAACGCCAATTACTAAAGAGGGTTGCCCTTGATTTCTCTAGGATCCCATCATCAGATCGTGACCTGATGATAAAGGAACCACATGACAAGTATACTCTTTCAGACAAAATAGAATTTCTCAAATCGGTTCTTCGTCTTCCAGTAATGGACGAATACAAATTAAAATAAAATACAATCAAATCGAGAACCACCTCCATTTTTTAAGTCGGTTAGCAAGAACCAATGGCAAGATATTTTCGATATTTTAGAAGTTATAAAATGAATTAATCAAAGCTGAATCTCCGAGAAGAATTCAAAAACACAAACTCTAACTAAGTCCTTGTGGTCTAGTGGTCATACGTCTGTTCTCCATGACGTATCTGCAACACCTTTCTAGGTAATATAGGCGTTATGTATCTATGTTCTTATGAGTATTACCATTGAAAACAGACCTTTAATTGAACCCGATAACTCCCTGGTTGCCCATTCGGCACTTATATGACGAAGAAATGGCAACTTTGTAATACAATACAAATAAAAAAATAATAGTTTAAAAAACTAAAAAACACGCTTTTAAAGTACTTCTAACTAAAAAGTGAAAAATAATTCCTAATATAAGCTGAAAATGGTAATGAACTAAAAATACTAGTATTATTGTGAAAAAGCGTGGGGCGCTCTGTGCCATATTTTTCGTCTATCGAGCAACCCACGCTTTTTCACAATAATACTAGTATTTTTTGTTCATTACCATTTTCAGCTTATATTAGGAATTACTTTAAAATTATTACTTTAAAAGCGTGTTTTTTAGTTTTTTTTAAACTATTATTTATTTTCTACTTTTTAGTTTGGTTTATTTATAAGAGCGTTTTTTTTTAATTTAATTTTTTTTTTTTTTTTTAATTTTTTTGTCGAATTATTGCATTGTCATCGATCTTTGACAGGTGTGCAAAATTTTAATGAAATCTGTCCGTTTAAAGTGGGTCAAAATCGAGTCCAAAGGGTTACATACATACATTACATACAGGTGAAGCTAATACCTATAAGTGTGTTAAAAACGATGGTTGGCTCGTGGTCTAGTGGTTAGCGTATGCGCCACTTACCGTGAGATCTCGCGTTCGATGCTCGGGTCGGGCAAAGTGTTATTGGTGTGCACGGAGTTGGAATTGTGCCCGATGGATGGCGATAGGCTCACTCTTTATCCCATGCGACCTAAACATTAACAGGTGAAGTGTGGGTGTTTTACACTTCTGCCACGCCCTTCTGTGTAATATAGGCGTGATGTTATGTTATGTAATTAGCTGACTCTCCTCAGGAAATGATAAAACGGCTTCAACATTATAAAATTAAAAAAATGAAATTATTGAAGTTTTTATTGCAGCGATTGTTATGTTTACAGGGGGTCACTAACCACATAGCGTTGATGGACGCGGTGGAAGACAAGCTTAAGGGGGAGTGGATGGACCTGCAGCACGGCTCGTCCTTCATGAGGAATGTTAAGATAGAGGCCAGCACAGGTACAGGATCAATCTATACAAATTATAAAGAGAAAAGATTTTCCACTTTTTTAGTTTGTACTCAAAAATCTTTAAATCTCCTGGACCGATCTAAATGAAAATTGGTATAGAGATAGTTTGAGACTCAAGGAGTGATATAGGCTATTTTTTATCGACGTGTCACGTTGGCGATTCCCCGAACAGGAACTAGTGTTATGTTCAATCCTTCCTTATGGCTTGGCACATGAACGTTTTGTTTTAGTTAGAATGTTATTACACCTATCGATCGTCATTTCATTGATGGTAAAATGGATTACACTAGTCGATCGTGCGTTTATCGATGGTATGACGACGATGCGATTGACGAATTGACGGAATAATCATTATCTGAGTTGCCTAACTCTTCTAGCTGCTAGTTACTTTACAAAGCGTACAGGGCTTTACTTTGGACCTTGATTTCAGTTTTAGATAGTTAATAGCGTGATAGATAACTCTATAATAATTCCTTATATAATTCAAGCCTTAACAGAGACAATCTGATGCAATAACCTGCTTATTTGTATGTATGCAGACTTAAACATAACGGCGGGATCCAAGGTGTGCGTGGTGACCGCCGGCGTGAGGCAGAGAGTGGGGGAGAGTCGTCTAGACCTGGTGCAGAGGAATACCAGCATCCTCAAGCGAATCATACCTGAGGTGAGAAAACTGGCGCGATTTTGGAGTATTTCATACGCCATACGGAGGGCGATCAAAAAGAATTTATATAGCTTTAAAATTAAATCTTTTCTTGATAATAAATACTACTGCGATCGTTTAATACCTTACTACGTTTAAATGACGGAGTGGTAAAATATAAAAGAAACAAAGTTTATAAAACAACATAGATTGCGTCATCCGGACCTTTCTTATCAGTTAGATTAGAGAACGCATGTGATAGCGATGCATTTTTTTCTATTTATCGTATATTTTTTACTCATCAGCTGCCATTCAGTAAGTGTGTTCAAAATATTTTAATTATTTTTGGTCACACATAGTTATCAGCACTAATTTCGATAATTTCGAAAGACAAGTGGAGAATCTCTCACCTTAACCTAAAAAATAAACATACCTTCATTTAATTTTAGTTGGTGCGATACAGTCCAGACACAGTCATAGTAGTGGCGAGTAACCCAGTGGACATTCTAACGTACGTGACGTGGAAGCTTAGCGGTCTGCCGAAGCACCGCGTGATCGGATCCGGCACCAACCTGGACTCCGCAAGGTTCCGGTTCTTGCTGTCCGACAAGTTGGGCATCGCTCCCACGTCCTGCCACGGGTACGTCATCGGAGAACATGGAGATAGCAGCGGTAAAACATTTATCAATTCTGTGTTTTTTCTTAAATAGGATTTGATCTAAATAAAATGGGATAAGGACAGAAAGAAGAAAAAGGATTTGATCTTGTTCTCTTCCGAAACCAATTAAATCCGCTCTAAAGAAGTGATTTTCAGCCAAGGCTTTTCAAGTAACTTCGATATTTCGCCGGCTAGTGTTCAATAATGAAATTACTTTCGCCCAGGGATTTGGCCAAAACTAATTTTGCGGCGAGTTATTGTATCCAAGCACCTTCCTTATTTCTTACTGGTAGGGAGGAACGATGTGAATATTATGTTCTTATTTTCACAGTGCCCGTGTGGTCCGGCGTGAACATCGCGGGAGTGCGCCTCTGCGACTTGAACCAGAAGATCGGCACAGACTCTGACCCAGAGAACTGGAAAGAAATCCATTCGGAGGTGGTCAGAAGTGCCTATGAGATCATCAAGCTGAAGGGCTACACCTCCTGGGCCATTGGTTTATCTCTAGCGCAAATTTGCGCGGCCATCATCTCTGACACCAGCAGTGTGCACGCTGTCTCCACTTACATTAAGGTTAGTTATAACTAATCAAATTGTAATAGCATCCACCACAGATGTTGAGCGCCGAAATGTTTTTAGGTAAATAGACTTCAGCGTTAAAGTTTAGTGCTTTAGTCTAGCTAAGCTTTCATTAGTGGACTCTCAATCTTATGGTAGTTATGGTGATACTTAATGAGACTAGTAGATTTAATTACCGTAATGATGTTGTTGTTTTTATGGTGTATGCATGTCTGAATAATAATAATATGGATATCTATGTGAGCATATAGCAGTATATTGACGGTTACCGAAATCTCTCTTCAAGTCTTTCGCTATTGGTTCAGCAGTTTCTTGACAAATAACGGTTTTCTTGTTCGTCAGGGTGAGCACGGGATTTCGGACGAAGTGTTCCTGTCGCTGCCGTGTGTGCTGGGCAAGGTAGGAGTGTATGACATCATCAGACAGCCCCTTACCGCCACGGAACGCAAGCAGCTGCACGAATCCGCTAAACTCATGGCTGAAGTACAAGCCGGCATTCAGTTTTAATTTTTTGGTCACATAATAACTTGATCATACACACACGCCTAGTAGACCGGCAATATAGTGCACTCGGCCGAATACTCAGTGCGTGTAAGCGGCTTCTCAACCATCTCTTGCCTGATAGTGCACAGCGAGTACTTGGCCGAGTACACTGTCTCACTAGTTTACTGGGTGCATGTGACTTAGTCATTAAAATTCCTTACGTGGGATAAATTTTCATGCTAGAGCCCAGAGTCGAAGCGCTTAGACTCTATTTCTATCAAGAATATTGATACTTAAATATTTCTTAAATATTATTGAAATACTGCACAATTTTATTGTTATGCTTTGTATGTCTATGTAGACTATTTGTAATTAGTTATTTTGCATAGCATAAGAATCTCGTAATTTCTACTTTATTATAATAATATAATAATAATAATTTTTGCCGACCTTTTCACTAAAGTTATTAGGTGTTAAAATATGTTTTTTCCTTTTGAACATTTGCCGGTAAATCACAGACTTATTTTGATAATATAATTATTATATGCGTATAAACTGAAGTCATGCTTGTACCCGTTTAAAACCTCCGAGTACTCGACTATGGTAAGGTTTGTGTAGTCCTTCACAGTTCTCTAGCGCTGTGTGCTGCTCATCGTTTGTGTGGTCCATTGTCCAGTAAAAAAACTATATGTGTCATAAATTTAATAACAATATGATAATATTATTTATGTTAGTATAATAATTATAACATTATTATTACAAAGTTATTGGCCATGATCGTGAGAAGGTACACTTTTATAGGAAAAAGCGGTAGTGGCTATGGACAGAAATTATTTAAAAAAAATATAATCTATATTATATGGTTATAAAATTTAGAATATCTCTATTATCTATTTGATTTCTTTTACTTAAAAATTTTGTAAATGTGATTGTACTGATAATATTATATACTTATGTAACGGTGAATATGACAAATTCTAACAGTGGAAACTTGTAATTGGCCATGTTTTATTATGTATTATCACAATATCTTGTACTAGCTGTAAGTTTTCCTAAAATATAAAAATAAAAATAAAATAAAATAAATTGAAAAATTATTAATAATTACCGGTGCTTTAACATTGTTTTGCTAAATGTGATTATAATATTAAAATTTTCACTTTTGCCGGTACTTTATTTTGTCAATCTAGTCCTTGGCAAGCATTGCGATTCTGGCATTACGTTGTTGGTCACAGCCAAACCTAACCTAACTTACTTATAGGATCAAAACTGAAGAATATTATCAAAATAGAGCCACGGAGGTCGACGTGAACACCAAAGCCTCGTCCTAACAATAATAATAAAACTAAAATACCTTTAAATCTCCTCTGTTGCCGACTGAACGCTTTAAGCTTAAAGTTATTTTTGAAAATGTATAACATCTATCGGTACTGTTGTTAAATTTTCAGTAATCACCGAAAATGCACGATAAATGTGATTAATTTTACTTTCACGCCTTTTTGTAATTATTAAAAATATATATATACCATTCACCGTAACATATATACCAATAAATCAATTTAAATATACTTACATTATAGCATATGATAAATATTAATATTAACATTTTAAGTACCAGCTGTACTTATCGTGAGCGATCGCATTTTACATTATACCAAAGAGTATACTAATATATTGCATTATACTTAAACCTACTTAGATTTCCCGCGTATTTTCATAGTGTTACTTGCACGACTTAAGCTAAGGTCCGAATCGCTAACAGTATCGATATACTTAAACGAACTAAAATTCATTCGGACGTGCTTAGGCTTTGGCTAAAATCGCTCACGGTACTAAGTCTGATAATTAGCGTTTCGGACTCTAGAATTAATGTGTTTGCCGTTTTCAGTATTTTGGTATTTACCAATATTAACCCGTAATTATGTAGTAATTGTGTCAACATTTATAAGGACGATAATTTTTTAGCGAATGTGTTTTGAGTATGTAGCGTATTTTAAAATAAATCTTGGTAATAAAAAACATTTGTTTTATTTAAAAATAGTATGGTTGCAACTTCATTTAGAGTATTATCACATGGTTAAATAAATCCTTATGTGGTATATATTCTTTCAAATTACAACACAGCAATCCCTCATGAGGCACTATTACACCAATAGTGTTTGACGGTTTTTCTATAAACAGTCGTCATCGACTGCTGGGTTATTCGGTCGTCGATCAGTGAATTCAGTGATATAACACCCTCAGATAGATACCAAATAGTTTCTTAACCTAATAAACCAATATATTACTCTACAGCTTGCCAAAATAGTCAAGACACGAAAATTTTATTTTTTTTGCTGACAACATTGACGAAGTAATAACATTTTATTTAAACAAAGCTCCACGATTGGTTCATGATTTCGAAGAAATCAAATTTGGTTGATTTGTAATTTTGTTGCCATACGAACGGCGCTGTGACGGCCCTAATTATTTTTACTATTTTTGACAAGCTATACATGTGTAAATACTCCTGCGTTGGTTTATCGTCTATGATAAATGCCAAAACACTTCAGAACATAATGTCAAAAGACCAAAAAAATGAACTAAATAATAAATAACCCTGCTCGGTCTGTAATGTCACAGTGACACTATTTAATTTTGTAGCAATAAAAAAACTATATTTTTTACGTATGAAAGTGGTTGTTTAGCTATTTTTTGCATCAATTTAACACTTGATATCTTCAGGTTTGAACATGGGCACTAGACAATGGTACTGCATTGGGCACCGACCGCGACAGTACATAATGCTTGTTGTCCGAGCACTTATAGAAACAAGGAAACCCATGTCCACACTCGTTCGATCTATTCTGTCGAACCACACTTCTTTTAGAGAACATCTCTTTATTAGTGTCTGCCAAAAGAAGGCTATGATACATGTGAGGCGGAGAATCCACGTATCTAGTGCTTGTAACCTGAAGAGCAGTAGTATATCGCTTCGAATCGCCAGGATCGTCTCAGCAGCACCGACTCGCGAGAAACTTCTGCACTGCACGGAAGAGAGCAGTCACAGAGCAATCGACAAGATCGCTGTGGTCGGAGTCGGACAAGTTGGAGTGGCAGCAGTCGCGGCACTACTAATGCAGGTTTGTATACGTTTTAGGTATGAATATCGATAATACTATCACATGAGTAGATAGTATATAGAGGCTAAGCTTAATACAATCTTACTCTGATAAGTACACCACAGCATCAATGTCGCGTTTGTGCGCGTGTGCACTAGCTTTTGCTCGCTCTTTAGAAAGTTGAGAAATTTAGCAGACTCTGTTCCAATTACACATACACACGAAACAAAAACATGTTTAGGAATTGTTTTTTTTTTCAGCACTGGTTATTGTGATTCTCTGTGAACGATAATACATTATTAAGACAATATTTAGATTTAAAAAAAATACGTATTCATATTATACTTATATTATAAACGTTTTAATTTTGAGATATCATTTGTGTAACCATAAATAAATACATTACCGTCCCTGGTATACTCTGACCTTGAGCTCATGTCACGGGGTACCTTGCGGCCTGTTGTCCATGAACGCGCGTTGTGTTAGTAGTTGTCTACGTCGTTATTTTAAATAAAATCAGGTACACAGCTCTTACCAACTCCAGTACAGGTCGCGTCACGTAAAAAGAACGCTGGAAGAAAGTGGTGGGGAGAGGGGGTTTGCGCATTGGTACACTCGCGCACGAAAGTACTAGCTACCTATTGTTTTATTTTTGAACTAGCTTGTCGCTCGCGGCTTCGTATATTGGTTTTCGGGAAGTACATTGCAAAATTTATTAGGTAAAATATCATTAATAGTTATTTATGCAACTGTTCTATAATGAGGGGTATCAAAACACGAGTGTGGGTTTATGATAATAGTATCACATGAGTGTTTTAATACCTAATTATAACAGTTGCATACAAGACTTTATCTACACCCATGATATGAATCCTCTATAAATGTTCTGAAACCATAGGGTATTAGGGTACAGTGTTGTAAGAACTCTATGTAAATTCATGGAAAGTTTAACTAATGAGTATCTAATACAAAAGAACTATGTATAGGTAATAATATAATTATTTATTGTAATAATTATTTACATTTTGAATCGTACAATTATTAAAAAGTATTTTTTCAATACTATTATTGAACAAAAATGGCGGGATACGACGTCAATTCAAAAATTCGAATAAGTTTTTATTTAAATTACGGCGCTGTAATTCTTTTTTTGAAATTCATAAAGATGCCATGAGAATGTGGCTGTTCGATGAGTAAAAAAGGAGTTGCATAATGAATTTCAGTACAACATTATAACACCCGTTTGGGTGTTATAATGGTTATTATGACACTGGCTGTTTTAGGGCCCTGTTCACCGACACATAATCAACTGTTTAAATGACTAATCAGCTGTTTGCGTCAAATTTCGTGTTCACCACTCACTAACCGGCGATTAGAGGCGTAAAACGAGCGATTAAATTAACCGACCCTCTGGAGCTTGGTTAACTCTTGGTTAATGCTTTGACAGGAGTTTTTTGACGTTATTGTAGTTTTCCCCAGTGACAAGCTCCTTTTAAAATTTAGTGTAAAATGAATTAATGATGTCTGCATCGAATTTCGTGCAAGAAGATTATTATACTTTGTCCATTCCTTTATTTTCTTTTTGACAGATCACGCCTATGAATTAGGTACCGTTTTTTTTTTGTCAGATTGATGTACTACAATAATAATGTATTAATGTTCTTTATTGACAAGCGGCACTTTTTAGGGAAGTTCACTGTTTGTAGCAAACAACCACAGACTATAAATCAAATCGTGAAATGAAATAAATCGATCATTATGAAAAAGAATAATTTGACTTTTTTTTGTGCATTGTCTGTATTTTTATAAAAAAAAGAATATAATAATAGTATCATGATGCCATGAATAATTATTTGCAAGAAATCAAGTCAAAATCTTGGAATTAAAAATGAAAATGTAAACAAAGGTAACTAGGAAATGTATGTGACATTATTAATATATTATTATTTTGTATATTTATTTCATCTAATAAAAACTACTAACAAACGAATAATTAATAATGAACTTAAAACCATTTCGATGTAATTAATCGATTGAAAGTTCTTCGTAGACAACATCGATTATGATTTCAAATCGAATCAGTAACGTGTGAAGGCATCCCTAAATGTAATCTGTCAAAAAGAAAATAAAGAAATGGACAGAGTATACATAATCATGCTGGAGTATTTGGACCACCTGGAGAATATTACTTATTATTGTTTTCCATTATATCTTTATATTTTAGTATAAGTTCCGATAAAATGGACTTTTTATTGTAACTGAAATTCGCGGCTCGCCTTTTCTTATACCCTTTATCCATTTTTTATTTATATTATACGCACGCAAAACTAGATAAAATACAACGAAATGACAAAACCGCCAATTTCAAGTTTATTTATTTCAGTAATTATAGAAGTTTTGTCGATGAAAAAATCAAAAAATGTCTATTTTGACATTATTGTCTTTGTCTTCATTCAATCATTCACAATCGCTCGGTTTCGTAACCGAATGCAAACCGAAGATGGTGAACATGAAATAAACGCTCCTCGTTTAAACGTCTGTTAAATATTTGACAGCCCGTTCCGTAAACACTGTTTAACTCCTTCTTGGTGAACTTGAGCCTTAATGTTGGCAATTAGCTAACTGTTTCAAGAACGTTTATAGAGGATTTATAGCATGGGTGTAGATAAATAGAATTTAAAACATGTTTAATTCAGTTTAAAATGTTTAATCTAATTACAAAAATTTAAAGTAATATTGATACTCCTTCCATTAAGTCGTCGTTGGTGACGTGAAAACCAGATGAGGACGCGGTGTTGGTGCTACAGGTGGCCATTTCATCGTCGTCGCTGTCGTCACTTGAGCTTTCATCATCATTTGAGTCAGAATCATCATCCCCTACGCGAATAATAAATGTTTCTGTCATTATGTCGACCACATGATCGCTGTTACAATAATCGGCCTCTATTCCCTTTACCTTAGTGTATAATTGCCCCCACTCCGTTGCTCCCATTAAATTTACTTTTTCGTTAACCAGGTCAATTATCCGTGTAAGGTTCTAACTTACATTTTTGCTGGCGACATATCCTTTTATTTGGGACCAGGCCATTTTTATAGGATTTAGGTCCGGGTGATATGGGGGCAAACGAAGTACAGAATGGCCTGCTTCGTTTAATATGACATCAATATTAAATTTCTTAAATCGCTCTTTGTATTTTTTTATTAAGTTGTACAACTCCGGCTTCAGCATGGATTCTTCAAATTCAATTCCGTTTTGACGGAGCCAGGTTTTCATGTCTGCTGTGGTTGTTTGTTGTGGTACGATGCATTGTCGACTACCACAACTGAATTAGGCGGTAAATTCGGCATCAGTTTAGTACGGAACCACCGCTCGTAATTCTCCGAATTCATGTTGTCGTGGTAGTCGCCACTTTTTGTACCGGCTTTGAACGTCAGCAAAGCATTCGGCACAAAACCTGCTTCACCACCCGCATGCACTGTGACCAACCGGCTACCTTTAGATTTTTAATGCCTTCGCTGGGACCGTCTGTCCAAAAATGGTGAGACGCATGGGAACTATCGACGTATGATTCATCGGTATAAATGATAGGTCTTCCTTCCTCTCTATATTTCTTTATCTTTTTCAGATATTTAATTCTTTGAAATCGAATTTGCGACTGCTCAATTAAAAATTTTCTATTGGTTTCTTTTTTTTTCCACTTAAAACCCATTTTTTTAAATATTCACTGAAGCCAAAGGTTGACTGATGAAACAATAGCGCACCGGCAAGCACGCGGCGCGTGACCCGCCTGCCCCGCGCCGCACCTCATACCACCAAACAGTCCGAAAAATCGCCTAATGCGCAGCTTGACCGCCAGCGTTCTTTTTGCATGACGCGACCTATATCTAGTACTCAAGTTGATACCAAAACCTTTGCAAAATATTGTGCTTAAATAGCATTTTGTTTTAGTTTTATTTGAATAATTAAGTAGTTCTCATTTACACGATTCTCGTCGTCATTTTCGTGCGAAATTAAAATAATGCATTATTTAAATAACTTTTTACAGCATCTTATAACGACTGATAAGAAGACCATATTAATAAGTAAATCATTGCAATCGGACGCCTCGTTCGGAAGATAGGGCGTTTTGAATTTCGGGCTCTCACGTTCTGATATTAATAAATAAATAAGACAATTATCAAATTTTTATTTTCAGAACCTAACCAACAAAATTAAATAATCATATTTACTTGTTAAAATTCATCCAGTCTTGGAAGAAACGAGGACGACGATAAATATAGAAATTTTTAATTTTATATAGGTATCTAAATAAAAAAAGCGCAAAAAATATAATCTCATCTTGACAAATCATCACATTCGTGAAATAAAACCACGTTCGTGGACAAAACACAGTCACGAATCGTGGCGAAAATCCCTTCTTTTTTTTATAAATTCCTCCAAAACTAAGGTATAGCGTTTTAAATCAAAGACTCCTTATAGGTACAATGAACTACACCTTTTTTAGATAAGCCAGCTACAGGGTATAGCTAAAGGGTCTTTCAAATAGAGCGGATCGATGTTAATAATCTGTGGCGGGAATTTTGTTTAGGCGGCATCTGTCAAATCTGTTTTTTCTTATTCAGTCACTGATGCCAAATCACCATGACACCATTACACGGTTGAGCAGCATGTGCAAATGATAAAAAATTATTATCAAAATTGAATTGGATTGATTGGAAGAGAAAAATAATCCTTAGCGACGAGGCACATTTTTGGATGAATGGTTTTGTTAATAAGCAAAATTGCCGTATATGGGATGACCACAACCCACATGAGGTTCACCAGGTGGCAATGAATCCACAAAAAGTTACTTTTTGGTGCGGATTTTGGTCTGGCGGCGTCATTGGTCCGTACTTCTTCAAAAACCGTCAACGGTGAGCGCTACAGATCAATGATAAACAATTTCTTTTGGCTTGTATTGAACAATATGGACGTGAACGACATGTAGTTCCAGCAATATGGCGCTACTTGCCACACAGCGAACGACACAATGGACATTCTGCATGAACGGTTTGAGGGTAGGGTTATCTCTCGCAGAGGTGTCGTGAATTGGCCACCAAGATCGTGTGATTTGACTCCGCTAGACTTTTTCTTGTGGGGTTTTCTGAAGTCGCAGGTCTTTAACAATAAACCACGATCGACCGTTGTCCTGAAAGCCAACATAACGCATGCTATCGCTCAGATTCAGCCGGATATATGCAGCAGAGTCATTAAAAATTGGACTTCTCGGATTCGTGCCACCATACGAAGCCGCGGCAGACATTTCAACGATGTCATATTCCATCCATAATGGCATAAATAGGCCTTTCAATTAAAAAATAAATTTCGTTAATATCTCAAACACATCTTGTTTTATTCAATTTTAACATCGACCCTTCCTTGTTAAAAGACGCTTTACAATGCATTAAAATATTGTCCTATGCAATGATCGGTACACCTATGAAATAATTAAAACCAAGCAATATTTAGTTTTGTCACGGAACACTAGCTGCACTAACACGCAAAAAATATATTTTTTATCTATTTTACGTAAAGTGTATTTAATTAAGATGGTTTTGGTATATAAAACGTTCAAATACATTGAAATTTGAAGATACAATAATCAAATGTTCAACTGCAGCGGCAGGTGTGACTCGCTGATATTGCGAACAGTGGCCCCGTTTTCGATCGTTTGAGTTAGTTCTCGATACATATTTATGATTCTGTTATGACAAGCTTTATTTTTTAGTAGCTTAATAAATGCTCAATCATTTAATCTATTTTTTAAAGCAAAAGGTAAAACATGAAAAAAAAAATCTTGAAAATGGCTTGAACTTGGCCGCGAAAAATTAAAACGACCCAGCATCTATACGTTACTTGCACATGTGGTACTGCCGTATACTAATAGGATTAAACCATCGATAGGCAATCGATAACATCGTTATAGCATATAAGGTGCACTTACGTGTATCGCGGCCGAGCGCAGCCGAGCGCGCTTAAATAAATTATGTTATATAAATATAGTCTACTCTGCCTCGCAGCTGAAGATGGCGCAGAAATAGACATTTTAAGAGTCAGGCGAAGTATGATTTTCCCAAACAAACGGAATGCTACAAAAATTTGTGATTGAAGCGTAGAAACTAAATAGTATTGTTTTTTTTTACCTATAGACAGTAGAAATATTACTATTTTTAAATAATACATTATAAATTTAATTTCACATTTTTTAATGATTTTTTGAATAAAAACATAGTTTTACGAAAATGAGAAAATATGAAGTTTTTATTCATATTTGCATATATTTTGCAAGCCGAGATAAATTTAATTTGTGTTTACATTTTGAACGACCAGTAGTCTCGCAGGGATAAAGCGCCTAACAGAGTTAGCACTACTCCGTCTGAATTTTGCAGCTGCTTCGAATGGTAAAAACTCGGTACATCCGCCGGACTCTTAACAGCTCTGTTATGGTAAGGTAATATTTCTACCCAAATATTTACTTTGCAGGGGATTACGAAGCACGTAGCTATGGTGGACATAGCAGAGAAACGGTTGGAAGGAGAAGCTCTGGATTTACTGCATTCCGCCCATTATATGGGTAATCCCAAGATAGAATACGGCACAGGTACCTACGTAGTGTCGCGTCTCCATTCATCACGTTCTACCGGGGTCGGTTTGCGGGTCATGCAACTCAGGTTTGAAGGAGTAAAATAACATAACATCATGGTCATTTTAACCAGAAGAGTGTGGCGGAGGTATATAACTACAAGTTTCATATGATATGTTGAGGTCCCATAGGGTTCTATCGCCCTAAAGCTCACGTTACGTATTCTCACGGAAAAAACCAAATACTACTATTGCCCGACCCGATAATCGATCCCGAGTCCTTCGGTGAGAGGCGTCAACGCTGACTACTGGACTACACCAACAGGGGAGTATGAATGGGCGTCAATATAACGCTTTTTAGTATTAGTATTAGTTCCTTGAATGATTGTCTACAGGTTTTGCTGTAACTGCGCATTCCAAAGTATGCATCATAGCGGCTGGACATCAACACAAGACGGGAGAAACACGACTCGATTTAGCACAGAGGAATTGTGATGTTATCAGGAGCATCGTTCCTGAGGTAAAGAGAAACGCATTATAGATAGATAGATAGATAGAAAAAACTGTATTTGTACATAATTTCAATAACATGTAAAACTTAAGAGTAAACTAGAAAAGAAAAGTAAATGAAAAATGTATTAAGGGAGGCCTTATCGCTAAAATTTAATTCGAGTTGTATGATAGTACAGGACAGTAGACATTAGATTTAAAATCCGTTGATACGCCGTCGCGCCGCATCGCCATCTTGAATAATTTAGAACAATTAAAAACAGGTATATAATAATATGTAGGTACTGAAGATGTTGCGGTTAGTCGGTAAGCCGACGAGCCGGCAGCATTAGGAACCACCGAACAGTCGGCGACTAGTCGGCCGATTACGCTAAGTTTTCGGCTTTACTATAAATGCCAATATCTTGGATTGTAGTTGAAGTGCCAAATAACTCGTTCCGTTTTGTAATATACTGCATGTGATGGTGCGACAAGCAAGACTAAATATGTCTAGGTTATATAAGCATATAACATTTTACCTAATGCACTGATCGGCCTTGCCGACTAATGGGCTAGCCGAACCATAGTCGGCGCATTTCTAATGTACCTTCCTACTTAAATTTAATTTTGTTGGTTAGTTGGTGAAGTACAGTCCGGAAACCGTGCTGTTGATATCGAGTAATCCTGTGGACGTATTGACGTACGTGACGTGGAAGATCAGCGGGCTGCAGAAGCACCGCGTCATCGGCACCGGCACCAACATCGACACGGGCCGCTTCCGAATGCTCATTGGTGAGAAGCTGGGCATTGCACCGTCTTCCTGCCATGGATACGTCATCGGCGAGCATGGGGACAGTAGTGGTAATTACTATTCTTCTTCTGTGTTTCAGCAAAATGGTAACTATAGTCATAAAATAACGTTAGACTACATTGTAGATCATACAATTACCTATAGAAACTAACTGTTTCCCACGTGCCATTCGCTAAATTAACTAATTTCTACTCGCGTTGTTCTTCTCTCATGAAGTTTAGCGTGATTTTAGATATATTTCAAGCTTTATTTCTAGTAAGACTACCAAATACGAAATAAAATGAATAAATCCAACCTGTCATTCGCGATATAAGCGTTTTAAAACAAACAAACAAACTTCGCTGCTTGTCCCCCACAGCTACTATCGTGATAATATCGCACGCTCAGTATAACACTGCATAATGTCGAAAAATCACCTTTCAGATATAAATTAAAAGCTAAAACTTTGGCGCACATGCCGCTAAGACAAGCTTAATTATTATGATCAAAATTGACCAATATATTGTGCGCTACTCGTAATTCCATATTGCTTTTGACTAAATCCCTTATTGAACTCCGGATTATTTCTAGTTGCAACAGGGAACAGCATTCAGATCCTTTATTGCCATTTGAGCGACAGTGAATTATTTTGCGGTAATGCGAATTATTTGCGTACTATATTCAAAGTATGGTACGAAAATAATAGAGAACGTAAATAATTCTGAATTTATTTTCATGCAGTAATTCCACAACAGTGAAGTAAGTAAAAAAAATGCCTAATTTTGCCGTTTTGATGCATTTTGTTTCGACTTAAATATATAAAACAAATACAGGTTGGTTTCTTCACATGCTATGTACAAAAAAATCGCAATAACTCTTACACAATATAATATGATAATGATTTTACGTCGATTTTGAATAATCTGATTTTTTGGCTTAATGCAGTGTTGATTTGGTGTGTGATAAGCCTTTGTGTTTTACCGACCTCTTGTTAATATTTATGCAACATTTAAATTTAATCTATCTACAGCCAACAACTAAAAATCTCTTAAACTAGTAATGAAACTATTATAATCATAAATCGTTTTATCTATAGATTATAGCCATTTTTATAGATAATTATATGATCTACCATTTAGTCTAACATCTGTCATTCCTGTCATTCGCCGAGGAAAAAGAAGTTTTTGCGATTTTTGCAATTTAAAGGCAGAGTCTCGTTATCCTAGAAGACCCAAGCTTTTCCGATGAAAGTGCGGATTGGTGGACTTTACAAACCCTCATTTCTCACGCAATTTTAGGTACTCTCAGGCATTTAGGTTCCCTCTCGATGTTTTCCTTCATCGTTAGCGAGCGATAATTTATATGATAAATACCCACGTAATCCTAGTAAAGACTTCTCTAATAATCTTATAGAAGAATCTTAACGATTTATTGACAGAGGTGTGTGCCGTGGTTCAACCAGAGACTTTTGAATTTGCAGTCCTACGATCTACCACTCGGCTATCGCGGCTCTTATTCTCATACATTTGCGATTTTGTTATGACGTGTAAAAATCTCCAAGATCGATTTTGCGATGTGTGGAAATTTCCTATGAATTTCCTATGTGCTCGTGCTCATCTGCGCCATGATCTCATTTTGAAACATATTAAACTTGTCATTACAGTTGCAGTATGGTCAGGCGTGAACGTTGCGGGAGTACGCCTTTGTGAATTGAACAAGCAGATAGGCTCTGATGAAGACCCGGAGCGCTGGAAAGATGTCCACACCACAGTGGTGAAAAGTGGTTTCCATGTGGTGGATCTCAAGGGCTACACTTCGTGGGCTATCGGCCTATGTCTCGCGCACATCTGCCAATCTATTCTCTCCGACACGGGGGACATTCAAGCAGTCTCCACTTATGTCAAGGTAAAGATACCATTTGGTCGAATGGTCTGCTGATGGGTGACCACTGTGATCATCCATCCCCGGTCAAGTCTTTCTCGGGGTCTCAGACAGCACAGTTCCAATTGTAATTTAAGATGTTAAAAATAATGTAATCTTGAGGCCTAAATACACATGCCTGTAGGTAGGACACTTGCATAACAACACCTCCTTGCACGTGTCACCTATTGTCATATATGTTAATTCCAACTAGCATTCCTGTTTTTCATATTAAATGTTGTGCTAAATACTTGCATGTCAGACAGCAAACGGCTAAGCCATATAGGTATTTTGACTTAGGTGTAGATTTTGTAAAGTTAGGGCTTGTAGAGTAATAAAATCTGCTAATTTTTTGACACTGCGAGCCGTCTTATTAGTTAACAGTTATTTATGAAACAATTGAAATGAAAAATATGTTTTATTCGTCAGGGAGTGCATGGCATCCAGGAGGAGGTGTTCCTGTCTTTGCCGTGTGTTTTGGGGAGCGGTGGTGTCTATCACGTGGTGCACCAACCACTCACACAAAAGGAAACCGAACTGTTAAACAAGTCCGCCAAGGCGGTCCACGCAGCACAAGCCACCGTCAAATTATGATAGTGTGTCCTTTATTTTGTTTGTTTCAGATAATATATTTTTGTTGCTAGTATTTGTATTTATTTTACTTTGATAACATATTAATGAAAAATTAATCGTGTTTTCCTTTTTTAATTAACACGCTTATATTAGCTTCACCTGTATGTATGTAACCGACTCCTTTGGACTCGATTTTGACCCACTTTAAACGGACAGATTTCATTAAGATTTTGCACACCTGTTAAAGATCGATGACAATGCAATAATTCGATAATTTTTTTTTTTTAAAAAACGCTCCTAAATAAACCAAACTAAAAAGTAGAAAAAAAAGTAGAAAATAAAAATATGGTTTAAAAAAACTAAAAAAACGCTTTTAAAGTACTTCTAACTAAAAAGTGAATATATACTAGTATTTTTTGTTCATTACCATTTTCAGCTTATATTAGGAATTATTTTTCACTTTTTAGTTAGAAGTACTTTAATTATTACTATACAGTTATAAAAAAAGGTATTTTTGTAAGTAGGTTAGGTGCCTACATTGTTCTATAAAAACACGCGAACCGTGCACACCAACCTGTCTTTCGGATTAGCGCCATCCGGCCAGTGCATAATATTTTATTTTATTTTATTTAATAAGCATACCAACTGTATAATTACACAGAGCCATAAAAAATATTATAATAATGTACAGGTAAATCATATAGTAGTTACACAAATCACATTACAGCATTACATTAAAAAAACATACAATTAAAATATTAAAATTAATGATTAAATCCTAATTTTATTATTAAATTAATTGTTTTATATTATTAAATTAATTATTTTATATTATTAAATTATATTTATTATTTAATTTGAACGTATTTATTCATATAACTTTAAATTGTTTGGCAAGAAGTGTATGTATGATGCAAATGTCATGGAAAAGAGATCGATAGAGTTGTTAGACGCGATGGATATCTCATTGTATAGCCTTGCCATACGTGTTAAAGGGCTATTGAATGAAGTATTCAAAGTGGAAGTGGGGACACGAGTACGCGATGATGCCTCATAACGCGTTGGCTAAATCAGAAGTTAAAATAATGAATTAATTGTGCATCTATTGATCCGCTTACAATGTTATGAAGAGGTAACAGGTCCGCAATGTCACGTCTTTCCTTTAAGCTTTTTAGTTTAAAATGTTCTAATCTAGCCAGATATTCGGGAATAGTTTTACGTATACCATTTTTTATGCTTAAGTGTCTGAAAAAGCGAGCCTGAATTGATTCAACTTTGCTAAATAAAATTTTTAGGCTCTTTGCTATCAGTCCATTGAATGATATGACTATCGGTATTATTATTATTATTATTGTAGATTTTCCCCTTTGACTTGAGGGGATCCGTGGATCACAAGTTGTTCCTGATACCTTTCGCCATTTCATCCAACCTGAGTTGATCCTCTGCGTTTAAAGTAGTATGTTGTAATAAGTAGTGATACCCAGTAACTAACATCGACTATTATGAGAAGCAGCAGTGAAAAGTGAATGTGCATTTTTTCAGTAAATCAGTAAAATAGTTATTTTCAACTCAGCAGCTAACTTATTAATAAAAATATTTACTTATAGTCTACTCGAAACATATATAACGATTCGTTCAATTATTCCATTATCTGGTTTAATCCATCGATCACCTGTTAGCGTTGAATCACCGGTAATACTCCGGTTCACATCTACAAAAAAAATCGTTCACAAAATCGGTCGTGTGCATTGTCATTGGTCGGTCAAAAATGTACCTAAATATTACTCTATGGTCAAAAATGACAGAAACATTTTTTACATCAACCATTTTGCCGTAATCCCATCAAAGTAAATAAAATTGCCGTGGACAGAGAAATTAAATTCTCTGTCTGCGGCCACGGTAATATTTTTACCAAATCTGCAAATGAAACAGATTCAGGTTATAAATTTATATTTAAGTCCATTGAAATAAAAAAACATTATATGAATAAAAATGACGTGACGTAATTTTATAAAGTAACCGTGCGTCCAACCATGTGTATAAAGTGATGCACAAATTCCATAATGCAGTTACAGTGGGAGTGAAATTGCCCACATGATTGCTGGTTGATATTTCATGCTCGATATATATAGCTAGTAGCTATGGCCATTGCACCCTGGCACTGCATCCGGAAACCCCTGGGTACACTCGCTCGATCTGTTCTAACGCACCACACTAGCTTTGAAGAACAACCTGTCCCTATGTCCATCTTTACAACACGATTGAGGCGTACAATTCACTTAACCAGTTCTATAAATTTAAAGATCAGTGGTACCTGCAATAAAATCACAAAATTCAGCTCACCGACTATCCAAAAGCTTTATCGAGCCACGGGAGAGACCAATCATTTTATAGCAGACAAGGTCTCCATGATCGGCATCGGACAAGTCGGAATATCTGCTATAGCGGGTCTGCTAATGCAAGTACGTTATACATCTTAAGCTCCGTACTCATACCTATAGAATAACTCGATAGAGCAAACACTTCGAGTTAAAATCACCGTATAATATTTCGTCCAAACACTCAGCATTTATCTATCGAGCGATAAGGAGTTGTAAGTTGACAGTCGTCCAAATATAAATTTTACTTATTTTGGACTATACTGTAATTACTGAACAATATTCATTCAACTCAACCAGTCATAAGTGCGACAAAGCGGGCTCGATCTACCCAATTCAATGATAGGAGACACGATATATAGCTATTCTGCTTAGCAGCTACGGATAGCGCGTGGATTTTTAGGCTTTCGTAGTATCTACCCCATGTCCGCCTGTCCGAGGCATAGCGTCGAAACCATGGGTGTTAGAAAGCTGAAATTTTGCATGAATATGTAAATTGAGTATGAGGTAAAATAAAATCAATTTTTTTTTATACCCATACTATGTTGTGCTGTTAGATAGGTTTTTTAGAAACATTGTAAGGTTTTTAAGATATTATATGCGTTTGCGAGATAATTACCTTTCAGAGCAAATTTTTGTACGAATAGGACGTCCCTCCCCTCCTCTAAAAACAAAACTATTAGCACGAAAAATATAAAAAAACATGGTGATAGTATATGTATATGAACTTCCAAGAAAAACTATAGCGGCTACGATAACTTTATTAGTTTAAGAGTAATTGAGCCTCAATGCTTTCCGTTACAGGGAGTTACGAAACACGTTGCTGTGGTGGATACCAACGAGAAGCGGCTGAATGGAGAGTGCTTGGACCTTCAGCATGCCGCCCATTTGCTGGGCAATCCCAAGATAGAATACAGCACAGGTTTTAGCAAAATCTTATGCTTTTATGGTCTATATTTTCATATTTCGTAAAGTAGCGGTTGCCTGCGACTTCGTCCACGTAGAATTCCTTAAATTAATCACAGTTTTACCCGCTTTATACGTCACTGCTCCGTAATGTTAATGCGCACAAATGGATTCAATTTCGCCCATGCAATATATAAAATTTCCGCACCGCTCGAGCTCCAATTAGTAATATAGACTGACAACACAAAAATATTTTTCTGTAATAAATATTCCAGTCTTAGTATGTTATCTATTAGATACTTTTCAATTGTTCGCCCGACTGACTGATTCATCAACGCAGAGCAGGTGTCGGAATGATTTTTTTGGCAGTTGGGGATTATGAAACATTTTAAAGCCAAAAAGCGGGATTATTTCGTCAAAAGCGAGACATTTTCCAAAAACGTTACATAAAATTTTAGTGGTTTTGGAAACTACAACAGTTAAGAAACAGTTGCAAAATCCTTTCATAAATTTTTTACGAAAAACTACTTTTTTAAAATTACTAATTGATTTTTATATAGCATTTAAGTAGTCATGCTTAGCAATCTAAGAATTTTTTAAAAAATGTACTTTAAAAAATTTTCTCTCTACTGTCCGCGCGGGACATTTCATTTTGACTTAATAAGCGGGACCGTCCCGCCAAAATCGGGACGACTGGAAGCGCTGACGTGTGCGTCAGGCTGAGGCCTACTTCGCTAGGACTAGAAACTTTTTTCATGAAGATACCTTATATATGGCGTAGGGCCGCACTTAGAAATGACGCACTTAGATAATAATAGATGAACGGGTGTATGGCAGTCCGTAATTTTTGCAGTTAGGGCCCATTTTCACGGTGTAAGGTTTGTAGGGTATATCTTTTTAATCGAGATAAACAAAGCAAGCAATAGTATTGCCGCAATTCAAAGCAAGCATTAAAATTCTTATAGTTTAACTTGAATGAAATAAGAGGTTTTTTAAAATTTTATTTCCAAGAGGGTAAATTTAGGTGTTTAAATTAGAGGGTAAATTGATGAAAACATAATAGATGGCACAATGCATATCTTCTAACTCGCGAGCACCGAGCAGCGGTAAGACCGCGCGGGCTCATCTAGTAATATATTACATAGGTCAGCGCGTTCATCCGAACGAACAAACTTTTCAGCTTATTAAGATGTCTTGTCTCCAGGTTTTGATGTAACTGCAAATTCTAGAGTATGCGTTGTGACGGCTGGCCTGCAACGCAAACCTAAGGAGACGCGGCTCGACCTGGCGCAGAGGAATGCCGACATCATGCAGAAAATAATTCCCGAGGTGATAGAATACACATTTTCATAGAGTAGAAATCCCCTCAAAATATCTTTCCCCGTTATGTTCATTTTTGATAATATTTCGAGTATAAAATATAAGTATGTGTAAATTATAGAAACAAAAACAACGGGTAAAAATTTAGGTATATCTATATAAATTAAAATGCGGTAATGTTTATCCCTAACTTATGCTGTCCCACAGCTGGGCAAAAGTTTTTAATTCCCAAATAAACATAATTTGAAATTTCCATGCATCGGATAATCGGTCTTGGAAAAATCTTCCAATTACGTCTTTCTTCAGTTGGTGAAGCGCAGTCCAGATTGTGTGCTGATGTGTGCGTGTAATCCTGTGGACGTGATGACGTACGTGTCGTGGAAGATCAGCGGCCTGCCGAAGCACCGCGTCATCGGCACTGGCACCACCATCGACTCGGGCCGCTTCCAGTTCCTCCTGGCGGAGAAGCTTGGCTGCGCTCCTTCTTCCATCAACGCGCTAATTATCGGCGAGCACGGGGACAGTAGTGGTAAGCGCATTCTCTCAATCATTTTGGTCACAGTCATTTTATACAGTGTCCCAGTTTAGGACGTCTACTTACTATTTTACTGAAATTGGGTTAAAGGGTGAGTTATTACAGATATCAGAAAAATATTTAAAAGGTCCAAGTTCCAAATTTAAAAAAAAAATATGAGTATTTAAAAAAAATGAGATAATTTCGCTTGTTCCGTGTACAGTAAACGCTCAAAAGTCCATAGGCATGCTAAGGATTACATTGTTAAGAACTGTACGAGCCCAATACAGCCAGTACACACACTAACGAAGTTGCGTGCGTGTATAGCAGTTTATGAGATAACACACACTAGTTAAATGTTGTCGCATTCGTACTAAGCGCGTCACAGTGGCAACCTGTTCTTCAAATTTGCATCTATCTATCATGAGCAGGTAGCTATATCGGGTAAGCATTGGGATCACGATCAACTAAATCTGAGTTTGAAGCTTAGTTGATTTGTGGTTGTTTATTTGGTTGTTGTATTTCGTTTTTTTCGAAATCGTAATAATATTTGTAATATTTTAAGCACAAACTTGTTAGGTATTCATGCTTAAATAGTTACATACAATACATAAATAGTTACATATTAATATAATAACTAATAAATTAAATATGTTATTATTATTTAACTATTTCCGTATTTTTAATTTTTTGAATTGTTGTAAGGTAGAAATAAAAAAAGTCACGCTGAATGATGATAAAAATGTTTATTTGTTTTATTTATTTATACAATTAATAAACTTTTAAGATCATTGTGACGTCACATTCACAAAAAAAAAAAGGTTAGAAACATGAAAGACAACACACGAGCCAAGCGAGCGTGCCGCGGCAGCGGCTGGCGAAGTGCCAGAAAGCCAATCGCTTTTTAGGACAAAGGCGTTAGGTTAATTTTGTACGAAAGCGACTTAGACTGATTACAGTGATCAGTAGGTATTACAAATAAATCAATTTTAATACTATAATCATACTTTATTAATCACATTTGTTTTACAATTATTAGTGCAAATACAAATTCGATGCTAAAGCACGTAAAAAATCTTCTTTTATATATTCACCTTTTTTAGTTAATACCTCATTGATTTTAATTGTACGATTTAATGTTTTTTCTGTTGCTTAGTATTATTGCAATTAAAAGTATGGATAACAATACGTATGGCATTCGAATCATAATTATGTAATCAAATGTTCGGGCAAATAATATTACTGCAATTGAAAGTATGGAAAACAATACGTATGGCATTCGAATCATTATGCAATCTAATGATCGGGCAAATAACAGTATGTCACATGTCTTTTATGGTAAACAAAACATTCGGGCAAATGAAATTCGGGCATATGAATATTATGGCATATATTCTTCGGGCAAACAATAGACAACCAAAAATAATTTCTGTGTACATAACCAGGTAATAAATAAAGAAAAATAATTCTTCGTACAAAACCAGGTAGTGTAGCAAGAATTTTTTTCTTTCTACATTGCTGGTTATGAAACTTGGTTATGTACACGGAACAAGCGGAAAATTTACTACCTGTGACGGCCTTTTCGCTCCTATTACTAATATTATCTTATCTTACTAATCCTATCTTAAAATTCAATTAAAATATAAATATTATTTATTAATAATATTATAGTTATTATCACTATAATATGCAACGCCAAATCTGGAACATTATGCATCTAAGAAAATTTCTTGCTTCATTGCTTTACCGAGAAATTCCTTTTTATTTGATGTTTATATTTCGCGCAATACATCGCCAAAACCCTGGTGCAAATAAAAAAGACGTTCTCGGTACATATGTGTGAATTCCCCGAACGTTACAAGCTCGTCCGCGCACCCTAAGTACCGCGACAAAAATAAACCAACCAATGCGTTTTAAAATTCATCGTTTTGATATGAATACGTTTAAATCTTAAATTATTATGTTGAGTTACTTTCAAGGTCGTGGTATCTGGCCTTGGGGACCCCTCGGACCGGAAGCCCGTGGTAATTTGCCACCCTTGCCACTGTATGCAATGAATAATTAGTTTAATTTAATAACAAGCTATAGGCTATTTGAAGGATCCGCATTTCATCTAATATTTCAAGCATACCTCTGCGTGGTTATGATCATTCTCCTAAATTTCATATTAGCATATTGCATCTTTTTTTTCATGTATTCCAAATTCGGCACGGCATGCGGTAAAGGGTGGTAGAGTACGCTTAGACACTTTTTTGGTAAAATCTACTTCTGGGTAGTTATTATTGATCAGTTACAAAATTAGTATATTGACTTAAGTACGACAAAAATAACCATAAACTGCACGCACTGGTTATTACAGTTATGTAAAAAAGATTAAGAGACAGACTTCTAAAGATAGTTATTGTTTATTGATGTCGTAGCCTCGTGGGCCGATCGGGATCTTTCTGGTCAAATCACGATATTATAATGTGATTCCATGAAGTGGCCAATTATAATATAATAATGGCAATTGAAAAAGGCAATGCGTTTTTTAATTCGTCGAGCATGTCGTAAAACGTTAATGTTTTGAACGACAGATAAAACCGGGTAATCTGTGAAGAATTCTTATTTATTCACGCATTCATTATGATGAGTTCACGAATATTATTACATTCGTTAACTCATCTAAATATATTATAAGATATATGATTCATGATAGATGATGAATTCATGAATGTTTATTCAGTCATGAAATCGTCTACATATAAGATACAATTAAACAAGTAATAAAAACAATAGGCATTTTTGAAAATGCTGCTTCAGATAAATGACAGCCTAAATTAATAAGAATTATTATAAGAGAATTACTCAGCCGGTATTAGCCAGATTATTCATAAGAGCTGCGCTCAGCTGCGTTGCTGTTTTTGTTTCAAAATCTCGATCGCCACACACTGAAAACTCAAGTATACCTAGTTATACTTTAGCTTTGATATTTGCCATTACAGTGCCAGTATGGTCATCCGTGACCGTTGGGGGTGCGCGTCTTCGCGACTTGTACAAGGATCTCGGCACTGATGCAGACAAGGAAGGCTGGTATGACCTCCACAAGGATGTGGTGAGAGGGGGCTACAAGGTGTCCGCTTTCAAGGGCTACACATCGTGGGCCATAGGCCTGTGCATCATGCAGGTGTGCAGATCTATTATTACTGATGCAAGCGACATTCTACCAGTCACCACTTACGTCAAGGTATTATTTTAATGCAGTGTTAATGAATGTTTAGAATTTGGTCTATTCTTTTAATGCCCTTATGTTGTATCCACTTTGTACTTCTGACACTTCCAGACTTTAATAAAGTACCGGCACCGTGGCAGAGATGAGCTAGTTTTACAATATAATCTTTGTCGTTCTTAAGGGAATGCACGGCATCCAGGAGGAAGTGTTTCTGTCACTGCCTTGTATGCTGGGTAGCGGTGGTGTCTACCAAATTGTGTCCATACCCCTCAATGAATCAGAGAAAGGACTCTTGCTCAAATCCGCCGAGACTGTTTATAAAGTTCAAGCTACCCTCAAATTGTGATCCATTGTAATGTATTTCTGTTTCATATTTTTGAATTATTAGTGTCCCTTTTAATTATATAATAAAATGAATTAATCATGAAGTCTTATGTATTCTATTTACTCATACTTTCATTTGTTATAATTTATTAGCATGATTAAATCAATTTGACGATTGACCGATTGTAGACATAATGCATACCATACAACACTTATCTATATCACAATGTAAATACTTACAGTGGTCCAACGAAGCCGTTTATAGGAGACGTCCCGAGTTGCCTATATACATAGTTACTCTATGATTGGAGGCTGTCACGTGCTTGTTTTAACACTGCATCATTTCACGCTCGCGATCATTAAGTTATAAAAATGGTGCATACGTGTTGTGCTGTGGGTGATAGCAGATCTTCATCCCTCATAAATAAAGTTGTTCGATTTCATTAATTGTTCCATTAAACGGATATTTAAATATACTTACTTATTAATCCTCCTCCTCGTGTCGTATTCCTCATTGCTTAGGGTCGTGATTCCCCCGCTGGTGTATCAATTTGTTTCTGACAATGCTATTCCAACCGCTCCTGTGCTTGGCTTCGTGAAGTGCCTCGTGCAGATTCAAATTGAGGCCAGAGCGGATTTGGTCCTGATCTTATTAATAGTGGACTTCAAATTCTAATATGATTCCGTTGAACTGCCAAATTAAACGAACTATTTAAGCATTTAGGCCTCGCAAATTGGTAATGATATAAAACCTTGTCACAATTCACTTGCATTATTATGACAGTGAGCTGCGTCTAGGTAACTTAGCGCGGTCTCATGCGCTCTTATTGGGTCTTTAGCGCCAAACAAGTGATTTGTGACAAGGTTTTATCACTTTTATCCCATTCCAATTTTGCGGCTACGAGCCCAGTCTCCCCTCAAGATTCGCCCCTGATAAGGAATTAGTGCAAATTCATTCCTTGAAATAAGAACACTACCCATTCACTCCTTATTGCAGATACATTCAAAGAACAGTCAGCAGAATAATGGTACATATTATAAAATAAATATATCAAACAGTACACGAAGAAAGGTGATTAATTTTTTGGCGTTACAACAAAATGAATAGATAATTTTTTTAGGTGGCATTTTTTTTAATGTTTTGTCTAACGGTACTTTTGCATTTGTAAAATAATTAAAATAATTTGGATTATACGTAAGGAGTGTATGGGCTCGTCAAAAATATTAAATTAGTTTTGTCTTAATACACCCCTTCAAAAGGAGTGGATAGGTTCTCCAAAACGGAGTGAATTTGCAATTTTAATCTGAGGGGAGAATTAGAAGGAGTGAATGGGCTCGTAGCCCATTTTGCGTGTATAATAATAGATGTGTTTATCCCAAGATTATAAAAATATACATACCTACGTACGTAATAAAATTATAGCCAAACCGCATGGCATGAAATTTACTAAAATAAATGTATGCATTTTAAAAGTTGGTTTACACAGTGGAGAAGTTGAAAAAAATAATGTGTAGGTAGGTACACATGATAAGACGCGGAAAGTAGGTAAACACGAAGAGGAGTATGACGTATTCCTGTGTTGGGTATTTTGCAATCTGACTACTTAAAACTAGACTACTCAAACAAGAAACGATTTTTTTATTATTTTGTATTTTTAGTAGATGTAAGTTATAAAAATATATTCTTTTATTCACTTATCAAATGCGTTTTATTTAGCATCACCTAAGATCCCTTAAACTGTAAATAATTTTAACTTAATGATATTGCAGATAAGTAAATTTTTCAATGCAAAAACTAAAACGTCTTAAGTGTTAATGAATTGCAATAAAAAGTAATCTGTTTTTAATTTGCGTTAAAGCTTTTTATCCCAAAACTTGAAATTTCATTACTTATTTACGAAGTATGATAACTTCGACTACCTAATCGAAGTTACTATCCATTCAATAACTACCTGCGTGAAAGAATCGCAATAAGTAGTAAGAGCTTTTCGATGAATAAATACCTAGGTAGATACTAATTGCAGATGCAATCACGGAATTTAGTGAGCTAAATACCTAAAGTTCACGGAACAGAGTAGAAACTGAGAGAATGCCTTGCGACAAAATTTCTTATGCGACATTTGGTTGGACATCGCTTAAATACCTAACATTAAAAGATAATGTAATTAAAGATTTAGTAGATTTTATTTAAAGCCAAAACTTTCTCCTAGCGGTCATTGACCCTGAACATAAATTGTGAATTCTAAACTAACTTGTTACTCGTCTATGTTGGAAGTTATCGAATAGTACCTAGATAGTGTTGCTAACAAGTTCGAGGATGGAAATTTCACCGCATCACCTACCTAGTAAGTACCTACCTACGTAAAGTATAAGTATTTTATGAAAGCTTCGTCTACTTAACATTTGCTAAAGAGGTTTTAACATCGTTGTTTACACTACAAATTATTAGATTCATATTAGTGCCTTTGGAAATTCAACAATCATTATTTAGTTGGACTTCCAATGTAAGTAGGTACAGTGTCACTTGCATCGTTTAAATGCGTTTATCCGGGGCAGCACATAATTCACCTTCTTCTAAAACTGCCAGTTCCTTGGAACTCGCGCGCGAATTATATCTTAAAAAACAACTAAGATTTATAAAAAATAAAAAGCTAGCGAGCCGTACCAAACCTCGCGTCAGGCAGTGGACGGTGGGCGCAGGGTGTGCATATAAAACATTTTAAATGCCTGATGTAAACTGGCTGACATTAATAAGTTCTATCTAAATTAAGGCGCAATCCACTGCGGCGCACGCTACACACGGCCACGTGACGCGTGGCCTGTTTTACCAATAACATAGTTAAAAACATAATCTATTAGAATAGATCAATGATATTATAGAACTATAGATATGTTACGTTCATAGAAATTACGATTTAAATCCGTTCCGAGCTATTCCAAATTGCACACATTGACAAATGTAACTGATAAGTAAAACAAAAGATACGAAATAGCACGCAAATGAAAGAGATAGCTATAGTTTTAATGATTGCACTTCAGTGGTACGCACGTGACTGCGCTCGACGCAGGCCACACGCAAACTAAACACAAGACGTCCCAATTGGGACGTATTTGAGTATTCACAGCGCGAGCGCTTATAACATATCTGCTTTTGTTTTTATATAATATCATTGGAATAGATAGTTAAAAGCAGTGCAGATGTAAAATAAGTAAAATGACTATTCATATATTGGCAATTTGTGACGACCCTTACCTCCACACAACTGTGGACATTGTCGGCTTTTTTACAAGATCAAAGGCGATGGACAACTGTATGATTTAAGCTGTGCTGATATTGTAATTTCGGACATTCAGTAATCGTCGGTGGGGGACTGCGGGTTAAGTTTATTGCTAAAGATAGAAAGAAAAAGCAATTGAATATGTGAAATATTTATTAAATAAAACCGAAAACTGACATTTAAGGTTATTTCACATATGATTATCTTAATGCATCTCACTTCTATTATTTTATAAAAATTAACAAGCAGTATACACATTTTAGTATTTCCTTTACAATAGTTGTTACACATGTTCGACTGAGATGAAAGCTTACAATAGTGACAAATAATAGATGATTCGCTAAGGTCGGTAATACAGTGGCGATGGCGTCATCGACGATGAGGGGCGGCGGGCGCTCCGTCGCTCCACGGCTATGTGCCCACGTGGCGTACAACCCTCTCTCTCGCCACAACTCTATTATCGCTACAATACAGTACAATTACAATACATAATATCTCACTTAAATATTTGATTTGCAGTACATTCAACATACACGATTAAAATTTTGCATTTTGGTCACAAATAGGACAAAAAATTACGCACTAAACTTAGTCTATATACAATTCGTTAGTTTATAATTATCAATTAATTATAATTATTAATTAACAAGTAAATACGTTAAAATTAGGAATAAGCACGAAAACTTCATTTTAGCATAAATCACAGACACTTTTCTTTAAAAAAAATCGGCCATTTTATGAATATTAGTAGGTATGTAAAATTTCAATTAATTATTAATATTATTGATCGGTTATTAAGGATTTAATAGTATAAGGAATGAGCGCGAATGACTGGCAATGGCCGGCAGTCGACGTCTGACGTCAGTCACAACTCTTGTTTTTTTTTGCATAAAATTTGTGAGAATTCTTTAAAACAACTAAAATACCGAACTTATCAGGTGGGCACATTGACTACGCAATGATTAAAGTAACTGTAAACTACAGCTTAAAAGAAATATAAAAATAATTGTATTGAATGAACATCGAATAAGATCTACATTTGGCTTGCGCCTTCGTCCCTTACAGTTGAGTGAAAGGCGCACATCATCATGGCTGTAGGAGCGTGAGTAATTACTGCGCGAACTATTCACTAACATTGTTTCAAACCGCTTCATTTCACATCAGGTCGAGAGGCGCTTCGTCCGATCGCACGAAACGACAGCGCTACGCCGACGATGCACGTACGCCAAGGTACATTATAGCAATAATAACTATATCCAACTTTCCCGAATGGCTTGCAAGTGTTCTAAATACTGTCTTCATGAAATGTTTAGTGAACTATGTCAGAGTCTATTAATATGTACGCTATAAAACGTGTTTCTTATAATATATTTTTGGTCTGTTTATAAAATAACGCACATGTGGAGCAAATATGCATCGACTCAACGATGTGAGCCGTAGCACCGTGAGGGTGTGGCGGTGCGGTGCGTGTGCGGTGCGTTTACTGCGCGTGGTCGTCGCGTCAGGTCTCATTGGGCGAGCGCAGCGAGTGCAGCGCGTTGCCGTGGCCGGCCGGCCGTCGTCGGTCTAGGAACGTCTTCAGCTGAGTCGCTGACAGCTGTGTAGCTGGCGCCTGACGTAAATAAAAGAAATGAAAAAAAACGTCATTGAAGTTTTAAATGGCAACATCATGGAATTTTAAATTCCACTCGTGCAAGCCGCATTCCAGAGTGTGTAGTTGCTCGTCCAGGCTCAGAGCTAGGAGAACAACAGTATGATATAGTATAAAGTACATACCTCTTCGAACCACGCGTCAGCGAGCGCATCGCTGGGCGTGAGGCGTCGAGCGGGCGAGGGCTCGAGCAAGCCGCGGATGAGCGAGTGCGCGCGCTCGTCCACGCCGGACCAGTGCTCGGGCGGGAAGCAGTAGTCGCACTTGATGATGTTGGCCGTCGTCTCCTCGATCGACTCGTCTAGGAATGGCGAGAGCTATAAACAAATAATGCGTTTCAGATCATTTCATCCAGACGTAAAAGGAAGTATAGTAATCTCGTTAAACTTTTATACAATTCATAAATTCACTATGAGATTCCGCTTAGAAAAATAAAAGCAATACATTTTATCATAGCAATTTGTTACATCTTCGCAAATTATTTGCATTAGTAAGAAGAACGACTGCGTAAATTAATTGTAAAGAAGTAGTTTGATAACCGATGATAAGGTAAATATGACGAACCCCAGTGAGGAACACGTATAAGAAAACGCCGGCGGCCCATGCGTCCCACGACGGCGCGGGCGGTCGACCAAGCACGCACTCCGGCGGCGCAAACTCCAGCTGCGCCGGCGCCGGCGGCAGCACTTCGCGTCCACTAGGCGTGGCGCCTTCTGATGTCTCCACAGCTGAACCCAAGTCCACCAGCTTCAACTGCGGCTGAGCACCACCCAGTTCCACCAAAATATTTTCGGGCTAGAATCAATCCAATTTAATCAAAACAAATTTGCGATTACAAGAATAGAATAAACAAATTATGATTTTATTATATATATATATATTTATAAGGATTCAAATAATGGTACATAATACTGTCGTGTGACATACCCTGACGTCCAGATGCGCTACGTTGATGGAATGCAGCCAATCTAGTGCGGACAGCAACTGTCTGGTGTGATGTGCCACAGTGTGTTGCGTGTAGAGGTGGGGGGTGTTGGCGGCCCAGTCCAGCAACGGCCCGCCACCCACCAGCTCGAGCACCAGAGTGTGCGCGCCGGCCCGCGGCACGTCCGCGAACAGCGCCAGCGCCCGCGCCACCGCGCCGTGCGCCGAACGCGAAAGAAGGCGGTACTCGCGCATTGCGTCCGCACCGCGACCTGATAGCACCTGACCAACGCATCCGACACACATCGTTATTTTAAATAATATAAATAGCAAACAAAATAAAAGCATCAATGACAACAAACGCATAAATCGCACCTCGTGTTCAAATCTAAAATATTAGAAACGTACCTGTTTTAATGCGACTCGTTGTCCCGTGCCCGTATCTCTGGCAGCGAGCACCCTTGCGGTCCTGCCGCGGCCAATCTCCTCCTCTACGCTGTAGCGACGCGCGAACTGCTCGCGCTGCCACGCGCCGCCGCCGCCGCACGCCGCTGGTCCGGACGCCGCACCCGCCGCACCGCTGCGACTGCACACCAGTCGGAAACTATACTGCCCCGCCGGCAGTTCCTCCAGCGCCAGAGTGTTGGCCGCCGCGGGCGTCTCCGTTGCCCTTCGCCATTCTCCTTCGCCCACTCGACAGTATTCAAGATGTGCGGGGCTAGGCTCGTCCCACTGCACCACGAGGCCTCCGCCTGGATGCGCACGCACAGCAGGCACGCCTGGCGCGCTACCCGCTGCCACAGTTAATCGTGCAGAACTCTGCACTCCACCTAGCTCGTTGCTGATAAGGCAGCAGTAGACGCCAGCGTCGGAGGCACGGCATGCGTGGATGGTGAGCGAGGCGAGCCCGTCGGGTGCCAGGGAAATGGCGAACCGCCCGCCGTGGCGCAGCGCGCGCGTCTCCGGCGCCGTCTTGCGCCACGATGCATGCGCACGCGCCACGTTCGCCCGGCACGCGATGACGGCGGTGGCGCCAGGCGCCACGGTGACGTCAGCGGCGGGCTCAGCCAGCTCAGGTGCACGCAGTTCCGTGACGACGCCGTCGGCGCTCGGCTCACCAGCGCCGGCAGCCGCGCTGCCTCCGCGCCGCAGCTTCAGGCCCCACGGCCGCTTGGACAGGCCCTGTCACATGCACACAGTGTAGCCGCTGTCGTCTCGCCTCAAGCGTCACATGCATGCTCATTGCTCGCCCGTCACTACTTACACGTCCCCGTACACTTTACATTCATAACGACTACTATATACAATCAATAATTAAAACTCGAGTCTTTGGCGGTTATTCCAAGTCACTTATCACATAGTTGCGCGTAAGTCATTCGGCCCGCTATCACAGTCTTTGTTATTAAAAATGCATTCCCGTTTATATCATACCTACAACAAAAAAGATATAGACAAGCGTTAAAATAAGAAACATGCAAAAGAGAATAAAAAGCGACAACTCAAGTGCAAATTCAGTCCCAGGAAGAAGTAATTAAAATAAAATAATATAATAAGAGAAACGAATAATAGGTAAGTAGGTACAGAATATTATAATAATATTTAAAAACAGGAAAATAAAATTTAAAGCTCTTTCACCAGACATAAGTCACTGCGTGCTAATCTACTTTCTAATTAGATAAAAGCAAAAACACGGCTATACAGAATGTTCCATTTTAGGACTTCGAACCAAAATCAGGCAACAAACAAGTTGTCATAACCAGTAATTTGACAAAGCGTGTAATTTGCCTAAACATTGTATTAATATGGATAAGACCGGGATGCGGCATTTATATCATTATATTATAAATTTATAAGTATGAAATCAAATATTTTTCTTTTGGCCAAACAACCGTTAATTTAGAAAAAAAAACTACTATATAGAATTTTTGGGATTACGATTAAGTATTTAGTAAAATGCATTTAGTAGTCCGCAGCAAAAAGGTTCTTCTTATATTGCGTTAACAATATCCGTACTTTTATAGAATTCAAATAATTTTGTTTTAATTGAAATAAATTGTTAATAAATTGTTTTGACAAATTCCTCAACATTAATATTGACAGAGCATCTGAATCCCGGAGTTAAAAGGTATATCCATGTTAAGACAACAACACTAAATTCCACGAAATTGCACGCTTTTGATCCATAATTGCGTACTGGGTTTTATTAAAAAAAAAAAGAACTATATTGGAATCCTTATTGACTGCGCCAACTTTTGTTTTGATGCTTAAAAAGTACAGTACACTTGATATGAGCAAAATGTCAGTCACAAAGTTTAAATTTTCTCGTCTATGGCCATTTTTTTTTTTTTTTTTTTTTTTTCTTATTTTGTGACTATCTGCGATCAGTGCCTTCACTATAAGCAGATCTGTTACTTGAAGGCGAGCAAGTCTATGGCCATAAATTTCAAATATGGAACTTATGATTCTTTTTTATTTTTCTAATAACTGTCATAAATTACCAGATTACCCGATTAAAGCGTTTGACGTCCTCAACTGGGATACCCTGTAAACTGTATTAATAATGCCATCCTAGCCGAATTTTCGATAGCGGCGGCCAATCCCTCTTAGTAACCTATATTCGCGGGACATATTATAGTACACAAATGTCTGCACGCAAGAGCACTCCTTCTTCCCTGACTCTCACAGCCCGGTAGGACGAATATTTAAACCAGCATTTCTTCCTGTCGCCGGGTAGATATTGGGCTTTCTTCACAGAACGGGGTTCTACACCTCTTTAGCCCGACCCGGTAACACCCGGGATCATTATATAATTAGCAGCATTATATAATTAAATATAATTTATTTATTTCACCAAAATACAACTATCTCCCGTATTAATGCGTACGTACGCATGCATACGCTGATGATCGTAGTATCGGCGTTGATCTACGTATTTTTAAACTATTAGCCATATTAAAACAATATAAAACCATTTATTATGAGGAGCTCGTTGCGAAGTCGACTCGACGCGGACTGATATCTAGATCTTATAGGTTAAGCAATGCTTACCTCGGTCGGTCATGCATGGGGGACCATCTTGCAAATTGAAGATCTGAGGCAGTCCTTACGAGTAGTCAGAGGCCAGAAAGTCTGACACCTAGGCTAGTAAAGAGTGTCGTATCACCTCGTACCTACTCACGGACGAAGGTACGTACCATTTATCTTTAAAAACGCCAAGAAAATAATGTCTGTTGTATAGGAGCCCCCCTTAAATATTAATTATAATATAATTATTTATTTTTAATAAATAAGTTATATATAACTAAATATTCTGTAAATATTTCAAGCGTCTAGCTGTTGCCGTTTTCAATGTCGATCAAAAACGAGCAAAAAAAGTCAAAGCAAGTTTGTTGTATTGGCGCCCCCTTAAATATAAATTTATTCGGTATAATTATTTTGTGTAACAGCGGTAAGAGTTGTACATCATCGGTGAAAATTTAAACTGTCTAGCTATCACGGTTCGTGATATACAGCCTGGCGGCAGACAAACAGACGGCGAAGTCTTAGTAAGAGATATTATTGGCCGTCGCTTCATGTAAAACACTGATATTCGGCTAAATCCGTTAGACTAGAAGCCGGCCTCGGCTGTTTAGAATTATTTATCAGATATTTCAATTAAGCTTAAGGCAAACGCCTTAGGCTTCTATCAATAATTAACAAGATAAGAAGTCGCCTACAAATTCAAGTCAAAATTGCTTACATGTCAATAGACGGAGAACATTTTTTTAAGCCGTTTTCAGAACAAAGTATTTAAGACCTTAGCACCTAACAATTAAAATCGCAATCCCAAAAACAATAACTTACATTTACGATTTTTCGTCATCAAAAACTAGCAAAGAAACAAAATACGGAAAATCTTTATTTAAATTTTGTTTTGAACCGTTTCTAGAAACTGCTTTAAATTTGGCTTCGGAAGGAATGGAGTTACATTACATTTTAAAAGTAAGAAATAAGGTACCTATTTAGAACTTTACTTTCTTGCTAAAGATTAGTTTTAGGTTAGTTGGTTGGTTGGCTATTATTAGGGTGATTACTTATTTTAACACAATATAACATCACACCTATATTCCCCAGAAGGGTGTGGCAGAGACGTACAACACCCACACTTCATCTGTTATGTTTAGGTCCCATGGTATAAGGGGTGAATCTATCACAATTTTAACTCCGTGCGCGCGTGCTGCAATTTAAGAATTTCCTGTCGGCAAAAAACAAACAACACTTTTGCTGGAATCGAATTGGAGACCTCGCAGTGAGAGGCACATACGCCAACCACAAGACACAACAGCTGGATATAATATAAACATAAATAATATTATGTCCGTGCATCCCTTCTGTTGAATCCCTATCCCTGCTTAGCACAAACATTTGTGTACCGCTAGGTACACAAATGTTTGTGCTAATATTGGAGCTTTTGGCCACACAGTACCAAGTCGTAGTCGTGATCGTTAAGCTGTCTATTATTTATTAGTTTAAATGTTACTAATTCTACATGTACTTTCCAAAAATAAGATACCACATCCAAGAAACATTTTTTTCTGTTATTATTTTTTCAATAACTAAGCACGCATTGCAGCATCGTGACAATTAAACAAAATATACTCTCTCGTCTGGAGTGCGCGCATATTCGCCTCAGATGTTTTTTGTGCCCCGAACGCATATCTAGTCCATTGATGATCAAAGGCCACAAGGTTGCGATAAATCTTAAGTTACGTCCCGGTTACGTTTGTATAGGAAATACGCTGCTGATTGTTCCACCTTACAATACGCTAAACGCCACAGGAGTGTTGTAAGTTTTTACAAAGGTGAAATAGGAGGAGTAGCTATTTGTTAAGATGGGACAATTGGTAGGCTGTTTTCTATAGAAACAAACTCTGGTAGTAACTTTTATATTATTGAGTTTTTATTTATTTTTATAGACGTCTCGGGCCAGGGATGCCTCGGTGGTCTAGTGGTTAGCGTATGCACCTCCTACCGTGAGGGCTCAGGTTCGATTCTCGGGTTGGGCATTGTTATTTGTGGCATTTCCATCAGGTAATCCACAATAACAGCACGGAGTTGGAATTGTGTCCGGTGGATGGCGATGGCCATAAGCTCATCCTCTATCCCACAGGACCTAACACATAACAGGTGAAATGTGGGTGTTGTAATCCTCAGCCTCAACCTTATGGGTAATAGGCGTAATGTTATGTTATGTTGGGACAGAGAGATCGAAAGCTGTAACAATTATGGTTACTGGTTACAATAAACTTCCTTTAGACGCAATAGAATTATCGATAGGTAAATTTAAAAAATATGTTAAAACTAAATTATGTCAAAAAGCTTACTATAGTATTTCAGACTACATAAATGATAATAGTATTTGGAAATGAATTGCTCTTCTTATGTGATTTTTTTATGTACTTTTATATTGTTATATTTTTCATTTTAAAAGATGGTGCACATGAGTTTCTCACCAGCTCTTCTCATAATGCAATACCCATCGGAGCTGGTACTTAGATTGATTTTAATTCGATTCTAAACAGTTTGATTAAAATTAATCTGAGCCCCGGTTATTCAAATCATTGTAATTAGTATAATTTAGTATTATTTATTATTTACTTTTATATCATTTTTTGTAATGTTTTGACGTGTTCAAGCGCCTCCTGGGGCCTATGAAAATAAATGATTTGAATTTGAATTTGAATTTGAATTTGAATAACTTAGCGTTAACCTTGAGTTTAACAGATTGGTGTAATCGGCACTTAAAATAATTGAAATATAGCCTGTAACTTGACTAAATTGAGATGTTAGTATACAAAATAGCTGGTTTTCATAATTAGCTATTGCGCGTGGCTCCGCCCGCGTGGTACGATATAAGAATTTTCTTCCTGTGGCCTTGAACCATCACCATGCAAATGTTCATCAAGATCGGTTACTTATTTTCTTTTATACTACACCTACGTAGAAAGTACCTCTTTGCAGTATCTAATACGGAGAATATCTATCAAAGAAAGTTAGTCTTTTCAGACGAGTTCTGAAAAGCAACATGTAATGTATGTTAGAGGTCTGAAATATTACTCCTAAATTCATTACTCCCATGGGAGTAATGAACTTTTTTTTTTAAATTTTTTTTTTCATTTTGTTTTCTGTACTTTTTGGTAAACAATAAATAAAAAAGAATATTAAAAGAATAAAATAACTACTTTTATAAAAATAAATAAATTAATGTAACTTAATTATATAATAACTCCATAAATAAACCACTAAAATCACTATTATTACCTGTTACAAAATAATTACAAACGTTTTTTCACAAATCAACTTCATAAAGTGTAGCTGGCTGCATGCGATTGTTACCCGTGTCTCTATGCGCGTATGAAAGAAGAAATTGTGAAAATTTTTGCATTTCGCTCCAAATTCCTCATCATTTTAAAACTTTTGAATAAACAATTTGTTGCAAGAACTTAATATGTCGAGTGATAGTGATACTGACGATTTATTGACTCCGGAGGAATTGAAAGTAACTGCTCAAGCAGTGATTGAGGACCTCTTACCACAAAAGTCAAGGATCAGATATAATAAAGCGTATGCAGATTTTCGGCAATGGAGAAGTGAGAAAAATGCACAATCTTATAATTTCCTTGTAGGTGTAGTATAAAGCACTATGTATAACTCGGGCGAAAGTTTGATTTCTTTCGGGTGTATTAAGGCCCTCAGCTACGCTTCGGGTCTCAAACTACACCCTCAATGAAATCAACTACTTTCATCCCTTGGTGTACAATGTAGGTACTATTGTTTTTAACTAGCTTACTAGTAATTTTCAAATACACATTACTACTATTCTTGTTAACCCCTTTCAGGCTAAGTTTATTTCGCTTGTGTTAGGAGGAAATTCACGACCGTGGTATAATGGCCGGGGTTCGAATCCACGATCTCTCGATCTTAAGACCGATGCCTAATCCATTGCACCATGTTTCTAAAAAGTGCTTTTTGTGTAAAGTAGTGTCATCATAAAAAGCGGACCAAATGCGTGTCGGAACCGCTTTTAATCATAAATTTGTGTTGTGGAAACGATCCTGAGAAGACCACTAAATTTTTACTGCTATATTAACGTTTAGAGACTTAACGGCAGATACGCTCGCTGCCACTTAATATATTTTAAAGAAATATGAAAAAAGAGTCATCGACTTTAGAGCGCTTCCTCACTTCTCAGTATTAAAGAAAATATTGAAAAAGTCAGCGATTATAGCGCTCTCTCACTTCTCAGTTTTAATGAAAATATTGACAAAAGTTGGCACCTTCTGTGCTTGTCACTTTGGCTAGCGAAGGTACCAGTTCATATATTTTCAAGAAAATATTTGAATAAGACGGCGCTCCTCTACTCTTTCACTCTTTCATCTCTTCTCCCAGATATGAAAACCACCCCTTAAATCAAATCTTGGCTACGCCAATGAGGTGTAATGAACTAATGACAGACAAGTTGTCATTAATAAAAAATGAAAAGAACCATAAATCATAGATTATACTACCACGAAGGTTTAAATTTTTAGGTTCTATACCTAAGGAATGCTTTTCTTTCAAAGAACCGGATATGGGTACGTGTGAAAAACAGAAGAATACAGAAGGAAAAGGACAGGCAAAAGAGATCAACCTATACATATCAGAACAATGAAGATATACTTCGATGACGAGGAAAAAGAGATGCAACTATACAACAAAGCAAAGAAGATGTACGGCGATATTGCTAAAAAGTTAAAACGGATTAAATCATGTGCTATAACACAGGGATCCGAACTCACACGAATATCTTCTACATACAGCGACAATGGGTCTCTTGCCAGCATTTATACATCCCACTAGACCACAATCAAATACTTGTCTCGACCATATATTATTAAAAACGAAATTCCCAGCAAACTCCTTCATACTAGAAATGAGTGTCACTGATCATCATGCTACGGCTTTATGCATAAATAGAAACAAAGTGAACCGAGTATTTTTTCAAAAGACTATCACACGTTTAAATTACATGAAAGCTGTTAACGATATAGGAAATTCTGACTTAGCCCCGGTGTTGGACGCTACGGATGCCAACATTGCTGCGGAAAATTTAATTGGTATTCTTAAGTGTATAGTTTTAGCCCACACGATACATATCAAAGTATCGAGAAAATCTAGAATAATTAAGCCATGGATGACACCTGGTCTGATCAGATGCATTAAAAACCGAGACAGCATGCATTCAAAACTAAATCTGGATCCGCAAAACACGGTGCTCAAACTAACATATACAAGATATCGTAATTTTTGTAATCGGCTCATTAATAAACTCAAACGATCTTATGAAAAATAGCAATTTAATAAAGCTCAAAATAATAGCAAAGCAACCTGGAAAGTCGTCAAAAAAGTTACTAATACAGATAAAAACAATCAGCCAGCTACGAATCTTCTAACATTGTCTACAGATCCCGTGTCCTCTGTCAACTTAATCAACAAATATTTTGGTGATATAGGCAAAACGTTGGCATCTAAAATAATTACTTCCCAAACCGTACTTATATCCAAACATAGTACACTAAACTCGATCGCACTTCTCCCAGTTAGTGGTAAGTGATGTCGAGTCAATTATAATAACACTTCGAGATGACTGTGCTACGGGATGGGACAACATACCCGCCAAATTAATTAAAATGGCTCGTAACTTCCTAGTACCGCTCATCACCCATATTTGTAACCTTGCTATATCACAAGGAGTATTCCCAAAGGTCTTTAAGACAGCGTTGGTGACCCCTGTATTCAAAACTGGTGATAAAGATAATATTTCAAACTATCGTCCCATCTCCGTTTTGAGCGCTCTGTCAAAAATCATGGAACGTGTCCTCAACAACTGCTTAACTAGGTATCTAACTAAATTCGACATCCTTGCCAATAATCAATATGGTTTCCGACATGGCATCTCTACGGAAGATGCCGTGGTTGACCTTGCACAGTCAGTCGCTGATAAACTTGACAAAAAACTGAAATGCTATGGCATCTTCCTAGACCTTAGTAAAGCATTCGACACTGTCTGTATCTCCAAATTGATAAAAAAAATGGAAATGATGGGAATCCGAGGTCTAGCCCTTGACATCTTTAAAGACTATCTTTCCGACCGTAGACAATCCGTAAAGATAGACAATTTGGTTAGCTTAGAGGAACAGGTAACCTTCGGCGTTCCCCAGGGCAGTATTTTGGGTCCTGCATTATTTCAAATATATATTAATGACCTTTGTAAACTTGACCTTGTCAACTGTGATATCTTCACTTACGCTGACGACACTGCATTAGTGGCCTATGGCAAAAGCTGGGATGATGCTAAACGTCATTCAGAGGACGCGTTACGGAGGGTTATGCACTGGTTAGCTAATAATCTATTAACTCTAAATGTTCTTAAGACAAAATTTCTACGTTTTACCCTGCCGCATACTTTAAAACCACCTGAAGAAACTGGCAAACTAAAAGCTCACATCTGTCCGCTAAACACTAAAGATTGCACCTGTCTGTCGCTGACGATGGTGGACTCTATAAAATATCTCGGAGTACTCATCGACGAGAAACTGAACTGGACCACTCAGTTAGAATCACTAACATCTCGCACCAGAAGACTCATATATTTATTCAAACACCTAAGATTCTCAGCAAATAAAGATACACTCCGAATGGTATACCTGGCTGTGTGAATCAATCCTGACATATTGTATTCCTGCATGGGGGGGAACTCATAAAACTGAGCTACTAAAGCTAGAAAGAGCTCAGAGGGCTGTGCTTAAATTGATGCAATTTAAACCACGCGACTACCCTACATATATTCAGAAAGCAATGTCTTAACAGTTCGAAAATTGTACATCTTGAAATCCATTCTTCGCAAGCATTCTACGATCTCATTCAATAAACAACTTGCCAGTCAGCGGCGACGTGGCTTTCTCGTATGTCCGTCTGCCCCTTGCAGGACTGCTTTCGCCAAGCGACAGTATAATGGCTTAAGTGCCCGACTTTATAATAAAGCCCAAAAAAAGTTAAATATCTACTCCCTGACTAAATGTGAAGTAAAACGTAAACTAAATTCCTGGCTGCTCACATTAACGTATGGTGACACCGAGGACATTCTAAGCACTGCACAGTAGAATGAGATAGGCTCCCACATACTACATACACACACACCCACCCACACACACACTCACACACACATACATACTTACTCACAGGCACACGAACAAACACCCACAAACACACATTCATACTTTTAAATTTTACCATTAGAATATAAAATATGTAATAAGAAAAATATACAAGTAGTAATTGTTCGCCCACTGCCATATTGTATGTAACCGTGTTAAGACATTTAAAATGGATGCCCTTTCCTAAGATACAGACAGGTTTCCTGCCTAGTTTAGGAAAGGGAGTCCTATGATTCCTCTTAATAAAGCTGTACTGGTTTCTTTATAACTATAATTATTATAAGACAACTCTGTATGCCATGTACAATCTACTTTTGGAAATAAATTATTATTATATATATATATATTAGGCTATATATCTAGGTATATATATTTTTCAAACATACATTTTACACACACAAATCACTCCCGAGTCAAAACAAATATTTGCGGATTACACAAAGATTTATCCCGTGTGGGGATCTAACCCACAACACCAGTGGGGTTGAAAGCGGTGATGCGACTGCTTTAACCACTACGCCAACCGTGTACTCATATAGAGTTATATAGACGACAACAGGCTTTACAATATCTGCTCTAAATTGCAATTAAACTAAGTCCCATGGCCCCGACTCCATCAAAGCGGAGACGACGCGGCGACGTGTGTTTAAAAAAACCAATAGAATTTCGTTACACATACATCTTACTCGTTTCCACTCATGTTAATTGGAAACCAGTGAGCGGAAATGCCTCATTATGCGCGAGCTGAATCTCGGTAAAAAATAATTAAATATGGAGCAATACAGGCATATAGACTATTCAATTCTTGGCAATATCTATCGGCAATACCGAGCTACAGACAAATATGTAGCACTATATGGAGCAATATAACCCGCAGCTTGTGGGTTATACAATTGCCGCAATAAATTGCCATAAAACTAGCCCGTGTACAAGCCCTATTACACAAGTATGCCAATTTTCAGCTCGATCGCGCGACTAGAAGCGGTCGAAAAATGCTTTGCCAGTTTTGCATACCATGTACATACATAGATTGCACGTTTAATAAAGGCTTTTAAAATATACGCTTTGAAATGATTTTTACTCGTTTTTTACATTTCCCCCTAACGTGTAACGTGGGGGTGATTCTTTTTATTTGTCAACCCCATCGTGTGGTATATCGTTCGATAGGTCTAAAACATTGATGGGTTGATATGGTAAGATAGTTTTTGATTTAGGATTCCCCTTTGCGTGTTATTCAACTTATAAGCGTACTCTCCTACTCCGTATAAAAAAACGTGCAACTAAAGTTTTTTTTCTCAGACAAAACTAAAAATTAAAAAAATCCGAAATCTTTCACATCCATTCATCATTGGAGCGGGTTCTGAATGTGAATTGTCGTTTGTGTGCTAGAAGCAAGATGCTAGTACTGGTATGCTGAATGTGACAGTTATTGCGGAGGTTCGGATGTTTGTTGCTATGTCACGTCAAAACTACTAAAAGGAATTTTGATGAAATTTTGCATACAAGTAGTGGACGAAACCTAATTTATAAGCGGCGGTGGCGTAATTTTTAAGGCCTCGGTCTTACGATCGAGAGGTCGTGAGATCGAATCCTAGCCACTGAACCATGAGCGTGAACTTCCTCCTAATACAAGCGAATTAAGCTTAGTTGGAGGGAGTTAAAATATTACCAGTTATTTGTATTAGCAAATAACTAGTTGGAATTTAAAAAAAATGTAAAATTATAGTTGAAGGTAGCTAAAAAGTGTTTATGTTACTGGGATTAAAAAAACAGAAATCATTTTCTTAAGTACGCTATCAACAACAACGGTTGCGAGAAGAGAAAAACTCAGCGTAATACAAACCCATGTAGCTACCCATGTGCTATCTTTTGTTATTTGCATAATTAACAACATAGATTCTGTAGTTCAAGTACTGACTTTTAGGTATGCTATAAATGATTTCGAAATATAAATATAATAAATAAATAAAAAACAGTTGTAATAAACGATAACAAATACGACTACATTAAAAATGTATAAAGCTAAGAGATGACTGCCGTAACTTACTGTAACAATTCATTTATACAAATAATCTCTGCACTTTATATTAATTTATTTAAATAAAAACATTGCGAAGACATATGCACTCGGTTATTATTATTTATTGTTTTTTGTACTTAATCTCACCAGAAAGGTGCTTCATGCGAACAATTTGTATAATACCTATTTGTTTTCCAAGTTACAAGAATCTATGAATATTATAAATGATTATTACAGAGCTAACTCAATAATTAGTAATTATCATTTATTTAGATATTACTTAATTTCACAACTTTTTTTATTAATCCTACTAATTTGATATAACGTAAAGTTTTTGTGTATGTGTCTGTATGTGTGTGTACACTATAAGTCTCTGGGGTAATCTCTGGTTTTACTGATTCGATTCGAAAATATAATATACATGTACTATATAGCTTTGTTAGATCGATTGTTAATATGCCATTTTCTCAAGAAAAAATGACTTTTGCACACATATCATGATTGCCTCAATGGTCTAGTGGTTAGCGTATGCGCCTATCACCGCGAGGACTCGGGTGCGATACCCGGGTCGGGCAAAGTGTTATTTTTGAAAATTCCGTCAGGCAATTCACGATAGCAGCACGGAGTTGGAATCGTGCCCTCTGGAAGGCGATAGGCTCACCTCCTATCCCATGGGACCCAAATATCACAGGCGACATTTGGGTGTTGTACACCTTTGACACCCTTCTGTGATGTTATGTATGTATGTACTTATTATGTATATTGTACTAATACATAATATTTTTTTTAGAAGCCTTATTTTAATTTTTATATGTTCATATTACCGACAAACCTAATGTTGCGGTTTCGGACCTTTTATATAAAACCTTGATTCTGTGAGTCATGATTCAATCTTGGCCGGTTTTGTTCCAATAATATTGAAGTTGACTATTCATACTACATTAGGGCTCTCCCACACGACCGATGTTCGGTGACCGATCTAAAAAAGACTTTCAATAGAGGTTTGCAACGGAGTAGTTAGGACTGGAGTAAGACCGGTGACTTACCGGTTAACGTACTCGACGGAAATATCATGTCATGTGAAAAATAATACACAAATAAAAGAAAAAGCTAAAACTAATATTTTTATTATTCAGCTTTACTTGATGTTACTTAGTTAGCTATTTTGATATAGTCCACTCGAATGATAGCAGGATCGTTAGCGTGAAATTCGATTTTTACATGCTATTTCCTTAAAAAAATATGAACTTCCTAAATAAACTTACTCCTCTTATTAACCCCTTAGGGTTAAAAAACAATGATCAATGTCTTTCAGTTAGATAATTGTGAAAACCGCGTTCAATTTAATGCAGTCCTTTTTGCGTGATCAAACATAGACAGTCAAAAATGCCAATAAAATATGTTTGTCTTTTACTGCTGTTGTTATAAACATCCCTCGTATATTTTTTCTTAAATAACTTCAACGTACAGACATGGCTAATTTACAATTTTATCATACGTATAAAAGAAAATAGAATATGGGATTGAATATATATTTTAGTTTACCTACCTATTCGATTGACAGCATAATTTTTTATACAATATGTTGGTTTAATTACCGGGTGAAATAGGGTATATTATTTTTAAAAAGTATTTTTGTTGCAGTTTTACCTACTTTAAACCATAAAAGAAAGTTTAGTTTATTAAAAATATCTTGTTTGTAATATCTTCTATATCTATAGATACATAGTGTCTTCAATTTTAATTAAAAAAACCTATAACTACCTTATGCACATGACAGTTATTTATATTTTTAAACATGAACCTTCGTATTAAGTAGGTTGACTAAGGACCATAGACTTATTACTTCGGATATTATTTTTGTAGATTTTCTTCGAGTCTCTATGACCTTTTTCTAGGCCATAAAAAATAATTGAACCAGTTAACTTTCTGGTAATATCCAGATTCGTAAAATGCAAGCTTGCCTGAACCTAAAACAATTAACAGACCGCGGTCCTAATATTATTGTAAACTCAATTCTGCCAAGCGCCTAGCCTAATATGTTTATAATTATATGGTTTATGTATATATATGGGCGTTTGCCGATAGGACATTCTCAGTAACAGCACGGCGTCAGGATTGTGCTCAGTGAATGAAAAAAACCGGACAAGTGCGTGTCGGGCTAAGTGCAAAAGGGTTTCGTAGTCAGCCATTACAACTTATTTATGGGTTTAAAAAGGAGTTTATATTAAACAATAGAAAAGGCACGACTTAATATCAGTATGATTTATTTCAGGTAACTTTAAGCATTACTTTTTCAAGCATTTTAAAATTTGCGACCCCATTACACTTTAACTAATTAAGTAATCGTAGCCGATATAGTTTTCCTTTCAAGTTAATTACATAATATACTATCACCATGATTTTGAAAAAATTTCGAACCAGCGTAGGCTTTTAGAGGGGAGGGGTAAACCCTAATCGAACAAAAATTTGCTCTTTAAAGTTCATTATTTCGCTAACGGATCTCCAAATCAACAAACTGTCTTAATAACCTCACAATGTTTTTGTCACCCCACACTATGGGGGTAACGAAATATAAAAACATCCCACTTTACATTTAGGGGAGGTACCCGAAATGACGTGTAACGTGTTCAAGCGCCCCTTGGGGCCCATGGAGGTAAGGGGCTGTCCATTAATCACGTGATGTTTTTTTCAACATTTTTTAACCCCTCCCTCCCCCTAAGTGGTGAGGTTTAAGACTAACGCCCCCCTTGAACCAATAATCATGTGTATTTTTTAGTATCTACAATTTTTTTTATAATATTATATTTAAATACCGGTATAAAGTATAATCTAATCATATTCTAGAAAATAAAGGACCATGATAAAAATGTCTATACAGAATGGTTGCAGGTTGTTCTTGTCTGGTATAAAAATAATATTAAACGAATGGTGTAATCATGCAAAATACGTTAAACCGCTTTTCGGTTTAGAAATCACGTGTTTGACGAAAAAATAAATACACGTGATATCTTACGATACCCCTCCCTCCCACTTGTCATATTTCGTGGTTTTTGCCGAACCCCTCGCCCCCTTTCGAACTTCACGTGATTAATGTACAGCACCTAAATGATTTAATTTCTGATTTCTGAAAAAACATATTTGTCATGATTTTATTCAACAATTTTGTTAGTATAGTCAATTTACATATTACTGCAAAATATCAGCTTTCTAGCTCTAACGGTTTCGACGCTATGCCTCGGATAGACGGACAAACGGACATGGCGAAACTATAAGGGTTCCTTGTACGTACTACAGAACCCTAAGCAAAGCCTCTAACTGGTGAAATGTGGTTGTAAATACACCTCTGCCATACCCTTATGGGCGATATAGCCATAATGTCTGCATCTAATAAGATGACGATATTACTAATATTCATATCTTGTAAGCTTACAGCTGGGATGGGATTATGATAAGTCATCGGCACTTCAATTCAGAGAAAAGTGCAAGATAATCCTTTTTAGTTTGGGACTAGAAGACACTTTGTGAAAGTTGTTTGATATTTATTTTATTATTTATCTGCTATCTCTTTGAGTGCAACTAGTTACATATATGGCACCTTATTATTTACCTACCTGCAGTGTATGTCAATATTATGTTAACAAACCGATCTCTATAATTTAACTCAGAGTATGCTCAGCGTATTTATTTATTCTTGCCATGTATGCACTAATATGTAGTTCATGTAGCCGTTTGCCTTTTTTGTTTTGTAAATCCTCATTTGTACAAAATGTAAGTTAAGTTAGTAGCGTGCAATATGTTAAGTTAGAGGCTTGGATGCAGTCAGGATTACTCTATACTCATAAAATCAATACTTTTCTGAAAATATTCAATCAAGATGCTGTATTCTGATGTTTCATTAGCGGACAGGCGGCGCGGTGAGCGACGCGCCAAGCGTTGTTATGGCGTTGAGTAGGGTGTGTCGTATAATTGTTTAACTCTAATGTCAAGTAATCGCTCGCTGCGTCCACATTCGTATCGCTTGCCCGATCCGTTCACCGTGTCCGTATCGCCACAATGACGCGTATCATGATTGTCAATTCGGACGGGTTAGTCTTGATACGCCGCTTTGATACGATGCGACATGCTATTCAGCCCAACCTGTGTCGAGTCGATTTATTTGTTATATTTAATTTAGTTTTTATAAAGGGGTTCGAAGATATGTGATACGGTGATATACGGCGGCCTACAGCACTGCGTGTCTTTGAACGAACGATCAGGATACAGCACTATCTTGATTAATCGTTTTCAAGTAAGTACTGTATTTTTTTTAACTTGTCAGAATAGGGCGAGAAATGGATGCTAAAACGTTCAAAAGGGGTGAAAAACCAGGCCATATCCGCCTGAAACGTTGAAACTATGTCCTAATTGCACCAATGGATGTGTCAATACAAATCTTTTTCACCGTTTCGGTGATAATCACGCAAACGATTCAACTGAATGTTAGTAGCTAGTTAAGCAGCCTTTGAACACTTGCAACAGCGGAGGTATCACTCAAACACCCCGGCGTTGCCTACACTTCTATTGTTTCTAAAGGACCCCATGCACCCAATAAGTAACATTTTTTTGTCAAATCAGAGTTCCAAACCAGCGTCATAGCTAATAGGATCAAAGTCGATGTTGTTTGAATCGGATTCAGACATAAAACGAAGCCAATGATTAGACTTTAATCGATTTGGAACATATTGCTTTGGATTTCGAGCTTCGTCTGCTGTTTTGTATCTATTTCAAACGAGATCGGCTTGGATCGTACGTAACAGCTATGCGAGACTTACGTTGGCGTGCGGTGGCGAGGTAGGACTGACGGCGCTAGTCTTCTTGCGGTCGTCGCGCGCCGAGCTAGTGGGCAGGTTGATGGTGTTCGCCTTGGCGTGCGGCCGCTGCGACCGAGCGCGAAGCTCCGGCGCTAAGCGACCACCCAGCGATGGTGGCACGCTCTCGGTCTTACGCAGCCCGCACCAACCATCCCCTACACTATATGGACGGGAGGAAAACGTTAACAAAAACAACTAAAAAAAAAAAACGGGCGCACCAGCTTGGTCGGTGTATTGCCACAACTTTCAACTTCATGATGTGTAATGAAGTATATGAATACTACTTGTCCTAGAAACTGCATTTTTAGACGTGGTATCGTCTAAAGTTATGTTAGTCTGAAACTGACTTGTGAGCTAGGCGTAGCAAGAGAAAGGGTTGCGGGATATTTTGCTGCAACACCGTGACATTTCAACCTATTCGGTGGCAGGATGTCGTTAACGATGAATTTATTATAACCACCGAGCACGACATAAAACCTACATTCGAATAAGCGTTGAATATATTAGGAGCGGAATGCTGTCATTTGTATTACTTGCCCGATCCGATCACGGTATCCGTATCGCCGTATCAAATCTTGGAGGACACTATAAAAACTATACAATTATAAACTATTTAAAAACCGCCCATGCGACATGGGTTGTCCCGTATCGCATGTCACCTCTGTCTCTAACTCGTCCAAATAGGAAATCATGCAACGCGTCGGCGATACGGATACGGTAATCGGATCAGGCAATGTGTTCGGCCGAAGCGAGTTGTGACCCCAGTCAGTTCACAGCGTCGGATACTTACTTATATTATATCTCTCGTATTGTGAAGAGCCGCTTACTCACTCAAATCTAATTTGATTCATAGAAGTTGAAAGTTGTTGGCATTCGTTGTAAAATATAAAATAAAAAGGGTTAAATAATAAAAATAGTAACCAGTAAGTATTATTTTTCGTGAATTAATGTAAGTCTATATTAATTGTTATCTATAGTGTATTAAACAGAACTGTACAATGTCTATACTTTGCATCAGATAACTTGGCAATAGCGATTATGAGCACCCCTTTGCAATAACCTGCGTTACTTACGTTGGTGACTTTTCCATCTCTCGTATTATCGTATGTTCAAATGTTTTTTGAATGGTCAATACTGTGTTTGTAAACCATACAATACGTTCTAAGCCTTAACTTGTACGCAATGCGCCCAGCTATCCACGTATTCTAGACAGGTTGCGTTCTGAGTGTTGATTGTTGATCTGTCACTGATCTTATTGATAGATTTGTACGGTAGCGGAGCTCCAGTTACTGAAAGGGGTGTTTGTGAAGCGCATCGCTATCGCCACGTTACTCGGCAAGTACTATATACCGGTGTGCGCGGCAGCGTTAGCGCCAATGTCGGCTGGTTGTTATGTGTTAGTACTACAACACTAAGCTTCGTGTTATCTCTATAGCGTCGGTTAGCCAAAGCTGGGCCCCAAATAAAAACCATAACGAAATAAACAAACTCAACCAAACAAGCATGCAGGGCAATAAGCAGAAAACCACAAGCGTTTTTTGTGACATTTATTGTTTAATCATGTAACATAATATTCAAGTATTACAGTGATTGTTACATGTTATTATTATATACATAAATTAAAATTTTATTAGCCAAATATATATATATACATAAAGGTTACAAAACTATAATGCCTAATCGTCGAAAACTCGAAGAAACCAGAATTATATCATTTGGTCAAAATTTCACGATAGTTAAACTAATATAATCTTTAGTAGATATTTAAATATACGCTAATACATATCGCCTAGGACATAACTGTGATGAAATGAAATGTTTTACTTACTACTTACTATGTACCTTATATAATCCACATAAGCAGAATACATAACGAAGCTACGCGCGATCACAAAACAACGGTTGTCGACGTTTTAAAGTATATTAAGTCTAAAATGATACGCTAAATTATATGAGTAATTAACTAAGTATACAGCCAGAACGAAGCGTGATCAGCTCCTGCCTAACTTCGCCGCTTCGAACCACGGGGAACTCAACTAGCTCTGACCAGGAGGCACGTGTATCGCTTGCAAGTGAAGTACTGTTAGTCCACACGATCATTACATACCCAGATGAAAGGGTTTGTGATGGCATGACACGTGCCTTCCGCCAGCGCACAAGCTATAGTAAATGCTTAGCGTGGTCCGCGCATACGAGTGTTGCTCTTCACCATAGCGGCGCAGTCGCAACGGAATTCGGCAAACTATACAAATACAGAACTTATTGGTAAACCTTATTCACTAACAACATCGAAAGCTGCGCTTATAAGCATGTCAGATTATAATAGTGCCACTATTGTGTACTAAGTATTCGTTAAATGATGCCTGAAACACGTCGCTTTACATGATAGAACCATGTTAACTACTATTGTGACCGAAACGACCGAACATTTTGGCCCCTATTCTTGGAGAATTTGGAAAGTCGTTGCTAATGAGTCACTGATTTTTGATTTTAGTTTTATTGTGGGTAACCAAATCAGCACTAAGATATGACAGTAATAAACTTTTTGTCTACTGAGCCCTTAATATTAGTGATTACACTGTGAGTGAATATAACTAAGTTATCACTAGTAAACATAGCAATCGTCGATTGCGAGATAATACATAAGATTGCATTACATATAAAACGTTACACAATTGATATTGAACGTAGAGTTAGATGAGTGCGTCTCGCGTCGGTAGCCTCCGCCGCCTAGAGTTGTGCGTCGTAGAAGTACTGCAGGGTCCGAACGCGCACGGGAAGACCATCATTAGCTAGCTGCCGCCACCGAACTCGCTGTATCCGTGCCTTACATGCAGTGCGACTCCACCATTCACGTAAGCGTCCGTCGCGCCCGTTCTGCCGATCCAGTCACCGCGGTCCTACCTATTGCTAGGGCAAGTACTCTTCGTGCAGATTGCATGTTGCAATGCTGAGCCAGCACAGCCTATCTGTGATCTTTTTACTATTTATGCCGACACGGTGGGATCTGTGACTACGAAAGCCTATGATTTTAATTTTTTGATTTTATTTTTATTCTAACTAATTTTACTAAAACTCATTCTGTAAGAAACGCTATTGTGCGTTTAATCGATAGTTTTGTTTTGTTATGGGACGCGTCAAGTACGACACCACTATATATTCAACGCTAAAGCGGTGTGATATTTTCATATTCTCTCATAGAACTACCACGGCATGATATCTGATTTAGTCGGTAGTCGAATTGCTCCGTTAAATGAGCGGTGTGATGTTCCTAATTTAGAGCACTTATATGATCATCGATAACCCGAGCAAGTGTATCGTGATAAGGCGTGTACGCTAATAGATGCAGAGATTCATCGCGATATACCAATGCGAATCTCTTATTTATAATAATGCTAATTATGTCGTGTTTGATAACACAGTGAGGTTTGAGCTACTAAAGAAGAATATATTAATATAAATATCTTTATGTGACGAAGTTACAAGTCACGATTGGCAGTGATACTCGGCAACAAATATGAAATAGAATTAAAGTGGCAGTATAGTAAAGCAAAGATGAATGATGCCGGTCTCGTGAGTGAAACGTCACAAGACTCTCACTAAAAGCCGCGGGGGCAGTGATTGCCTTGAGGCGGCCGTGGGCGCCGCAGACATGGCTCGTAAACACTTTATTACCACTACGATTAAACATAATTAGGTACCTAAGCACGTACCAACATTAAAACATCTAAATTAATATATCTAAATATCAATTCCAGTGTATGTTTAACCTAAAATGGACAATTTTATTGTGCGCTAGTCGACGGTCTCGCCGCGATGGCCGAAGCCAGCGCGTCGCGACTAGACGCACGAACACACTCCCGCATTACACGCGACAAATTAAATTACTTAATATCGCATCCGTCGTCATACAATTACTCGCTCATTCCAAAATTTTGAAACAAACCATAATCAATTTATCACACATTACAGGCGTTTACACGGGAGTTATCGAGCCGTTTCGATACCTCCAAACTTTCAGTCCCGTACTAACAAAATATTGATATTCAATATCGTATTGAATCGCTCGTTAACATTTATTTTCTTTTGCAGGCAATAGTATTTAAACAGTGGATTATTGTAGGGCGCGGGCGCGCCACGTGCTCCGCGTTAAGCCCTTCCCTCGTGCGATTGTTCTCGGCCCATCACCCGTCGCTAACTACTATCGACTTACTAGTGAAAACATATTTTGTGCGCTATTAGTCTACAGTGCCGCATCTACCGGCTTCGTACGGCGTCATGTACGGCGCGCTATTCGCTAACCTACCGGGAGAGGACCAATCTACAATACAAGCGAGACAAACTACACGATATATATGATCATTCATTTCTTCGACTAATGTGCTGATGATCTCGTAGTCTGTCCAATCTTTCTATTTCTCACTTGGCGATGCGCCGGCAACATAATATGTATATATGAGATTATATTTTCTTGTATTATTTAAATATTATATTATCATAATAAATAATAAAGGTCGGGTTAGAGATTAATGGTAAGTTTAAAACAATAATACAGTAAAGTTAGTGTTACAAATATGCATCGTTACTCAAAAACCATAACGTTATCTTTAGTCAAACATACCTTAAGATTAGTTTAAGATTAGTACAGAGACAAAAATAGAAGAATTGGTAACTCGAAGACTAAATTTATATAAACATTCTATCCTGATATGAGACAAGTAATAAATAAATAATTGTATAGCGCAGCGATTCCTCAAGTGTGTTCAAAGAAAGTTAGGAGATGTCTGATGTTAGTTAAAACCACTCATTCCATTGACATGGTTTATGGAAACTATAGTTATGACAAAATAATTACGGAGTATTACAAAATAATTTGAGTATAGTTTAGCTTCTCATAAAGTGTAGGAACCGCTGCCAGAGAATGAAGTGAAGGGTGCAGGCGGCGCGGCCGCAGTTACTTACACGGCGGGGTCGCGGCCAGGGTCACGACCCAGTTGCTCGCGGAGGTACGCCCCGGGGTTCTCAAGCGCCGCTCCGAAGTTCATCTGGAGCTGTAGGATGTTCCTCAAGGTCGACACCCACTCTGCCCGCGTCGCCTCTGATGGTCGGCACAAGAACGACCCCCGCACTTTGGTCGTATCGTCCGAGTGCACGATGAACGCGTTGTCTAATTCTTCCAGCTCCATTTTGTTCACCTTTAGTGATAAACAAGTGTTAATCCTATTACTTCGACTGAGATGATAAGTGATGAATTCAATTAGGTTCAAGTCAACCACCCACTTACAAGTTGAGTGCAACTTAAACTAGAAACAAAACTTACCTGCAGATGGGCTTTATAATGGTAGTTGGGGCTGCTGAACTGTGACTTCTTGCCAATGGCCTCGCTGAAGATGATGCACTGTTCAAACAAGAACACGTGAAGCTCCTTGCCTCTCTCACTCCCTCCAGACACGTCGCATATGATCATAGATTCCTGCAGCAAGAGCTTGCCCTGCGCTGTTATGTTGCCCTGCAAACAAACGTATGCGTTAACTTATTCGAAATCCCATTGACGGTCAACTCTCCAATCATTTCGTAGCCATCACGGCTATATCATTAAATTACTATCCTGTGGTTTTGTAATGAGAATCGAACCCAAGATGACATGGTGGACTACAATATTTTTCCAGATGATATATAAATAATGACGACAACTAATTATAATAATATGATTAGCAACCTATATATATATATATATATATATATATATATATATATATATATATATATATATGGCTTGGCAAGCTGCTTTTGGGACTGTTTGCAAACACGTCGAGTTTAAAATATTGTATTCGGTTCAGGCCTTTTAGAGTGCGGTTTATCAAAAACAGCGACCAACAAATTATGCAAAGACGCGTGCGATTTATGAATAAAACATTGAATTAACACTGCAGTGCACGTAGGTCCTAAATATTTGTTGTTTAATAAAAAATTAAGTTGAAGACGTTTAAAAAATAGTCCATTGACTGTTTCATAGATCGCGCAGCTGACTTATGAGGCATTATGTGATCAAACAAAATTTTGAAATCGGTTCTGTCTTTCTTGAGCTTGTTAATTACAAACATTAATATTGATTTATATATAGCATTTAGCCATGCTTAGCAACCTAATTCTAAGATCAGGCGAATTTGTTTTTGGATTTGAACTCGTGGCTATAGTTACCACTCAGCCATCCAAGCCCTACTTCAAATGCACGAATCTTTAGACTGAATGCATCATGTTTCTCTAAAATAATATTTTCTCTTTAAATATGTTATTATTGTAGAGTTTTAAACAAAGCGGTAGCCGAAGAACGCTTTACAAGCAATCGCAATTGAATCGCGGTGTTAAACTTAACGCTGAAAGCGCAAGTGCATCACACAATAGTTATTTGTGCATCAAGAAAGCAAAGTTTGTATTTTCTTCGAGTGCTTATTATGAGTTCCGAATAAGCGAAAGATTCTACAGTAGAATAACGAACGTTGAGTGATTCTTTGAAATCTTGAGCGTAGTGAGGGACCAATAAGCGCGGGATGTAAATAATTTTGATCTCGTGTCACACCTACAACTTTTTACCTCAGCAGCTCAAAAAGGCGAGCGGTAAGCAAAACTCAACTTTGCTTCGAGCGAAGAAAAACTCGAAGCAAAATCGAGTTTTGCTCACTGTTTTCACAAAACAAAGTACGCCTATTCGAGCTGCTGAAATGAAAAATAATGTAATATAGTTTTTCGCCCAGTTCTCCCAGACGTTCAAACAACAAATCGCATCAGCTGCTAGCTGACTATCCACAGGATAGGATATAAAGGCGCAATGCGTAGAATGATGTTTGCCTTACCGTGAATCCTTGCAGCCTGCCGACATCCATCATCATGTTGGCGTTCTTAGGTATGATGTCGGTGCACTCGACGGCGTCGCGCAGGAACGCGATGATGTGCGGCGCAGCGTTGGCATGCTCGGAGTAGGATAGGATCTTCTTCACCAGAAGGTGGTATTTCTGGATGCGCTGGATCGGTTTTATAAGAAGATCACCCAGCTGCAATACGATCGAAATGTAAGTACGAACCCTAAAACCGCAAATAATTCGACTCCATACGTCATGGGTACAATTCAAGCCCCTTGGTTTACTTACATTTTACCAAATAAGTATATTAATTTATTATCATAGATGCAAAAAAATCAGTAGTTATTCACGCGAGACGTAATTTCTAAATACAGGAGACGTATGCCACCAAGGGCCTCTAGCAAAATTTATTATCAAGGTTGAAATAATTGTAAAGGTAATTGTTAGGTTCATAAATGTTCACCATTTAAAATATCAACTTAGGTTATTTGGTCTGGATATTTGGTTGTGCTGAACCTGCGCTTGTTAATTAGTGCACAGCAAAAACGGCGAGTTGGTCATTGAATGTACGTTCCATTTAGGATTAGGGCTACAAAAAATAAATGTCCTTGCAGTCTAAAAGACCGCTAAGTTAAAAAAATCCCAACTGCTTAAAAATAATGAACTGAAAAGACAAAACAAGTAGCCTCTAACACAGCAGATTCTGTAGGCGGGGACAAACAATGTTATAATTTAATTTAATACTTTTTTTATAATTAGTGATTAATCGGTAATATAAAAGTCACATATTTCATTTGATACCAATATTACTAGAGTAAGAAAAAACATCCTTTCCCCCACCCTCTCCCCCCAATTTATTCATTCAATGATTTCAAGAAAATCATTGTAAAGAGGTATTATCATAAAAGAAAGACTGAATTCTAACAAAGAGACCATATGGAATAGAGACATTTTGATTAGATATTTTTTTATGGATTAGGTTATATAAGATTTTGATGACGATTTGCTCCAAGGACTTTTTACATAGTGGTCAAATTAGTTGAAAGGTAATTATAACTTGTTAACTATCTAATCTAAATCAATGGACATTTTGTTTTGAAGACTTTCTTATCGTTAATCAAAATTTCAAGACATTACGGATTTTTACGATTTTTATTTTGTTTCGAATAAATAGCATTAATGTCGCTAGATTTAGCTGAAACAGAGGAGGTAAAACGTTGCTTCTCGTTAGCTCGTATCGGGGACGCGGGGTCGGGGGGAAGGGGGGACGCAGGGACGCGGGGACGCGAATGGCACCTTAGGGCATTCATAATTAGAAATCGGATATACCACCTAAGAGACGACAGTCAGGATTTGTATTTTTTTTTAACCTTTTACTTCGGGAATGTAAACAATAAAATAGCACGAAGACATTTTCTCGAATACAATTTCTCTTCTTTTACAATTTGCTATTTTTACGAGCATTTTATCCAAGAAGAGCAAAATTGATTGTTTAAATTTCTACGTTTTAGGATTTCCAAGTGACAATAAATATACTTAATATAAATTGGAATATGTAAATAAAATGTTGGTTAATCCCATCGGTTAACTGAGTTAGGAGTGTGCCAGTAGCAAGATAGAAATTAAATTACACATATTACATACGATCGTAAACCTGCCCTAAAGGTAGCGGTAGACAACAAAACTTAGGTCCTAAACCTATAGATTCTCCATTCGAGCCCTGAAACTAAACTAGTTCCTAAGTACAACACCGAACCAACCTGCAACTTATGTCCGAGTTTGACTCGCAGTTCTTGGAAGTAGGAGTCGTGCTCCGACACAATGTACTCGGAGACGGGCTTATTCCTGCAGTAAGCCTCGTAGAGGAACATCCTCTTCTCCAGGAAACGGCGAAACAGCGGACCCAGCAGCTCGGGCTGCTCCACGCAGCGGTGCAGCTCCAATAGGAACTTACTGCAAACCAATCACTCATGTACCCCTCTTCACACATCGTATATCACTACAAACCGCACAGCACGCCAGCTAGTACCTAAAACCGCCCTATTTACTAAAGTATATAAACGCCCAGCGCAGCAGCTTTTTCGCGAAGCAAACAACAAAAAATAAAATAAATATTAAAATAAACGTAAATATAGTAACTGCCCGTTTTTCTAAATTTCAGACATAGTCAGTTAAAAATATATGGTTCTTGTAGCCATATTTTCAGCTCTTTTTTAAAGAGTTTCGAGATAGGTATTTGTGTTTTATATTCGTATGCTGCTTAGTATTATTAATCTTGTAGTTTCCAGAAAATAGATGATGTGAATAGAGGTATTCAGATACAAAGTGTTTAAATAAAAATATGATGTGTACTCACTCTCGGTGCCACTCGTAAATAGCTTCAATGTTCCCAAATATCATGCGATGACGTCGATCTCGTAAAAGTCCCTCGGGAAGGCCAGGTTCTGCGTTTGGATCCTAAACAAAATCTTAGTGTAAGAGATTTAAATCACATTTTATTTAACAGGAAGGCAGGTTCATTGTCTTGTCTAAAATCTACCGCCTAATAGAACATTACACAGTAGTCGATTTCACGTCAAGATACTTAAACAATAAGTTACCTAGTAAATTAACTACCTGACGTCCAATACGGCAACAGAAGAAATTAAATTATTTTAATATCACCTTTAATGTAGGTAGTAATGTGCTTAAGAAGGTAACATATCAAGCGCATTTCCCAGATAGTTGGCAACTCTTACTTGGTTCGATGCGATCATGCACAATGCGCTAAATCAAATGCAGGGCCGTCTTAAGTCTATTCTGCGCCGGGGTGCGGGACTCAGCCTGCGCCCTCGTTTTTTTTTACTTTTAGTGTAGTAATGCGGTATGACAAACGCCGAAAGCGTAATAAAAGAAAAAAATATTATTGTTGATGACTATTTTTTAGGGTTCCGTAGCCGAATGGCAAATAACGGAACCCTTAATGAGTCGTCATGTCTGTCCGTCTGTCCATCCGTATGTCACAGCCACTTTTTTCCGTTACTATAAGAGCTATACTGTGGAAACTTGGTAAGTAGATGTATTCGGTGAACCGCATTAAGATTTTATACAAAAATAGAAAAAAAAAAACAATAAATTTTTGGGGTTCCCCATACTTAGAACTGAGACTCATTTTTTTTCATCAAACCCTATATGGTATGGTGTATCTATGGATAAGTCTTCAAAAATTATATTGAGGTTTCCTATATTATTTTTTTTCTAAAAAAATAGTTTGCGCGAGGGACGCTTGCAAAGTGAAAAAATGTGTGTGTGTGTGTCCCGTATTTACTAAATTAAGGGAATGATAAATGTAAAAATAATATACGGGGTGGATGCGACATAGCGACATTTATTGAAACCACAGCTTCTATACATGGTAAGTATCAATTTCCACCGGATAAAAATTCTCTGGCGAAAAAAAAAAAATCACGTTCTCCGAACAATTTGAACATTGCGATCGTGCAATTTGTTCGGAAGACGTGGATTTTTTTTTTCGCCACAGAATTTTTTATCCGGTGGAAATGCATACTGGCCATGTATAGAAGCTGTGGTTTCAATAAATGTCGCTATGTCGCATCCACCCTGTATGATGTAATTACCATGCAAACTGCCACTTAAAATTGGTTTGAACGAGATCTAATAATTAGTTTTTTTTAATACGTAATAAATCGTGAACCGCATTTTACCTTTCATTCAATCAACTCCAATATAATAAAGAATAAAGAAAAGCATTTATTTAGATGTACCTATAGTGGTACGGAACCCTACGTGCGCGAGTCCGACTCGCACTTGGCCGGTGTTCTTTGCTTGTGCATACATATTTGTCGTAAGTAACTATAATATAAAACTGTAATGGCGTTAAATTCAATTAAATAGCCAAAAATTCAGTGCTCAAAGCGCCCCCGGCCGCTCGGCGCCTGGGTGCACCGCACCCCTTGCACCCCCTGGTAAAGACGGCCCTGATCAAATGTATTGTAAGCTGCTAGGCAGGAGTCGCACAGGTGTTCACAATGCAATTTACTGGTTTGGATTAATGAACGAATGAGCGATCTATGTTCAAAGGCCGATGTTACTTCATTAGCAGATCATTAAGATCCTTGAGAGATTTAAGATGATAGGTTTAAGTGTACGGATATATTCTGCTGTCATGTTCATCCAATAGTTTATCCGATTACACCATTATTTTACAATGCAGTACGAAATTATTAAAATAGCCACGGCTGTCATCCCCACAAATACGCGGCAAATAGGTAGTTGTCAGATTTTCATGACTCCTACTACCCATAACTACTGCCATAGATCTTAAAACCGCAAGGAGATAGACGGCCATAGGTTCTATTGCACGGAGGAAAACTCGTTATGTTTAGATGGTCCTGTCCAAAGACTGACTACTGCGGAATTAATGAAAATCGATCGATCCGCAAGGCTTTGACTGACGTCTCCTGGTTACCTAACTGATCAACCCATCGTCTATTTTTCTGTCAGAATAAATAATCTTAGAGAATTATAGGCACACGGTTTTATCCATCGCAAGTACCGAGTAGACACTAAGAAAAAAACCACTATGAGGCTAAAAACGTATCAATATGATATTATTAAAACCATAAAAGGTTCAAGTAATATAACAGTACGCGAGGGACTTAACTGTAACGGGCTTTGATCTCTGGTCTTTTTGACGACAGCGCAAAAATTGTTAATCGCGATAGGGGTATTGCCGGCAACACATCATACACTTACACATATAAACACACACACACACACTATCTGTGACGGGGGGATGCGAACGGTTCACGTATGCAGTGTCCATTTATTCACATTGGCTTGCTTGTTGCCAAGGAGACCCCTCAATGCTATCCAATTTGATTGATGCTTCTTAAGAATATTACATCTTTTCTAGGACCTAAACGTATTCACTTATCAGTCTTCTTATTCCTTTCTGCTCGAAGACTTAGAGCTTGCAGTCCCATGAAATAAAATGTCTTCAATCTTTGAAAAGACCTCCGTATCGCATGACATTGCAAAAATACATTCTCAAAACTCGTTAGCTATCGACGATAGATCACAGGAGTACAGGTAATTGTATTTGTATATTATTGTATTTGTTTATTTGTTTATTAGCAAACAATAAAAGGTTATGGCAGAATAAATCCTTAGGAAGCAGTTTCCTTGCATCTCACATTACATTTATTTGTCGAGGCATATTCGACGCGTATCCTGTTTAGCTCGCTCTGATTACTCGCATCTCTTGATTGGAAACAACTAAGAGCTGCGAGTTACATAAGTATATTGATAATATGTAGGAACTCCAAATGAATATCAACAAAGTCTTTTCTGAGAAAATGTTTCACTTTAAGGAGAAAGGCAATAAGAAGTTGTCAAACGCGATCCCATGAAAAGAATTGAAAAATAATAGTTGTCGATTGAGTATGAAAGAAACTAAGAACTAAAATGTTGAGTATCTATTAAGTGAACGGTAACATTCTCAGAATAATGCGCTTGGGTTTCGTTTTCCGGTGCCGCGGTTAGCGACTGACGAGTAACACAGGTCTCTACATCAATGCTGTACTTTGGCTATACATCTTAAGCAATTGAGATGTCTTTTTTGGGCGGACTAGGTCATTATTCAGAACTGTAGATAAGATATAGTATTTTTGTCAGTTTATACCAGAATTTGGCTAAAGTGCGATAATGAAAACCTGTGCCTAGTCAATAAATTACATTATAATGAGATAATAGTTATCAGACACAGTATAACTGACCTGTACATGACGCATGTATCCCTCACAGACGAGTTGTAGGTCAGAGACGTAGATTTCCTCGGTGTCCACAAGTTCTCGCAGTACGTATTCACGTTTCCTGAGCGCCGCCTCGTATGAGTCAGGCCCTGGTGTCACGGGCTGCTCCTCCTCCTCGCTTCCTCGGGTGGATGTGCTGGCAGCAACGGACAGAGCTGCACAACCGTGCTGTTCCTGCACAACACAAACATCACGTTAAATAATCTAAATCTCAATCAACTCAAACTTCAACTAAATATAAATAGTGCTGCAATATTTCTACAAAAAACGTGACTTAAAAACGGGCGTAGCCGGGACACAATACTAAGATGGAAACAATATCTCTCTTGTTTAGTAAAAAGCTTAGCTATCCCGAATAAATTCCTGTTTACGCGCTAGGCTCTACGTGACCAACTACAAAATACAGCGGACAGTCTGCATGTAGCACCTTTTATTTAGGTAGTTACTATGAAAGCGAAAACTACCTGCCCGTATTTTTTTTATTTATTTAGCTAATTGAAGGCATCGGGATTACAGCGTGTAGCATTTCAAACAAAATGGAAGTTTCACGTTTCTTGCATATTTGTATGTTTCAGGCTCCCGAACGAATAAATATTGAAATAGTTGTTGTAACATAACTGTGAAAAATTAAAAGTGGTCACCATACAGAATTTGGTACCTGTTAAATACGTGTGTATGGATTTGCGATTGACATGACACAAATAATGATGATAATAATGATAATTACTCCATTTATTTTATTCGTGGCAGAGTTTAACCCTTTGCGATCCTCTTCACCAAACAGATTTGATATAATATGTATTTGATGAAATTGTTTCACAATACAAAACTATAAATTAATCTGATGTATTTCGACATGTATCGTAAAATTATGGATATAATACTAATCATTGACGATAGCAAAGCCAGTGCATCGCCACCACTAAATCTAGTTTAAGTTTATTCCTCTCTCTGTCTAAAAAACCTTATGAAAAAGGGACAAATTATAAATTAATGGTCTGACAGGACTAAAACTCGCTAAAACTGTGATGTAATAAATTGTATGTAACTAATTTATCTAAATACTTACACTAACACTGACAAATATAAAGTGTACCGACACGATTCAAGTGAACACTCAAAGCATTGAATGTTTGACGAATCGAAATGCCTAGCAAATCGAGTTACAAGTGCAAGTGAAGTGGCTTCGCTCGTCGGTGGCACTGCGCTCTATGATATTGTGCACAGATAAAATGCAAGTGCGCCATCCGCACGACAGACAAGGGCAGAGAGCAAATGAAATTTGTGCACGGCGGCGACGCACTTGAAATATTGGATTTGAGTATTAAGTTCGCTCAAACTGTTCGGATACTTCACGGCGCACAGTGATACGGAAATACGAAAATAATAATGCGTTTTTTTGTTTTATAAATGTATGAAAAGAACCGAAATTCCGACGAATCTATACTTTGGTATGAATTTTCTACATTTAGATTTTTTGACATATGGCACATCCCTCCCCAAGCTTTATAAATTTTAAGTGAAATTTTTATTTTTATTTTTATTATTATCTAACCTAATACACATCACTTATTATGTGTTAGTATTATTTGAATATAAATCTATTATTAACAGTGTGTCACTGCAATATAGGTGCAGTACACATTCAATAGAAGTTGACTTGTCGGTACCCGCCGTATTTAATCCTTCGCTAATGACGCTCCCTGTTTTCATCTCAGACAATGGGACCGACAGATATCCATTATACTCGGAACATTATTGTCAATTCATACCAAACTACTGTATTAAAAAAATAAAATCGCGTCAAATTAGCTCGGAGTGCATACATAGTGTGACATGTCAACATCAGTTTTCAGTAAGCTATTTTATTTTTTCTGATAAGCGGTCTATGTCTTCACAACTCGATTTTCGTCCCACAGGGCGCCATTTCGTCAGATTAAAACACATTTGATGATGGTATTAGGCTGACGACTCAACAGTAGAACTGATTTAAATATACAAGAATACTTTTAAACAGTCCAATTTTTTTCTTCGAAACTAGCTGAATAACTCACTGCTGAATAAGGTTTAAATTTGAAATAAACCAAATACTTTCTATCTACTAAGAACGGAAAAGGAATTGATAAAACATGCAAAATGAAACCAAAAACCAAGGCTAATCGCATAAGACGGTTATAACTACGCATGCAATACAAAGCGTCCTCAAAATGGAAAACAAAATCTCTGTCAAGCTAAAGCTGAGTCCGCTCCGACCGTGGTTTCTTGTATTACATAAAAAATGAAAATTTTAGCCAATCACCGTCCGTTTTTTCTTAAAGCTTTCTTTTTAATGCACGATACGGGATTATTAAATATCGACCGTAAAATTGTCGAAACAGACACAGCTTTCAATTAACGTGATTATTTTCTAGACCAATCGTCGCGGACATTTCAATCGCATTAGGTGATATTCTAAATTAAAATAACAAAGTTTCTTTAAATTACCTGTACTGACAAAGGCGTAAGCGAAATATTATAAGGTTTCAGGTGTTTTTTACTAATGTGGTATCAATTAGCAGCTGTCATAAAGACCTTCCAAAGAACAGTAGGTATTTTTTTTGCGATTGATGATGTCCTTAATGACTAGCCTACATCCGACGGTGATCAATATAATAATGTTTACCTACTTGAAACACTGAATTACATGAGATTATACTTAAAACAACCCATACTGTTCAATCAAGTTATTTAACGATAAATATTGTATATCTAATAGACCGATTCAATATACAGGTTGTCCAATAGATAGTATACAGCTGATGTCAAGAGATAGGACGGACCTGAATAAATAACCGCTATATAGGTATGTGTGTTCTACTACGTACATATTTTCGAAGGTTTCGATTTACGTTTTTATTTTAATTTTTGTTATTGATGACTAGTACTGGCTAGTTTTGCAATACAGGATGTCTAAATATGGTAGATAAAAATTTTTAATGGAAGAATTCTTAATTTTATTTTAAAAACACCTTTATCAAAAGTAGTGTATGCATGTAAAAAGCCCCGCGGTCGCTTGTGCTAACGACATTTTCAACCCAAATACATGCTATCTCTCCTAGTATTATGTGTTTCAGGCAAAGAGATTGGAGATAAATCTTTTACAAGTTGAGAGGAAATGAAACAAAACAAGCTAAGATAAAATGATGTGGGTTCATCGCTGCATTTTATTTTACTGCATTACTCGTCTGTACTGTGTGGGTTTTGTTGTATGTATGTGTCGCATGGCAAAAATGTTAACAAATTGATTTTATCAAAAACCTAAATTGAGATCAGGTTTTTGATCGAAAACCTAAAATATTTCAGGTTTGCACTTGATCAAAAACCCACAAAGACAAGACAAATATTATATGATTTGTTTATATTAGCCAAGAACATCCTCAGAGCATTTATTTCTTGAATCTATTTCTGTGTAAGTGATGGTTTGCGGTGTCGTTTCACTTGAATTGACAACAGACAACATACCATACCGCAAGCATGAAATTCAAAATACATAACAAGTACATATTCTTTTGTTTGTTAAAATGTGAATAAGTTTATTTAGAATCACAAGATAGAAGGATAGCGAAACTTCATTTTAAATTAATTAGCTAATACTAATCTTTGTGAGTCAGAAAGACAGTGTTAGCAGAAGTAGGTAATGTAAGGGACGGTATACCAACAGCTTATGCCGACAGGTCACGAGAGATAGTTTCTTTTTACGATCACATTTATCACGAAGCATTGTCGTTAAAGAAACATTCCTGTTGAGGCCATTTATAAGGTACACTAACTACCAGGTAGTTAGTGTACCTTATAAATGGCTTATGGTACCTAATTACAGAAGTCATGATGATATTTGTTCTTAATATGGTATAAAACCGCTAGTGAAATCGTCACGTTTATTTTAGCTGACAGTACCTAAATTTGAATCAGTGCGGGTATCGGTACTATTGCAAAAAAAAAGGTCATGCACACATCATGCATTAACACTGAGCCGAACCATTCGCTCCTTCACGATCTGCTCGATTTCCGCGATATCGGCGGCACCATTATTGCTTTCCATGGCATCAATTGCCATTGAGTTCTGAAAATATTCACCAATTTAGAGCTCCTGCATCTAATAAACACCTGTATTTCCGCTAGTTAGTAAAGGATAGAAAGTTATATGTATAATAGAGTAAGTATAAGAGATAGTCATAAATATTATTGTGTAAGTGTGTATGTACTCACTCGCGTGATTGGAGCGGCGGCTGCAGCTGGGGTGGGCTGCTGCATCACGGCTTGAGGATTCTGTGCGGAAGAATAAACACTATAGTTTTTAAGTACCAATTTTATTTATTAAATGTTAGAGCTAACAAAATAAAGCCCCACCACGTCAACAACCGAGTCCTCCATTATTGTTTCAACTCTTTAAAATATTGATTAAAACACTATCACTACAAATAATTATAAAGTATCGCTATATAGTAACATGTGTTCGCAACTTTAGTTACTATTCATGAGGTTTTAAGTTTATTATACTAGTAGTAGTAGTAGTGGTAGTATACATTCCCCATGCCTTTAACACACGCAAATGAAACTTCAAAAGAATAATTTCTTCCATAAGAAATGTTAACAGTTAGTTTTTATTTGTGCCGGACCGTTATGAAAGTAGCAGCCCTGGAAATATCAACAGGCCGCCGATTCCTAAACCTTCTTTAGTTGCACGAGACATAAGACTACAAAAATTCAGTAAGTCCGTACAGTGGACGTGGCAATGTGCACAGATGCGTGCATTCGTGCATGGCGTGTATCAAGAGTATTTTGTGTCTGAAGACAAAAAGTATGAAAAATAGCACTAAACCAACCAGCCCGTGTATCAAAATTTTAAAGGTATTACTCGGTACTCGGTATTATCGGTTATAATATAAAGCACAAAAAGCAAAGTAGTAAATTGGTTTTATTTATAAATGGTGTGCATTATTGCAATAATAATTGTGATAACACGACAATATTCAATATGAAAACTATCAAAAACAAACAACGAAAGTATTAAAAATAAATAAGAATCTCACTGGGGCGCAAGAGAACGTGACATCATAGCTACATCGAAGGTAAGTAACAAAACGTGCAATAGATTCAACCCTGACTGAATATTTATTGGGTGTTTGTTAGCACAGCATCGAAATGTAATTAAAGACGGTCGACCGCAGATTCGTAAGACGTTGGAGAAAAGTTTTCAGTTATTTAAACTATCAACCTTCATGCAAACCCAACAGCTGCGGGGAGTTTCAATAGTTCAAAGGATATTAATGAAATAAATAATAATATTGACGATGAATATATTCACTATACTAACTTATTTGGCAGGAAGGAAATCTGGAAACGTATGTTGTGATATGTTCCACAGACGTATTATGTTACTTGATCTGCGACAATCTCGGCCCGGCGGCGACGCATATAGGCCTCGTTTATACACCGAATAGCGATAAAGCGTATTAATTACAAACGATGGCTATGACGTTAACTGGATCCCACCTCAAAGGCAACCGAATTCGGACAATTATGTACATCTAATGGATTTACAGGAACACCATCTTAAGATCTATCTATAATAATAGCAGCCTTGTATTTAATACATGTCCCACTACTGGGCACGGGCCTCTTCTCATGATGAGTAGGGTTAGGCCATTGTCCACCACGCTAGCCTAGTGCGGATTGGTAGACTTCACACTCTCAAGCACTTTTTAGGCACTCTCAGGCATGTAGGTTTCCTTACGATGTATTTCCTTCACCGTTAGCAAGCGATATTTTATATGATAAATAAATACATATCTTCGAAAAGACGAATCTTAACGAATTATTGACAGAGTTGTCTGACGTGGTTTAGAACTTGAGACCTTTGACTTCGCAGTCTACGATCTACGATCTATATACTATCTGCTTAAGTCATCGAATATACTTACGTTAATGGGCTTCATGGGAGGAGGTAGTTCTACATCGGCGGCTTCGTCTTCGGCTTCATCCAGTTTGCCAACCTCGTGCTCGTCCGAGCGACCGTTATCTCCCACCGATCCGTATGGTAACTAAACAAACAAACAAACTTAACGAACCCGTACATGTAGGTCAGAGCAGGTGCAATGTCAAACTATCTTGCTTACAAAATTAATTTACACAGCATCAGTACTGTCATGAAAATTCTCATGAAATGAAGTATTTTAGTAAATGTTGAAAATGTGACTAGTTCACGGAATGAAGCATTCAAAGTAAAAACTTTCATTAGAGAGATGAATTTCTGTGATACGAATATGCAACATTAGCGTTTGAGCTAACATTTGCAATTCATTTATAAGGCTATAGAGAATAGTAAGCAAATGTGAGCTAAGTACTAGCTTTAATATGGACTAGTGGTATTCCTCGAAAATATTTCACTACAAATATTCTGATTAGAAAATAAAATGGTAACCCATATTTGAATACTTTCCTTCAAAGAGTATGTTTGTCTTCCTTGTACAGAATATTAATATTAAACAAGCTCGCAAATACGTCGGTAAAAAGTAGTCAAGGTAAATGTTACTTCAGGTTACATAACATAACATCACGCCTGTATTACCCAGAAGGGTGTGGCAGAGATGTACAATACCCACATTTGAACTGTTATGTTTTAGGTCGCATGGTATAGGAGTTGAGCCTATCGCCATCCACCCGCTACAATTCCAACTATATGCTGCCATTGCGAATTTATTATAGGAAATTTCATAAAAACACTTTGTCCGGCCCGGGAATCAATCCCGATATCTCGCGTTGAGCGGCCCATACGCTGACCTCTAGACCATCGAGGAAGTCAGTACCAAATATAACCAAAATCCATCTAGTAGTTTTTGCATGAATGAGTAGCAAGTATCTAAATATACTCACAAACTTTCACATTTATAATATGAGTTGGGTTAAAGGACTTACCTTGAGCTTCTTGTCGGATGGTATCTTCTTGAGAGGAATGGGTTTTTCGGTTGCAGCTGGTGATTGGGCTCCACTAGGTTTTTCAGCCTTGCCTTGTGACTGTTTGCGTAGACCCAGCCATCTCTTCCTATTGAACAATGTAAATAAACACATGTTAAACAATATAAGGAAAAAACATGAAACTTCGATTAATACCTACAAGGCCAGGTATGATCATACAATAACAAAATAATTGAAAATTTCAAAGGCCGTCAGATTCAGATTCTCAATAGAAATTTGAAATTACCTACAATTATCTCAATTAACGATTCATACACAGTAGTTCACGAACTTACAAGTCACAAATGAAATCAGAGATTAAGCCCCAATTCCCAGGTATTACCTTTTTGGCAGGATAAGCATATGGCACACATAAATGAAAGTGACAGCTATTTTCTGTTTTCGTGTAACTTGTGTATTTTATGGATCGGATAAGATGTATCCGGCACAAACCTCTGAAACTGGGCAGCATTTTTGTGTAATCTAAACATAATACAGGAAGGAGTAGAAACGCTGGGTGCACAACGCGATTGCATGAGTAGGTAGGATTGCCTCGCAGCTCTCGGTCGCAGCTGGAACGATTTAGGCACCGGCCACCGGCCACGGACGCCAATGGACCACAATCACACATGTAACAAAATACGCTGACCGCATTGCTTGTATTCGATACTCTATGCGTCATTATTACTTAGTTTTCCTCGTATTTGATTGACATGGCCACTTTAGGTTAAAATTAAAAACTAAGCCTTATGTGATGTTTAGGGCAAACCGCAACAGTAGAATATCGGTTTATCCAAAAAGTTCAATAGGTATATGGGACAGTTATTTGCATCTCCACGCGTCAAATATAAAAACTCAGTGGAGAATAAAACTGACGACGATGTAACATAATCCAACATGATATTTAAGGAATAAAATTTTATTAAAGAATTTGTAAATACTATTGCAAAGATAAAGGCAACAAATAATAGCTACAAAGCTAAAAGCCACCAACAGATTGCTAAGTTAAGCTGTAAAGTCCAGACGATAAAACTTTGCGCAACCCACTTTCGAAGGGGCATTAAAATATCAAACACTTAACTAGCAAATAGCACAAATATCTGCTCAGTAGCTTTTCGTGTTAAGTGGTGAGGTGGTAGTAGTGAAACAATAATAATTAAAGATTGTTTTAGGTAATTCGATTAGTTATTTATAAGAAACTAAATAAATTTAACGACATACGCGGTACAAGTAAGTACATCTTACTTGTGGCACACACATTTATGACAGTTTTATGCAATTTCTTCGATCCATTTCATCGACTGCAGAAAAACTTAAAGAATAACGACGATCACTAATATACTAGTTTGTGTGTAATAAATATTGTTGGTGTGCTTGAAATTTAGTGAGATGACTGAGAACTAAAATTATTGTTTCTTTTATTTTATGTTTTTTTCTTTAGTTGTAATTTAAATGTAAATTGTTTCTGTTGATGCATGTATTTAATCAATGTAATTGGTCCTGTACCGTTTTGATTAAATAAATAAATTAATAATATATAACACACAAACCTAGTATAGTTGAAACTGTGAACATATAAGTTGGGAACGAGTGTGATACGCAACCAAATAAAAATCGAATATCAAATGTAAAAGGCTCGGGAAATTTGAAAATCACCTTGTTTTTTTTTGCACAGCAATAACTAGTTTTTCGATCTCGTGTAGGTTTATTTGCTCTGAACTTTGAATTTCAACTAGCAGAATGATGAGACAAAATAGACCAGGATGTCCCGCGGATTTGGCAAGGTACTAATATATCTGTCTTATAATAATGACAAGATTGTATGTGGTTATTTTGAGACAGATATAGAACCAAAGAGCGACTTTAGCGCTAGTAGGAGACGACCTTGTAAAAATGATTTTCACTTAACCGGTATTTAAAAAAAAATATACTAAGTGCTAGTAAAACCCTTATTCCGCTAGTCAAGGCTTTTCATTTGATGTCCATATTGAGTTAGTCGTGAAAAAAAGTATTAAAGGTGTATTAAATTGACAGCAAAATTAAAGATGTGTACCAAATATCAGACTGACTGACTCCAAAAAGGGAATAAATACTAATTTCTGATTGTGACCAGAACCAACAGGGCAAACTAAATAAAACCATTTTAGTATACTTGGTAACTACACCGAGTCAGAGAATCTCACAAATAGAATTCTTGCTTCACTATAAGGCAGTGGCAAATATCTTTAAAAAAATAATAATTTTGATTTAAAAAAAACTGCAGCAGAAAGAGCTCACTTCGCTTCTCAATTAAATAGCACTATACTTTTCCTAGCCATTCTTGATATAAATAAGTTTTTCATAACATTTTTATACAAATTTGACGTGAACTATTTTTAAATCCTCGTGTGACATATTTGGGCATTGTAGTTGGCACAAAAGCTTCTTTAAGCAAAAAAACGACTGTCAAAATTTAAATTCTCTATGTTTATGAACATTCATTTTCAGCCCACAGTGCGCCGGGCCAATCTGTTCCGGACAGATGCCATACATATTGTTAAACAAAGAGAGGCGTAATACTCAGTACTGGATTATGAAAATGGAGCGGGCGTTGGTGTGATGGCCTAATAAGCTGATACGATACCCACGAAGATTAATTATACCTCCGATGTGAACTTATCACAATCAAACATGTAATTTAGCTTATCTGCTTCGTTTAACTGCAATCCCAAGTTTTCAGTGCGATTTTGTTAGCGTTTTTGTAAGAATATATGCATAATGCATATATAATCACCTATTTTGACAAAAAATCAAACTAAAAATCGAAACTGCTAAATTTGTTTTTGTCAGTTTTATAGGACATGTTATATACACCGCACCAAAGTCTGATTTGAGGTAACGCTCGTGTCTGTCACGTGGTACGTCGCGTTTGATAGGATTTCCTTTTCGCACTCATGCATTTATATCGCTCTCTCGCTCGAAAGACACGTTGCATACATTATTTCATATATTATGTGGAAGTTAAATACAGATAAAGTTAAAACTTGCAAGACATAAAAAAAAATACTGATAAAAATAATGAAAATAAAATGAAACGTTTATCATATACCTAAATAGACACTAAATACAGGATCGCCCATTTATTGTAGTCCTTATATTTGTTGTGCAAAGAAACGAACAAAACATTTGCCTCTTTATAATATTAGCAGATATTCAGAAAATATATATACACAACTACAATATTAGTTGTGAGGCGATTTCGCTAATTCAATAAGGGGTTTTCGAACTTTTACTTTAAATGACACGCTATTAGGGGACATCCTGATTTCGAATTAATCAAATTAAGGTCGGTTTTAAAAATATATTTATTCTTTGTTTTGGCTTATATCATTTTTATTATTTTTATTTGATTTGATGATTTTTGTTAGTGTTTATTTTAATAATATGTGTTAATTTTAATTGTATCATATATATTTTTTAATAGTAATGTGTGAGTGATCTTATATATAATTAATTCATTTATTATTTACTCGAAACTAAATGTCTCAGTTAGCCGCAAGAGCTGAGCATCCTCAACAAGGTTATTGTGATACTTTGTTTCACAGTTCAATGTTTCCTCTTATTTCACAAAAAATAGTACGCTCAACCGGGGTAACTTATAATTGCCGTCTAACATCGAATAAAGTTGTGAAAAAGGATTTTTAATTTATTTGAGGAAAATGATTAATATTTCAGTATCGTAGATGTGTAAAACGAATTGCCAATATGTTTTGTAACCAACGAAAATAAATCATGAACTTTTATTGTCATCATTTAACAAATGTTTTAGCAGTGTTTCTTGCTCTGATTTGGAATCGTAATTTAATATATAAAACTTATTGTTAACAGTAATCTCTGGGTTTTAATCTCTAAAATGAAGAATAAATATTATTTCAGGCATCATCAGTTAAAGTCAAATATTAATAAAGAACGGACGAAGTTCGGTCTACAATACAATACAATACAATTCTTAACCGACTTCAAAAAAAGGAGGAGGTTCTCAATTCGGTTGTATTTTTTTTTTTTATGTTTGTTCGCCGATTTCTCGAAGACGCCTGGACCGATTTGAGAAATTCTTTTTTTGTTTGATAGGATATACTTGTCATGTAGTCCCATTTTTTTCAAGTCACGTTCTGATGATGGGATCCTAGAGAAATCGAGGGCAACCCTTAAATTTAAAAGGCTTCTATATTGTTTTTTGTATATTATCTAAAGCTACTCGGATATTTGCATCTAGTAGTCAGCATTTTATGTTGCTGAGCTGATGCTGGAAGGTACAACTCCTCAACGGTTAGGAGTACGGGGATAATTCTTTAAATATAGGCTCCTTGAGGCCGTTTACTGTATTCTTTCAAGTTATACACAGATGAGGCGAGACGTTGGATATTACTTATGTATATTTATAATAATATGAGGTCATGATTAGATGATGGGATCCTAGAGAAATCAAGGGTAACCCTCAAAATCAAACGCTTCTATATTGTTTTTCGTATATTATCGTCGCAAGTAAACGTCGTCTCCTCATTCGAGAAACATTCTTGCTCGGTCTACCCATCACTAAAAATCGTAAAATAAAATAATTTTTAACAAAAAAAAACCGACTTCAAAAAGTAGGTAAACTAAAAAGCAAATAATAAATTTACTTCGCACAAAATAATACGTTTTTTTCATTCATGTAGATATAATTTATTGATAACTCAATGTTACATGTCAGTTTTTTACATTTTCTTATAATATGTCACAAAATAACTTCAAAAGTAATAAATAACATTAGTAAAGTCACATACATAATTAATTAAATTAAAGATATAAATAATAAAGAATGAAGTACATTAGATTAAAAATCGAAGTAAGTTTGGATAACATTGAACGGTTCAAAGTCATAGAACGACAATTTATCAATGAAATTGCCGCCCAAAATTTAAACTTCGTTTGTTAAGAAGAATATAGTAAATGCTTCTAGTACTAGAAATTTCGATCTTATAGCCAACTTGAGTGTAATTAATGTTTTTAAACTTTCGCGATTCGAAAACTTTTTCAAAAATTAGACGTGTCTAAATCGCGTAATTATTATAAAGGTATATAAATACCTATGCTCGACGTTTCGAAATGACTTGCATTATTCATGGTCACGAGCCGAATGATGCAAGTAATTTCGAAACAACAATAATTACGCGATTTAGACCCGTTGACTAATTTATGAAAAATTTACTGTAATTGTTTTTTTTAACGGAAGGTGGGCATCATGTTTAGTTGCAAAATTGATGTGTTTTATGTTGATTTTGTGAGTAGCATTAACTATTTTTTATTTCATGTTTTCCAAATTGTAAATTTATCTCATAATAAGTTAGTAGCCTAATGTTTTAATTTTGCTTTATATTACTTTTACTTCATTTAATAGTCGAACGTACAATGTTAGTCTAATGTCAGGTATTGTTCTGCCAATTTAAGGATTTAATAAATTATTTAATTGAACACGATAATTCTTGATATAATCACGCATTGCGTGAGAATTATGTTTTTGAAGCAGTGAGTTACTTATTAATTTAAGTAATTACTTCACCACGTTGTGACTGTATTTTCATTCAATCAAGCTAGCAAAACAAAATTGATTATTGAATTACCTGGAATTTATTACCTGAAGCCCAAGCCAGGTCTTATTTATTTAAATTGATTTGCTCTAGTGTCAACTAATAATAAGATAATGAGGGCAGTACAAAAAGAAAGGGATAAAAAGTTACTTTTTAGTTGCATATTTGCGCTTAACGAAGTAACATCATATGTAGGTGTACTATATATTTTTAATAAGAAAATGGATATACTTTTACTGCACTTTGTGTCATACCTCCTAGCTTACAAAGAAATAGTTTAAATTAATAACATATTTTTCATTCATTTTTACACCTAAACCCAGTCACGTAGACATTTATTAAAAAAAAATATTGGTTGTTATGGACGAAAACCGCATTAAAAGATATTAAGGAAGTAGTACAAAGCAAAATATATCAATGAAGCTTGATCTAATGAAAGTGTTGTGGTTGTTAGCAATCGTTAATTGTTATGTCATATTTATTTATATCTAAGCACAATTCAGTTTGAGTGGAGTTACATGACAATGTGCGTCCGTCCGAGGCGGAACGTTACCAACTAGTTTTGGTAGCTACAACAACTAGCTTTGTGAGATATGTTAACAAGTTACGAATTCTTTATATCATTCTGTCCCTCTACTGTTTAATCGTTAAACAGGAGAGGGACGTATTACTTAAATAATACGCAAATTAAAAATTACAATTTACTATATATTTAAATGTGCACATTATTGTGGTGGGTTAGTGGCTGTCCATTAATCACGTGATGTTTTTGGAACGAAGTTCCTTATCGCGCGTTGCGAAAGGGAGCTAGACGGAAGAAAATGGAACGAAAAGTTGTAACGACACTTTTCGTAGCAATTCTCGTAGCGGCGTAGTATTTATTTATTTATTTATTTATTTATTATTTACTAATTAACTAATTAACTAACTAGTAATTATATGCTACGTTACAGCTACGGTGCTACATCATCAAACACCCAGAGAAAAATGTGCATTTTTCTGTGTCCGTGTCTCTCTCTCGCTTAGAGAAAAAAAAAATATTAAATTAAAAAAAAAAACTAAAAAGAAAATAGAATAACTAGAGTTGAGTTTCTAAAAAATACGGAGCACTGGCGCGCTGCGAAAGGTCCGCGCAGATCGCTGTTCTAGTCAGATAACAGTGAATTAATAGCTCGATATCCTGCACATTAATCCTCAATTTGATCTGCAGAACATACTTAGACTATAAATCGGTGGACCTTATATATAGGACTTTGTAACGAAACCATAGCGCGATCTAATTCAATCCTAACGCCATCTATCGAGCGGCTTCGGAACTGATTGGTGCTACAGTACTAAATATCTCTCTCGCATAGAGAAAGCAAGCGAGATATTTTCGTTTTGTCTCTCTATGAATAGTAAAGTAACTTAAAAAAAATATTATCATAACTTAAAAAAAAATACAATTCCTGCCTTTTGTTGAGTGTATACAGGTGTTTTGTACATAATAAATAATTAAAAATAGTAACAATAATGAATCCTGACAGTGTTTCTGCACAAGTTCCGGATATTGCTGATGGATTTATGTAAGTAGAGATTTTATACAGACAATAATAAATGCTTTTTGTATTTTAGCAAGTACGCATTATAACCTTTCTTTACTATTGTGCTAACCAAGTCATACGCGTTATAATCTCTCCATTATTGTGTGTTTAGCAAGTGTACGCGTCATAACTATATTAAATTCAAAAGCAAATTATTTTTTAATATTACCACAGAATGTTTACTAATTTTGTTATGTACATTTCATGGAATATCCGATTAGAACACATCTAATTATGTCATTGGGATTGGTGATGAGATTATTGATAATGAGATGTGATATTATTATATCGCGAGTAAACTTGCGAATACAATTTAAAAGAAAGCAAGGTAATCGCAGAAAAATAATGTTAAAGATAAGGTTTGTTATGTGTGATCATAGAACTATTACTCCTAGAAACCGAGTACACGCATGAAATGTGAAGCCACTTTAATTGTGCCGTTTCAGTTCAGTGTAACTCTCTGGTATTTATCAGATTTTCATTTAGTTTGTCTAAATCAAATCAAATTACTCTTTGTGGAAGGCAACTAGAAACATGAAACGACCCATCACATCCATTCCGCCGATAAGGGAAGAAAATGGAACGTGGGCCGTAAACAATGAACAAAAAGCAGCAAGATTTGCCTACCACTTAGAAAAGATTTTTATGCCCTGCGAAGACAACAACTTACAAAATATTACTGCTGTAGAGCTGCAAAAAGAAAGTAATAGTATCAAGCTAGTGACACCTAGAGAGGTTGCGATAGAGATTAAGTACCACATCAAAACAAAAAAGTCTCCAGGATTCGACCTAATTACAGGTGACATTCTACAGAGGCTTCCTCGTAAAGCTATTGTAAAACTGACAACTCTCATAAATGCAGCATTTCGACTAAAGTATGTACCTGATCTTTGGAAAGTTGCAGAGGTAATAATGATAGCAAAACCTGGGAAACCACCCCAAGAACCAGCATCTTATCGACCAATTTCTCTATTACCTGTAGTCTCAAAATTATTCGAAAAGCTTCTGCTCAAGAGGCTAAAACCAGTGATTGAAGAGCAAAACTTAATCCCAGACCATCAGTTTGGTTTCAGAGAAAACCATTCTACCATAGATCAAGTACATAGAATAAGTAATGTAATTGAACAAGCCTAGAAAAAAAGCAAATCTGCTCGACTGTATTTCTTGACGTAGCACAAGCTTTCGATAAAGTCTGGCACGAAGGCTTAGTGCACAAATTACAAATAATGTTGCCCACACCATATGCTGAGTTGTTAGAATCTTATATAAGCAATAGGACTTTTCGAGTTCGCCAAGAAAATGCATATTCAACTTTAAGGCAAATAAAAGCTGGAGTCCCACAAGGCAGCGTATTAGGTCCTGTCCTGTACCTATTGTATACCTGCGACATTCCAGTACCAGAAAACAACTTCATCGCTACCTTTGCTGATGATACAGCAATAATGGCGACTGGAAACACACACGAGGAAGCTGTAGAACAAGTTCAAATAGTCCTAAACTCAGTTATAGACTGGACTAAAAAATGGCGGATCAAACTTAATGAATCCAAGTCAACACATGTAGACTTTACGAATAAAAAAACCCAGTACCTGCCGGTGATTATAAACAACGAAGTGGTGCCGTACGCCAACACGGCAAAGTACCTCGGCATGACGCTTGACGCCAAACTGCGCTGGAAGGCACATGTCAAGAAGAAACGTGAAGAATTAGACATACGCTACAGAAAAATGTACTGGTTACTAGGTAGATAGTATTATTACGTAGCAATTTAGGTTAACATAATAATACTTATTAGTCTTGATAGGCTAGATTGTAATGTAAATAAGATATCATACTTTTAATAATTGATTTCTTATAAATATAAAAAAAAAAAAAAAAAAATTAGTTTGTCTGTCTGCCAAGCGGCGCATTATAATTTTCAATCAATCTGTTTTTAGCCTAACTTTATACTTAAATTCATACAAGCAGTTTATTGATCTAGGCATTATAAGTCTACGCGTGTATTTGAATGAACCTCGCTTTTGATATTTTGAAATTCGAATAGCGCGAAAGTTCGAAGATAAGAATTATTTTGAAATTGAGTGTGTTAGGCACAGGAAATATTGTTATGTAGCCATTCAGCCTATAGGAGTATTTAAAAGTATAATTCGATTATTTTAAGAGAATGATTAAGTGATTCTGAATGATCGTGTGTACGCTTGCTACGCTTGATAATTTAATTGTCTTAATGTTTGTTTTTTTTTTAATTTGGTTTAAATTTTTGTTACCGTATATTTAGTTAATTAATAGACTGTTTTATTTGTTTAGTGTTTAAGGTCGCATACCTTTTACTGCAATCTCGGGTGCGAATCCTGATTTGTTGTTATTTGGAATTACCGAACTTTGTTCCATCCGGGTGTCCCTTGACACCTCAGTAGTTTTTTTAACATTTTTTTTACTCCTTCCTCCTCTTTGGTGATACGTGGTAGGTTTAAGACTAACTCTCTCCCTCCACCAAAAATCACGTCTAGTACCTAAAAAGAATCTTAAAATTTTTATAATATTATTTTTAAATACCGGTATAAAGTATAATCTAATCCTATTTTAGAAAATTAAGGACCATGATAAAAATGTCTATACAGAATGGTTGCAGGTTGTTTTTGACTGGTATAAACATACCACGATCGGATGACGGAGAGGGCAGGGTGCCTGCCTGCTAATCTGAGGTCGCGGGTTCGATTCCCGCTTTGTGTGCATGAACATGTGGGTTTGTCTTGGTCTGGGTGTTTCTATGTAAAATAAGTATGTATTAACAAAAAAAAAAGTTAATCTGTATTAGTATCAGGTATTCTAGTACCTATAGTACAAGCTCTGCTTAGTTTGGGACTAAATGGCATTGTGTGTATGTCGTGTGATATTTATTTATATTTATTATTAAATATTAAAGGAATGGTGTAATCATGCGAAAAACAATTATTGTACAAATACATGAACATATTTAATCGGTTAAACCGCTTTTTTGTTTAGAAATCACGCGTTTGACGAAAAAATAAATACACGTGATATCTTACTATATCCCCCTACCCCCTTGAGATATTTCGTGATTTTTTGGCAAACCCCTTCCCCCCTTTCGAACCTCACGTGATTAATGGACAGCCCCTTACCTCTTTCTTTATTAGCTATATTCATATAATAATGGAAGCCCTGTATATAATACATGTCCCACTGCTGGGCTCGAGCCTCTTCTCACGATGAGAAGGGTTAGGCCATAGTCCACCACGCTGTAACACCATACATTTTCATTTAATATTTGTCAATATATACTTAACTAGCCCCGCAGTTTCAGCCGCAGACAAAAAGAAGCCTATGTCCGGCCCGAAGGACCCATCTACCTCCATACCAAATTTTATCAAAATCTATCCTGCCATTAATGCGTGATGTTTTGACCAAGAGAAATAGGGGTTCATTTTTATATATATGCAGGATGGCTCAATTATATCAGTCAGTATGGGGAAGTAGCCAGTAATTATAAGACATGAACAAATCTGCTCTTAGGAACAATGACATCGATTTTAATAATAACTTACTAAGAAATTACTTGTTCTCAGCTTGGGATTGGTGATGTTACCGTCGTGTGTATTGTTTTAATTAAAAAATCTAACCATAAATCGCTTGCCCGCTACTAAACGCTTAAACTTTCCATTTAACGGGTCCTGGTTCAAACAATCAAACATATTTTTAAGTATTGAATAGAACAACGGTATGTTTAAACAATTTCAAAAACAACACTAACTGGATAATTTTTCCGCCATGGGCACACAGGACTCCATACATTTTTTTTACACGTATAGGTTAATTCAAATCGTAGAGAAGCGCTTTGACCGGATTATGTTATTCTGAGGTTTAGACTGTGACATTTATGGCATGTTGAAATAGTCAGAACTATAGGTAAACTCTGTTACCGCTCTAAAAAGAAAACTAAAACTTATTTTTATGATAACTGTCATACACTATATAACCCGATTGGGCCTGACGTCCTAAACTGGGACAGACTGTATTATACATAAATGCGTTATACATATTAATTCATTCTTAAAATAATATTTATGTTTAATTTTAACATATTTTAGACTTAAATTCATCACCTACAATAAGGTGCTAACATATTTATTGTCACAGTCAAACTGTACATGTACTGTTTTGTGGGACATTGTATTAGTTCTTAGGTTTTCATCGTCTACCTTGTAAACGCAATAAATTAATAAAATAAAATAACCGTTTGGCGTATCACCCACATAAAGAGTTTTCATGGCTCTGATTAATTACTCCGATACCAGTCACGTTTGTTGATATAGCGAAACGGTTTCGGTAAAGGAGGCCAAACACATTTACAACTTCACTTAACAAATATTGTATTATTTATTTTTCTTTTTATGTCAAGCTAAAGCTCATTATAACATAAATGTTGTCATAAGGATATGCGCGAGCATTAACGATGTCCTGTCTATAGATATAATTGAAAAGATTTATAGCTCTTATTTTGTAATTATTGTTGATGGCAATTAGTAACTATTTGCGAAAAAAATACAGTATTATTTTTAATAACAAATCCAGATTCCCAAATTTAAGTCTAGAGGTGTTTGAAGACGTCAAAAAAACACCTAGCAATAAAACTACACCTGGAAAATGCTTTAGCTATCTAGCTTGTTTTAAATATGTGATATTTATTGTATGAATAACACTATGTCATCGGAATAGATCGGTTAAAGTGGTCAAGATCTTCACTGAGCCAAGGATCGTCACCGCATTGCGGTTTGACTCCAGTGCCGACTGACTCGGATGTCCCACAGTATATTGCACCCTCCACACACACACTTAGCTTACTTCACGTGAACAACTTGATTCCACATAGTCGGCATACCACATCGCTGTTAAACGACCACTAGCACGCAAAAATTACCACTGACTAACATGCAAAAGGTGCACAAACATTGTTATCTGGTTTCTATTCTGGAGGAGTAAATAATCTGATCGAGGGTCGGTCGACAAGGAGCCGTATCAGGCAGATATAATTGCGATAATGTTGTTATAAGAGTGCGATGACTGTGAAGCGGTCGCATCGACAAGTAGAGCTGTGCGATAGGTATACGACAATCGACAGTACACGTATCGATACACGATATCCGCTATTATAGCATAATTACTATACTTAAAGAATAATAGCACAGGACATTGCCATATCTCCATTGGAAATCAACGATCATACTCATTAATATATTACAACGTTTCACCGTTGGCAATTGTCTCAAAATGACACAATATATTTGAAACCAAATAATAACAACAAGTTTATAAATTTAATCTATTTAAAGTACTTTTGTAATGACTTATCATTAAAGAACCAGAACTAATGGGATCGTTCAGGTGTGACGAATACATAACGAAATATGTAATTATTTGTACGTACAGCATTAATGTGTTACGGCACATGACATGTGTGAAAGCCAGGTAATGTATATTATACCAAGCTTATTTTGGAAATGTATTGAATGATTATTGTAAAATTAATTTAAACACACATTTGTTTGTCTTTTAGGATGGTTTATAAAAAACATGAATGAGTACTTCTCCCGCCTTAGCCTAGTATGTAATCTTATCTAGTACGAGTTGGATCGGTCTGAGTCAGATTATTTAAAAATGTTACCTTTGCAATATTTTTAGTAACTTCAAAGGTCTGTAAATTGAAAAAATGTAAAAAGAGGCTTAGTTTTGGTAAATATTTTTTCACACATTCCCTTAAGTCGTTTTGGCATTGCTTATAATTGAACGAAATCGTTTAAAATACCGGATTAAACACATATTCCGTAAAGTATGCACTCTTACGTACAATAAGAACGGACGAGATAAGATACCGTGACTTGTAGCAAGCTGATAAGAGCAGTTCTCTAAATTGCCGCCACACTTTATAAAAATGATCATAATTACATTTTTTAGTTTATTATTCATGCCATTAATTTTCTTTTTATCTATATTTCCTATTTTTACAATGATACTAATACAATTTGCACTATTTATTAAAATCCATAACAAACCTAACCAAGATAGTCTAGCACGTTCCTCTTTCTTTACCCTTTGGGTTTTTTTGAATAGATGTAACGATCCTATGAAATTAGACAAATAATTTAAGGGAAATGATAATTATTAAAAGAACGTTTTCAATATTTAACATAAGATGAAGGAAAAGGTAATGGAAAAAAATATGAAGCTTTATCCATAATCTACAAAATAATATGTTATGCCATAATCAACATTTATTTGACTAAGGTAATTATTATAGTTTAAGTCACAGTAATTTAATAATGTATGTAAACTCGCGCATGTAAGCGTATGTGTTATTACTTATTAGAGTGTGGTGCTCCTCAGCAAACGATGACACATCTCCTTGAATGCCCCAACTGCCCTGACAATTGCTCCCTGAGCGATCTGAATAACGCCACGGAGAATGCAAAAAAAGAAAAAGAAATAGTTGAAAAAAATATGGGACCTGCGGACCCGGAATTTGAACCTGCGACCTCTGCATACCAGGCAGCTGCTATAACCACTAAGCTACGGTTTCCTCTTGCTAGGACCCTGAATTTCTCAATTATCTGGTACAAGAACAAAATTGTTTTATTTATGGTATATCATTGTTTTTTTTTAAATATTTGGCACACAACAATATTTGATAAGCAATTTTTTCGACATTTGAATATAAGGTGTTTTTTATTTACTTAATTGTATAACGTAAAATCGATTTCTAATCGGTGTTAAAAAAACATCTGTTAGAGATTTAACTGTTTATTTTATTTCATCATGAAAATGAACTGTGAAAATTTAGCGTAGCACGATTTACTAAGAGCCAGCGGGAATTAACGCAATCATGCATTACTTACCTTTTAGGCTTTACGTTTCGGCATACAGATTACACTTGCCGCAAGCAAATAGTTAAATATAATAATTAAAGTTAATAAATATATGAGCCGTCTATTTCCAGGGCTAAGCCCGAAGTGGAAAATAACTGAAATTTAGTTAATGCTCAAAAGCTAGCATTTGTAAGACGCTCAACGTCACACGGTGTTCAATAATGTCCGCTTACTAGACATTTGGAGTCAAGCTATGTGGGCGATGCATGGTGATATTCGAGACGCCTGAGTAAAAATCCAGAATGCAAGTTATGTCTAGCAACAGAGTTATTTAAGTCCGAAGTCACTATATTTTTAAAGCTGAGAATTTTCTCGCATACTGAATATACGAGTATCAGCGTAAGTCGAGAAATGCCGTTATTTCCTGTTGAATTACATGCAATACACTTAAGTTAAATACCTTGACAGAACATTTAGGAGTTTGAAGATTGAAATGTTTATACGTCGTCGGAATTAGGACATGATATTTCTTTTTGAAGTAGATAACACATGGCTTGATACATGTAATTGTTTTTTAGTTCCAAATATTGTATCGTATTTAAGAAATGTTTTTTAAAGTTTTGCATGAATTAATTGAATTTATCGATTTACGCTGATATTGCCGATATGCGAAAAATCCTATTAAATGCTGCCTTACAGGCTTAATAGAACAGTGCTAAGAGGCATTCTTCATCATTATTTTAGAAGGAAATGTAATTTATAATTTCTTAGCCCTCTTGCCTTGCCAGGACCCTAAATTTCTCAACTGTATGTTACGTCATTTCGTGACGTCATGTTCACATTTGTATCCTACTTCAGATAAGAAAAAATGGATGAACGTGACGTCACGTTCATCACGGTCATACAGTTGAGAAATTTAGAGTCCTGGCAAGAGGCGACCGTAGCTGGTTGGTAAAGCAACTGCCCGGTGTGCAGATGGTCGCAGGTTACATCCTGCCGGTCCCATATATTTTTCAACTAAATGCTATAAAAATAATCAATAAGAAATTTGCACTTTTCCGACGGCTTTGTGTTTGGTACAACCATGAACTCATGATGGATGAATCATGAAAAGCAATCGGAGAACGATAGATTCCCTGGCATATGGGCTGAATGATATTCCAGAATATGTAGCATCTAACTCCTTTGCACAGGTAATAGTCGATCCATATTGAAAAAATATGTCAGTGGGTGAATCATAACAATTCAAAACTCATTAGCAACACAGTTCGTGATTCCAATCAAATAGATTATTTTGGGAAAGTACAAGCCAAATACAATATCTTGAATGTCTACATTATATTGATGAGATGCTTATTAACTTAATAAGCAATTCAATAAGCAATAAACAAACAATCAATGAGTTTCTAAGAAAAAATTATATCAAGACAATTTTTATGTAAACGTTGATCGTGGGTAGAGAAATTACTACCTTAATTCATAATCTAACTTTGTCGAAATCTAATTTTATTACTTTGTCGAAAATATGTTTACTTTACTGGAAATATAATAAAACAGATAAATTGGAAGTCAAACTAACTACTTCAAGTAAATGTTAAAAATCCTCAAAAACACCTCGTGCAATTCATGGACCTTACCAATTACTAACAGCATCAAGCGGATCACTTTTTTTCAAAATCTATGTGTCTGCATGTTTCTCAAGAGCCGTGTGAATAACATTATTTGCTTGAGCAGATGACGAATTTCATTAAAAGATATAAACAAAAGAAATACTTGCGACATTACATAATGGTGTTACACTTAGAAGATTAGTAATCTTGAGAGAATTTTTGATAGATCCTCATGAATATTTTGCACACAGACACATTATTTATTGGAACGTACACAATACACGGACGTTTACATGGTATTCAATACGGTTTGTGTGGATGAACAACCTGATATGATGGAAACAGTTGACACAACAGTGACACGGGCCGTTCGCGCCGGACGCGGCCGACACAGACATGCTGCGGTAGTGCGCGCGCGCCGTTGCGGAACCGCTGCGAGACTGAGCCGATATCACTCACAATTAGATAAAACAAAACCACGATAAACAAATGACGAACACATCTATATCCAAGTAAATTCTACCTGAGATACCGACATAGGTATTGTTTATTCTTTTGAAAGCAATCTGGTTAACTATGTTTTAATATTATAACCATTTTTCTTAGTAAGCTTATAAGCTTAATAATAAATTAAAAAAAAAAAATGATATTTTGATTACTTGATTAGTACCTATCTATACCTACCTATTAGTATTGAGAACACATAATATTTGCCTTAGCCTAATTTTATACATTTCGTCCTCCTCCTCTTAAAACTCTACCTCAAACTAGACTGCGTTAACTTTTTTTGACTTCTTAATGGATACTATTAATTTGTAAATCAAAGTGTTTTCCATTCCGATTTTGTTTAATCCATCGATATACATTTAGCATATTTGTAAAAGGATTGAATGCACTTAAAGGAATCCGGAACCTTTTTTAACATATTCAGTAACTTTTAATAATTTCTAATGTGTAACTCCAAACTCAAGAAAACATCGAATATATGCCGCTAGCAGCTCACAAACTACGCTACTTTAATGTAATTGCATATTCCAATTTTTATGTTATTTGAATGAGAAAATACGAATGAATGGGTAAACGTCCTGATATGATTCCAATGAACTACTGTCATAGGTAGCCTCAAAGAAAAATAAACATCCGATGAAACATTTACAAGATTTCCAGACTCCTGTACTGAATAAATAAAAAGCGGTTTGGGGGATTGATGTAACATTAATTAAAATATCTTTTCAGAATTACTTTAAAATATCTGTTAAATAAATAAATACAATTGAGAAATCGGTTTACCAAATAATGTATGTTTAAATGAATGTTGCAAAGAACTCACCCGCCGAATGGTTTGCGTTGTTTGACCGGACTCGCCGCGCTGGCCACCCCCCCTGGATCGGAGTTAGCATCTGCAACAAAGAAAAATAGATGTTGCTTAGAATCTATCAACATGTCTCATTCGAAAGACCCGCTAATATTAAGGTATTTTAATTAGAGCTAAGTAAGCTACGATAGCTATTACAGTAATAAATAAAAAATAGTTTATTTAATAACTCTGTATAATATCAATCTTTCTAACAACTATTTTCTGACTGAATATTAGTTCTTAATTATCCGATTTACTTGGCACCGACTTCAGAATTATAAAATAATTATTTAATGATTTCTATTTCACTAAATGAAAAAACGTATTATTCTGTGCGAAGTAAATTTATTTTTTGCTTTTTAGTTTACCTACTTTTTGAAGTCGGTTTTTTTTTGTTAAAAATTATTTAATTTCAAGTAGCACGGGGTCAAAATTGAGTTTATAATGTACCTTTAATACAGTACATAATATATATATATATATAAAGTTGTCTTACTGATGCGAGGCTACATAATTAATATAGATATATAGGTAGAGTCCATAATTTTCTTGAGGAGAGCATCAGTAAAATGCTGAGGATTGTCATTAGAATATAATTCCTGAAGACTCGAAGACTTCTTAAGTACTTTGCCGGCGAGTACGATTTTGTTACTCTGGATATACTTAATATTATGGTATAATGATCTGTAATAGATAAATAAATAAATAAATATCTTACTTCTTACACACGTCATCTAGTCCCAAACTAAGCAGAGCTTGTACTATGGGTACTAGAATAACTGATTCCAATACATATATACTTTTATTATTGTAAATACAAACTTATTATACATAAAAACACCCAGATTAAGACAAACCCCCATGTTCATGCACACAAAGATTTGTCTTTCGGGAACCGAACCCGCGACCTCGGCGTCGCAGGCAGGTACACTACCCACTCCGCCATCCGGTTGTCAATGATTAGACGTAGATCTATAAATGCGTAATATTGTCTACTCAGCGGTAGTAATTTGGAGACAAGAGGCATGTTGTAGAAGAACTTCTTTCACTTTTACTTAAACGTTATTCTTTATATTATAAGCTACAACACCGTCATTTTGGTTTAGTAAGTTAGCTGTAAAATGAGAGTTATAAAGGGTCTTTCAACAAGGACGGGTCGATGTTAAAATTGAATAAAACAAGATGTGTGTGAGATATTAACGAAATTTATTTTTATTTGAAAGGCCCACTTATGCCATTATGGATGGAATATGACATCGTTCACATGTCCGCCGCGGCGTCGTATGGTGGCACGAATCCGAGAGGTCCAATTTTTAATGACTGCTGCATATACTATGTATGTGTATCCGGCTAAATCTGAGCGATAGCCTGCGTTATGTTGGCTTTCAGGGCAACGGTCGATTGTGACTTATTGGCATAGACCTGCGACTTCAGAAAACCCCACAAGAAAAAGTCTAGCGGAGTCAAATCACACGATCTAGGTGGCCAATTCACGTCACCTCTGCGAGTCCATATTGTTCAATACAAGCCTAAAGAAATTGTTTATCATTGATCTGTAGCGCTCGCCGTTGACGGTGATGGCCTCGCCAAGGTCGTTTTCGAAGAAGTACGGACCAATGACGCCGCCAGACCAAAAACTGCACCAAACAGTAACTTTTTGTGGATGCATTGCCACCTGGTGAACCTCATGTGGGTTGTGGTCATCCCATATACGGCAATTTTGCTTATTAACAAAACCATTCATCCAAAAATGTGCCTCGTCGCTAAAGATTATTTTTTAATCCAATTCAATTTTGATAATAAAGTTTTATCATTTGCACATTCTGCTCAACCGTGTAACTTGTCATGGTGATTCGGCATCAGTGACTAAATAAAAAAAAAACAGATTTGATTGATGCCGCCAAAACAAAATGGCCGCAACAGATTATTAACATCGACCCGCTCTATTTGAAAGGCCCTATAGCTGGATATTATAGGTACCTACATGTTTGTCTCCAACTAATCGACATTTCGTGAGGTTAATTATATCAACAAGAAAGAGAAATTGAGATGACATAATTTGAAAATCCTCTAGGTTATAAACTTCTAATGTTATTAAATGGAAATAATAGTAAAGTTTGCATTTAATAATAGATGCGATTGGTTATCATTTAGTAGCTCTGATGAGCATAACATTAAGTTTACAACCTGCATAATATCGATTACCCGCAAGTTATTTAATGAATTATTAATTAAAAGTTATCTGCCTGAATTGTTGTTTGCGGTAGGTTCCCTTTGACAATTACATAATTCACATTTATAACATCATGATTGAATTCAATATATAGCGTAAAATTAAAAGCAAATGATAAATAATATTGTATATAATATTGATTTATATAAAGCAGATATATATTAAACCTGTAGTTTTGTTGTGTATGTGGTGTACATTAGTGATTTGTTATTTATATGATTATAATATGCATCTTGAATGCATGTAAGAAAGTGAAATTTATACAAGTTTTAATTAAATTGAAGATAATAATAAAAGTATGTAGGGGTGATTTTGTAGAAACAATTGTTATAGTTAACAGATGTGTAGGCCTGCAGTGGATAAGAAAATAGTCTATTCTTTTAAAGTAGTAGTAGTAGGGGAGATATCAGATTTTTTGAGAAAATCTTTTCCATATGAGGTCCTGCAATACTTATATGGGATAATTGAAAGAACAGTCGGATGCCCTTTGCCGTTAATTGTTCAAATATAAAGATTGGGTCATGTTCCATTGAGGTTAGACCGAGATGCTTGGCTCGAAGTTTGCCTTTATTTTGATTGTAGAAACTTTGCACATCGTCAGGATATTTTGCTTCAATATCGATGAACCGGTTTCAACAATAATTGAAGTATTTTCTTACCATAAACTCTGTCGATGTCCTTAATCGCATATGGCCCAAACACACAATTTACAACTGAAGACAATTTCAGTGGCATTAGGTATTGCTAAATCGCTTTTAATTTTTTTATTTTTAAATTTGCTTTTCAAAGTGTGATAAATAAAAATATATAGTCCTTATCCTTCTTAATGTAATGCCTAATGTCATTGATAAGGACACTTCTCGAAGATTCAATGTTTTTGTTGAATTCTTTAATTTACTGCACACTTTATTTAATTTTAATAAGCTCTTTGCTTTGAGCACCTAGTAAAGATTTCATCATACTTTTCATTTCTTCCTTAAAAGTAGCACAGTCCATAGCGGGTCCTGTCACTTTTTTCCTGGCTTTGCCGTAACCAAGTTAGGAGAGGTGACTTTGTCAGTCGTATCGTACAAGTCTGCATCGAGGTTTGCTTTATCCATTTAAATAGCAGTCAAAGGCAAATTTGCCGTAGCCTATACTTGCACTGTGCGGTTGCTTAACCAGGTTATATTCTTGCAAGATGGGTACATCTTCTTAAGCAACCGCCAAGTGTAAGTCCTATTCTAGATTATGTTGTTTACGCGCAGGCACGTAATTACAACATTCCGATATAAAATATATATCGGTAGGTATTAATAGCTCTGCTAGCTGTGACATGTATGTGCAGTAGTACAGTACAGTGTATGTGTACAGTAGTAGCGTTCAGCAATATACATATATCTAGACTGTACCGTCTTTGATATACACGGTTTGAGACGCAAAATATAAATTTTACTATTTATTGCCTTGACTTACGTTATAAACTAAACAAATCGGCTGCCCTAGATCAAAACCCAGTATGTGCTTTTTAACAAATTTTACAGGAGAGCGCAAAAACATAAATCGGGGTAGCCTAATAAAAGTATTTGTGTTAAACTGAAAAATTTATATTTAATGCAAAGAATACTAATCACTGAATACATATTACGAGAAATGTAATGATAATTATGTAAAATGCATGTTTTATACCCCTTACTAACTTTGAAAATGGACAATGTGAACTAATGTTCGTGCCATAACCTGTTTCAAAACCTAGTATGAGCACTTACTGTGTTTTGATTTGGGGATTTTGCATATTGAGTCATGTGTTTTATTCAATGTATTTCCTAGTATGTGCTTTCATATTATATTCAAAAGGTGAAAATAAAAAAGTATTATATTGGAATAATTTATTTAAAAAAACTTGAATTAACAAGCTGATATAAAATCAATTATTAAAACGAAATTATCAAAAAAAATATAATTAAAAAGGAATGATTAAAACTTAGTTATTACAAAGCTTCGGACAGCATTTCACCTCCACTTATTAAATCAACTGACAAATCATTTATTTGTAGATTCAACCAGAATGTCCTACGCGACTCAGGCATGAGTGGTACGAGTTTATTTATAATTTCCTCCTTTTTTGTTGTTTTTATCCCTCTTAGATTTTGATTAATATTTGGTAGGTTTGTAACACAAAATCTTTTCATAAGAAAGTCCAATTCAACGTATGCATCATCAAATCTGCAACAAATAAGTTATAAATGTGATTAACTTCCTGAGAAGCATAATTATAAAAAAAGGGTTAATTAAGTTCTTTCCAAACATTCAAGCCGCTTCCATGCAAAATTTTATAAAATACACTAAGCAGTTACACACAGATCTTAGATCAAAGACTGACAAACATACACACACAGTTCATAGATCAAAAACATGTAGATCAACTAAGTACTGAATTTTAAAAATGTTAGAAATTAACCTTGTCTTATAAAACAGATTTCTTGATCCACGAACGAATTTTACCTCCACCACATTATTTAAAATAAAATCTTTCAAAGGGTCATTTGGACGAGCTGTTCTTTTCTTTCTTGGCCATTCATAATTGTTCTGGAGTTCTATAACTTTGATATTTTTTCTAGACTGCATTACTGTGTCTTTGAAATCTTGGAAATCATAGATATTTCTCTGTCTTTTCATCTTCAGTTCAATATTTGCGTGAACGGAGTCTGCAGACATATGAGTGTGCCCCTTTGTCAGATAACTGATCGTGATCGTCTCAATGCAATTTGATTGGTTATTTACTATCATAGTAAAGGCTGTATAAATTGTCCAATTTTTATTTTGGGCTGTACAATTATCAGCCCAAATATTGAAATGATGTACATCTCTTAGAGATTCAAAAAATGCGTAAATGGCATCCACAATATTGCTTGCATCTCGACCCGCTTTACCCTCATGCCAAAGCACACAAGCGGATAAATCTTTAGAGAGCTTTTCTATCGGAGCAAATGTCAAATTAAATGTAACCAAACGACTTAAAAAAAAAGCGTCTTTAATGGCTGGCATTTCTGGCAGAATGATAACTTTCTGCAAATCCATAGAAAAGTATTTTGTTATGTCTGAATTTTGTATTGTAGAATCTATTCGGTATTTATTAATAGCTGATTGGAGTTTATATTTATGATTTTCATGTTTGCTTCTTATATCCTCGGGGATTAAACTGATATCGTTATATTTTTTTTCTTCTTCTTCATACATGAAACATTCAGCACATTTGTCACCCTTAGGCATTAGAAATGATATTTTTAGGTCTTTTATTTGCTGTCTATATATTTCTATACCACATTTGAAATCAGGGTTGGATTGTTTAAAGTTTTTATACATTTCCTTTACTGTTAAATGTCTCGGTAGGTATTTTGTATGAGGAGCATTATGACGACGATAATGACTGACCGTAGGTTGATAACTCATTATATGTGTAATTATGGTATTTTTGTCAATATCTCTTCGATTTCCTCCTCTGTTCTCTTTTGAAATTGATGCATACAGTTTTCCTTTTCTTACCGCTTTACTTAGTTCCGTTATTACGCCATCAGTTTTATAGCCTAGAGTATCTAAGAAAAACTTACGACATACTGGAAGTTGCTCATTTTCGTCACTTGGTAAGAAAAACATTCGAGTTTCATTTTTAATGTACGTTGGGTTAGAAGTTGTGCTTTGAACCTTGCGTCTTTTTATACCAGTAAAAGAAATACATTTATGTAGAAAAGTTCGCCTTGACACATAGTTTTGGTTCCAGTAATCTTCCCAAATTTTGTTTCGATCTGCAAGTGTAAATTCGTTACACTTTCTTTTGCATTTCCCGTTGCAACTGTTTTTTATAATCGGGTGCTTTGCTTTATGCTTCAAATTTATATTAGCAGAGTTACTGTTGTGATTAGAGGAACTAAGTAAAGGTAGTTTATCACTTGGTAAATCGCTTACGGGTACTATGTTTGAATTTAGTGCGTCGTTCGTAAAAATTGGGCCCGGGTATGCCGCCACAAATAAAGATTTTGGGTTGTTGTTAGGTATTTCATTCTGAATCGAATCTGCGTATGGAGTGCTGGTAAGTAAATTACGAAATCTAATTGTATCGACATCTGAATCAGAGGAACACTCTATTTCTCTACTCGTTGCCAAATCTGGAGGTAAAAAATCAGGATCCACAAGAGAGTCATCTAAATCGCTAAGAGTAATTAATTCTGTATCATCCAGCATATTATTAGTACTACTTGTTATCCAATTATTAGTTTGTGCAGTTGAAGTTGACGGTTTTGGTAACGTGCATTCATTAGTGGTTAATCTGAAGCAAGGAAAAGACATGCTACAACACCACGACATATTTCGTACAAAACGCATAATAGCGATATAAACGGTAATTCACGCGATCATGAAATAATTATCTTTAAAATTGCTTAGCATATTTTGTACATTAAATTCATTTTCGCATGAATTACTTTTTTTAGATTACTTTAAATAAATTAACTAGCAACGCATAAAATGTAAATAAGTACTGATACGCAAACCAGGCAAGTCAGATAGCAGTTTTTAATAAATCAATACATATCCCATGTAAACAAATTAAACCTCCCAAACATTAAACCCAAAAATATAGACCAAACTTATAGAATACCCATATCAAAATAAAATTTTACTTACTCGTCTTCGGGTGAATCTTGCCGGGACATGTCTTCAAGCGCGGTCAATATTCTCTTCGAGCGATAAAATTGGTATGGCCGACTCATTTTTATGATAATTCAATAATAAATATCAATGGGAACAAATACTACTCAGGAAATAAAACAATACACTAATTAATCGATCATAACTTAGTACCTACAGGACACGATGTTATTATGACAGCGATCGCGGCACGAATGAGCCGTTGCCGCCGGCGGGGGTCGGTCGCGGGCGCATTTCGGTGCGGACGGGGCGCTCCGCACTCCCCTCGCGCGTTCTTTCCCATTTCAAATACCTAGTAAGCCGCATTCACCACTACCGAACCTAGTAAGTGCATGTGACTTACTAGGTTCAGTAGTGGGGAATGTGGCTTACTAGGTTTTTGAAATGGTTATTAAAGGGTATATAGAACACTTACTAGGTTTTGTGGTATCAAAATAACTCTTATTTATAAGATATTAAAGTTGGTGTCTTTACAATTTGATGGAACATACTATGAAAGTTCGAAATATGCAAAAAAAGTGATTTTGAAAAAAATGTCCGTTACTAGGTTTTGATCTAGGGCAGCCGAAATGTTCTTTAGCAATATTCTATTATGGAATAAATATCAAACAATAGGAAAGCAATATAAAAAAAATCTGGCATATGATTCATATTTTTTTTTATGGATTCGACATTCGAATTGTCATTGATACGCTCATTGACATTAAGTAGGTATAACATAAAATCTTAGCTTGGTAGCGACATATAACATTTAATTTGTTCCGATTTTTTATATTTAATAAAATTAGCTTAAACTTACTTCCAGCCTGCGATGTTGACCTGGGGCCAAGACAAAGCAAAGCGCGAGGGCACTACCTGCCTTTTCTCTAAGTGTTTCGTCGACTTTTTGAACTTATAATTTAGGTTCGGATTACACCAGATAAACAAAATCGGATAATCAATCGATCAATCGATCCAATTTGTTTTTGATAAATGCATAAAATCCGTGATCAATATGACGTTAACAGAATAATGGAAGGCTCGTAGAATAATGACAACCTACCTTGCGATTGAAATGCCAATTGGTATCAAAAGTGATGATATAACTTTGTAGTAACGTAGTAAATATAGATATTCAGACGCTGAAAATCATTTATATCTGGTTATTGATATTTTCGGTATAAAGCTTCAAGACAAAGAAACACATATCTTTAAACTAAAGTCATTTAAAAAAAATCCTAATGGGAATAACGCGCGTACAAAGTTACCTCAACTTAAAAAAAATAGAGATGGGACAAGTCGATCGATTTAATAATATACCTTATGAACATTTATTATGTTAATTATTAATAACAAAATAGTTTCTACAATATGAGTTCTATCCCTGCACTTGACATTTTGCTCCACAGCCAAATTATCGCTTTCTGCGCTCGTATTGCTCTGACAATTATCAATCAATGTATATCTTCTGAACTGTTACAACTATCATTCGGTGAACAAAGGACAACGTGTTAATGTGGTCAGCATATCCAATTAAAATCACTTTGCCATGAAATTGAAAGCTTATTTCAAAAGCTTGGGTGTTTATATTAGACAAATATCGATGAACTATGCCGCCCAATCCGCCGCTATCCAGCTCGTCTTCTCTCATCTCCGCTCCGCTTCACTCTGTTACCGGGCTGCCCGCGCAGATTTCACCGCTCCTCTCTTTTCGATTCATTTTCAACAAAGCGGAGCGGAGAGGAGATGAGGATAAAAAGAAATCTGGTTGGTTATTCAAGATACAGCTGCTCTCCGCTCCGCATTGGTGGAAACTGGGCCTTTGTAGTGTGTAAAGACTTATACTATTCTAGTGTGCCAATATCAGAGACAATAATCTATAGCGACCGACTTATACACGCTAAAACGTTCAAAAGTTTAGCGGGCGTTTTATGCTATTAAAATATGCATGAATGATAGAACACGTCCAAGTACATTTAACCAAATCTCCTTCCATCGATAAGTTCTCCAAGAAAAACTTAACAGACATTATCTATAGGCTGACCAGTCAGGGTGCCCAACATCCTTTATATTTTGAGTTGTTTAGATACCATCAAGATATAGTGAAATAGTAATAAAAACACACATGCCATGCGTGCTGTAAACTCTTTCTATTTGCAACCGTCGTTAGGTATCACTGCTAGGTATAGCTTAGAGTTTAGTCTATACATCATAATATATTATATGATAGTTTAGGTCACAAGTATGGCAATACTTAAATCGAATTCCTGTTATTGATTAGAATTTAAGCATTTTCAAAATTAATTTTCATTAAAAGTTTACCATTCAGACAATGCAGACTTATATTTCGTTAACATCTTGAGCAAAACAATAAGCGAGCTGGTTTCCTCTGTTATAAATGTCTTCTGGTAGTTATTACGTCATCGTATTTTATAATTGTAATTCGTGTAGGATCGCACAATAATTCGTAAATAGCTTTTCTTTGAAGCCGTTTTAATTGAAGTCCCAATTACATCAACAGTGAAAATTAACAGTATTGCGTTTGATGCCACTGCTGTTGAACATATCGGTTCGATGCTCATTAATAGGGGCGACTCGCGACTTGACGGACAAATTGATTCCTTTGGCAATAAAAACTCGAGTACAAATTATAATCAAAATTGACTGGCAGAACAAAATTGTAATTCAAACGTAATAGTGAATGGAAATTAACTTGTACAGTGATTATTTAAGTAATTACATAACATCACGCCTATATTATCCAGAAGGGTGTGGCAGAGGTGTACAACACCCACATTTCACCTGTTGTGTTTAGGTCCCATGGGACCTATCCACTGGGAACAAATCCAACTATTTACTGCCTTCGTTCTTCTAAACGTGAACCGCGACTCAACCTAGTGTTGATCAATACAACAATTCATTCAAATCTTATAATAATTATTATGCAATTATTATATGAGCAATAAGTCCGGACCACCTGGCGGTAAGCAGCCTCTGAAAACTAGCCACACAAGGGGCCTCACGAGAGAGACCCCGTTACCGACCTAACCCGTTACCGACCTAACCCGTTACCGACCTAACCCCGTTACCGACACATAGGAATTAATCAGCATATTTTTGGATCTGTGTTTGTAGACTCTTATTTACACTAGCTTTTGACCACCAAGCCACATCCAATTCCATGGAGTAGTTTTTTGCGTTGTGCGCATACGAACATACAGATAGATAAAAATTCAAAAAATATGTTTTAACTCCTACTGCTGTTACAAAGACCCTTCGTATTTAATCCTAAATAGCTTCAATGTACCGACATGGCAAGTTTTTAATTTCATTATATGTAGATGAGTCATCGTTTCATGGCGTGTCCCGTAAGCGAATATAATATTTATTTACATGCTTGGTTATATATCTTGATAAATTTAAGATACTCATCACTCAACAACTAAACTTGTGTATGGAAGCCATGAAAAAAAATAATAATAATAAATTAAGGCTATTAGTTATGTCTCATGCGGTCAGGCCTAGGGGTAAAGGCTGTAGCTCAGTAGCAAAACCCAGTGTTCCGTGAGATCGGGTGCGAATTCTTCTTCAAGAACCTCCAGGGGCCTACATTTGAGTTCGGATTAAAGATTGAGATCGAAATTATGACATTTGTCATGCAACACTAGCGCACAATATTATTAGAATTGAACTTAACGAAATCGGCCACTTTGGCACTCATGATTGAAATTTGACATAACGCGATTTGCGATAGCGCAACAATTCACTGAATATATTACAAGTACGGTATTAATATTAGACAATTGATTGATTGATTAAGATTTATAAATATGAGGAGCACTATTACTGCTTAGTGCCTATTATTGGATAGTGCTCGTCATAATTTTAAATCTTTAAAATCCAAGTAATTGAATACCATAAGCTCGTTCTCTCGCAAAAGTTACCTTCTTTTTAACTGTGAATTTTTCGATCGCAATCTCGATTTGTTATTTTATACAGGAACGCTACAAATTGCCACTCTAAATTAACTATCTAGGCATAAAAACCAACGCCCTTCAATGTTCGACGAGACGAGTAAGACTTTTAATAAATCGTATTGATTTGTCGATTTGTGCCAATTATATCGTTTGTTCCGGAGCTCCTGCCCGATTACGTCTGTACTAGTAAGTCTGAAATGAGGAAGTGTTTTAATATTTAGGTAGACACAATTTCAAATAAATAAAAACACGACGGAAGAGAAATTTGTGTTCTTTTAGTACATCTATTTATGTTCAATATATCTTCATTGGATTTATTGGAATTGCGCGCAGGTAAACCACGTCATAGTTCATATTTGACAGGACATTATTATAATGTGACTCGACTTGTGGCGCCGTAATCGATTTAATCACACATGACAAAAAGACGTGTTAAATGTTTCGAATGAGAATCTATTTACAATTTAATTTATGGGCTACATAATGTATATTATGTCCGTATGATTATGTACACACATGACTTAATTTAGGTAAATCGAAGGTAGCGTCGACACCGTTAGTGCTGAAATTTTCCATGGATATGTAGGTATGTTAACTATGTCAAAAAAGTAGCTGTATAAAATCATGAAAAGTAGGTTTTTTTTTTTTCGGGTACCTCACCTTTCGGGTACCTACATGTAAAGTGGGGATGATATCGCATACTCCATAGAGTGGGTTATTGTAAGATAGTTTTTTTTTAAAACACATAAGGGTTGCAAAGACGTTTCTGTGATATAGAGCGGGTCTTTATATCAAAGAAACGTCTTCGGCGAGAAATTTTACTATGAAGAGCAAATTTTTCCTCGATTAGGGCGTCCCTTCCCCCTCCCTCTCAAAGCTAAAAATTTGGCTCGAAAAACTTAAATAAAATGATGTTGGTTGTCTATGTAATTAAATTGAAAACGGTAGCGACTATGTTAATTTTGTTAGTTCAAGAGTCATAGGGGACCAAATTATAAAATGCAGTTGCTTGGAATAGTTCGTACATAATACAATAACCTTTGAAAATAATGTCCTGTATTAAGTTGTTACTTGTTTAATAAAGATAAAAAACCTCTTTAAGTCCTCCCTATTGCGGGTGGCGCGACACGTACTTGGGCGGTTTTATTGACATTGCTAGGCATTACATCAATTCTTCGTGTTATGTCTTAGGCAGGCTCTTTCTAACTTATAGAGTGGACGTTTATAAGGAAGTAAATACAATCTCTTCGAATGCCTGGTTGTTCAAATTTCGATGATGAGGATGACAGTAGCTAATCAAATCTCCTTGTTTAAAACGCCACGCTTAAGAAACTACATTCCAATAGTAACTGGACCTGGAATCGTGAAATTCCTGTTTTCAGGTCAATTAGTGAGTATGCTTTTTTAAAAGGAGATTAATTAATCTATTTTAAATTGAAACAAATTAATACGCATCGTGTTTAACTAACGATTTAACTATTTGAAGCAACACGCTTAAATCGGTGAATATTTTGAAATAATTGCCCAGACTTTGTGATGGTGACGACGGCGTAGCACCGCCACCGTAACGATCTGTGACAACAAAGCAGCATATCGATGCCGGAGTGTAGTAAAAGCGTGACGAATACCGATATCTGTCTATCCAGAATCGATTAAGACGGACGTGCGAAAACGTTGGCGGTCAGCCCAATTGTTATTTTTCACACCGGCCACAATAATGGTTCTGTGGTGATTTTCAAAGAATAACATTATGGTTCCATCGGCGTGGCCACGGGAGACATGTTTCACAAACACTAATCTTGTTTGTTTTCATTGTTAAGAGTTGTTACTTATGTTTTTGGAGGAATTAATGAACCAGACAGAATAATCGTGGTATATTTTGACTAGTTAGATTTCTGTGCATTTACCCAAAAGATGTTGCCCTATTGTACCACTTTAATGTCACTCAGTCTCGTGTAGAGGCCGGCGTTCATAATTATTCTTGACGTATGCTCCTTTGTTTTATGGGTTACATAGTATCCACAAAGAGCTTTACTTTCGCCATGTTTATCCGTCTGCCTGTCCGAGGCATAGATATGCCGAGATTGTTAGTGCTAGAAAGGTGCAAGTTTGCATAGATACCTGTGATGCATCACAAAGTGGTTACCTAAAATCATGACAAAATATACATGATATATTTTTCGGTAACCACGCTACATGTAAATAGGAGATACTTTTTATCTCAAGCTTTAGCTCTTATTAAAACGACACCCTACACCAACGTGTGGGGTATCGTTTTAATAAGTATTTTTAAAACATTGATTGACCTTTTTTGATTTAGAGATCTGTTTGCGAGATAATCAACTTTAAAGAACAAATTTTAGGTCGAGCAGGGCGACGAAAAATCTGAAAAAAATTAACATGGTAGTAGCGAACCCTACTATTTGGCGGCAGGCAACAGGTAAAACAGCGGTTCTTACGCCCGTACGTACGAGCTCGTTCCCAAGACTTGGTTTCGGTTTTCAAAATAATGGCTTGCATGAGATTGTTACGTATTCTAAACAAGAAGATAATAGATGTCTGTGTAATATGTTGTAACGGCTAACTAATGAACTCTACATTGCGCATAGCCCGACACGAACATGGCCGGTTTAAAAAAAATAAATAACTAAATTCTAGCCGTTTCTTTGTGATATTGTAGATACCTACATATAAAATAATTTATTCATGATAAGGTATCTACATATATTCTGAACAGTGTCCACATTTAGTACGATCATTTGGTAGTTTTACCTGGCAAGATTTCCAGGAGTTTTAAAAGTGAGTGATTTCTTTTTCTGCTCGCGATGCCATCGTGGAAAAATGGTGCCTTATTTCAGTTGTTAGACGAAAATTCTTTCCGGACTCATTTCACGATTAAATTATTTTCTCTCCATGTGCTTAAATCTTGGCTTTTTTTAAATAGAAGAATATAAAAACTATCTAATGTAAAATCTAAGAGAACCGCAATGATTTAATAAAAAAAAGTGCAAAGCTATAAAAAACCTGAACTTTAAATTTTGTTTGTACATAAAGTTTGCATAAAAAAATGTATAAGGCTGTATACAGAAAGGAAGCTGGAAACTTATAAGCGCTTACCGGCGCTTGACAGCGCTGGTAACCCGTGCAGGAAAATATATGAACACGCGCCGATAAGCACTGAACGGTGCCGACAAGTTCCGACAAGCTTCAACACGCGCTGGTCAGCGCTGGGCGCTGCCGTTTAAAATTTATAAACAACTGCTTCAACTTGCTTCCTTTGTGTAGAACGGACCAGCACTGTCAAGCGCCGGTAAGCGCTTATAAGTTTCCAGCTTTCTTTCTGTATACAGCCTAAGACCTCAGTGCCCACCGCGGATTAAATATTTTATTTTATTCTGATTCTAAAAAAGTATTGACATAGCGTAGTTCTATTTAAAACTTTGAAATATTTTTGTTTGTTTGACCCGATAAATTCAACGAAAACGTTGAACCAAAATTATTGGCAAAGAATCCAATTACTCTATAAAGTGGCGGGAAAACAATTTATGACACAGGGAAAGTTTCAACTTTTATAAAATGACATAAGTCGCGCCCGCAGCCACTGGCTCTTAGGCTATTATCTATACAGTGCATTTGGATTTGTACAAACCAGATGCAATCTTTAATATCTAGATATCATATTCTAATTGGACGACAAGCCGAGAGGGTTGCACAATATATCGATGCAGAGGCAGGCTACTTATCCATTAAATCAATTAAATAATAATTAGAAAACCTATCCTATTAGATGTTATTCTCGTTTGGTGATATTTGATTTGGGATATATTATTTTATCACAGAAGCAAACACGTAAAAGTTGCAAGTCTGCATCGATGCATAATAACCCATCTTAAAAATTAATGCTCCTATCTACGTGCTATTATATATTAAGGTTCTTAGTATTAATAATAGTCACGTAACCATTAGGCGTAACAATAGATCTATATCAATTTGTAGCCGACAAAGGCTTTCTTTAATTAGCGGATACGTCGGCGTCTCGACATTCTGAAAGCGCTATCCCCCGATTTCATGATGTGTGGCTAGAATTCAATGGGAATTGTTATATAAATTATTTTAAGGAACTAGACATCACCATCACCACCAGTCACGGCCTTACTTAACCTGCTGCTGGATATTATACACTTCATAAACTCTAAACCCACAGGCTTTTGTCATTATCATACATTCGCCACAAAATAGAAATATCGCCCGCAACTCTACGACATTCATAATATTATTTCAGTGTAACGCTATCTGTAGATTTTATTAATAAATTTCAAAGTAGGCATGTATCCAATAAGCTCTTCTTTGTAGATTCCCATGGAGTCGGTCACAAAGTATAATATAACAAAGATATCCATCTAGATTATTTTTTGCATAATCTGAGTTTCAAACAAAAGACTTATAGAGATTATTGTAAAAGCACGCTATTTGTTATCTGTGGACCGATCATTCACCGCATGCAATCTGATATTTTAAATTAAAATACTGGTTGGTAAACGCATGATATTCGAACCACTAGACCAATTTTACCGGAATGTTTAATTACTCGACAAATAGGAATAATAATTATGTTTAAAGTCGAAAAAACTTCAATAAAATTTGAAAAAATTTAGGTAAAACTGAAACATGCTTTTCGCCTACACAAGGTTTGTAAACTAAAATTAGTTGTCGTCGCCTATATTATATTAAGATGCTTCATCAGTAATAAACTCTATCGAACATGCATTGTCATGGCTGTAAGATGATATAGACATAGGAACGAGAGCAAGCGAAAGGATTACTCAGTCACCCATTGTTCTCGTCAAAGAGATACTGAAGTTATTGTTTAGAAATAAAAGGTGTTTTTTAATGAAACCTCGTTAATGGCTTGTAGCTTAAAGGGTGTTGGTACACAGGAACTGTTTAAAACGCCTTATTATAAGCGTCTTAATGACGATTTCACCAAACGTGTTGAACTGAGTTCAACGCGACGAATCAGAGAGATGAGAGATTGAAAGCCGGCCATTCACCGGCTTTCAATCTCTCATCTCTCTTGATTTGATGTTTGAACTAAACAGCAGGACACAAAATGTGCCTTTACCATCACGCACTTAGTCGGTTTTCAAATAATATTTATTTTGTTTCTGTTTGACCTAGATAAATAATATTGACTTATTCACATTTTATTGTCAAGACATAATATATATTGGCTCGACTACAGTAAGTACAGTCGTATCCGGTCAACCATTGACGACCGGATGGCGGAGCTGCACCTGCCAGCGACGCCTAGGTCGCGGGTTCGATTCCCGATTATGTAGATATGTATTTACTAAAGAAAAGTATATAATTGTTAATTGTTAATTAAATGTAATAGTACTGTTTGGGACTAGATGACGTTGTGTGTATGTTGTGTAATATTTATCTTATTTTTAATTATTATTATAGAATTAGTAAAGTATATAGTAGCTTAAATAATGATGCCCGTGTTTCATTTAATTCCGATCTGAGTAAGTCAGAGTTTGTGTGTTGTCACACTCTTCGTTGCAACCCATTCAAAGGCCTGAAGGCACAGTTTGAAAAATAAAAGCACCGAGATGTGCGTGAAGCCTGTCAAAAGAGCATAACCAGATAATAGGTTTGTCAAAAGAATAAAGGAGAATGAACATTGTGGGTCTTCCACAAGCTTTAATGATGCCTTAAAAATGCTTATATTTTTCTGAGCAAACATGTACAAAAGCAGCTCAAACTGTTGACTCAGAACGGAGATCTTTCAAAATTAGTCTACTACTCGATAAGAATCAAGCAATGAGAATCGATTTAATCATTCTCGATTATGATACAAATACGAAATGAATAATGATCAAAGAGAATCCATTTAGAAAATCAGTTAAATTAATTAATCCATATATCAATCTTTATAAATAGTATCCATCTAATGCACAATAAAAGATGAAAAAAATATTGTACAAAAAATCACATTTGTAATCGATTGTTTATTACTTATCTGTATAGTAACTGAATCTGTAAAATCTATGATTCTGACGATGTCAAAGACGAGTTGACACAAAGTAATTCGAACTACCCGTAAAAGTGAAAATTTTAATATTAATATCCCATTCACCGTAACATATAGGTACATTGAACACGTTGTGTATTTTATATACATTATTTTTCTTTTCCCTATAAAGCATGTCATTTAATTGATTATTTTAGAAGATAACAGATTTACTCGTAATAGGCGGTGCCGAAGGGCGCAGCTGCCCGCGGTGTTCAGAAAAAAATCTGCAAATTTAAAATCTGAAAACCATGTTTATTTAATTACTAGCGATATAATATTAAAGTTGAAAAATTAAGAATCCAGCAGGACTCGAACCTGCACCCTGAATTGTCAAAGCACTTGGGGCGTATACCCAGGGGGTGCAGGTTCGCGATACCTGGCACCGCAGCAAAAGTCTTGTAGACGGAACACACTGGGTTTTAGTCCGTGCAACTCGGACATAACCACTGACTTTGTCCAGATCAGTGGTATGCGTAAGAAAAAAAAAAAAAGGCATTTCCCAGTATAAAAAAAAAAAAAAAAAAGGGGGTGCAGGTTCGAGTCCTACTGGATTCTTAATTTTCAACTTTAATATTATATAAAATACAAAAAGGCATAGCAAAGCTAAAATTTGCTTTAAAATATTACAAATGATCACTATTTTTTATTTTTGTACGTAATTAAAATACGTCTGAATAATAGAAACATAATTAAAAGACAAAGAGCCAGTTTCTGAGGTTCTGGATAGATATTATCCGACCCATAGAATATAACCCGACCGAATTTGAAAGAGACACAAGTTACACTTGAACAAAGAACACAGCTGTCACTTTCATTTATATGTGTTATTGCTTATCCTGCCAATAAGGTTTATCTAACACCTGTGAAATTGAGGCTTACTTTGATATAACATAAACTACCTGATAAAATACTATTTTAAATTCACATTAATAATAGACTCGCCAAAACACTCCAAACAAACGGCTACAAAAGCATGACGTCATCCGTTTGTAGCTTGTTTGCGAAGTTATGAAGTTTGATAGCTATTTAATATATTGCTTTTATGAAAATAGTAATATAACGAAATTTGCTTAAAATTGTGAGGGTTATACAATAAAAAATATTTAATTATTAATTTGTACTTTAAAAATGGACTTGCCCATGAATTTTGAATAACAATAAGTTTTTTATTACTTTTGCGCGCTCAGTCATCATACCTATTTTATTATATTTAATATTACATAATAAAAATTTAACTTTTCGTTTTACCGTAAAATTACAGCAAAAAATGTAGTAAGTAACCATAACAAAACACTTTTTTAGTACATTTTACTAAACTTATTTAATTTGATTTACCAAAAATGTAGGATTAAATATTCCTATGTTCATCCAAATTACGGTAACACAGCAATTTTGTAATATATATTATGAATAGATGGTTATGGAGCAGGAGCAGTATTTTTTTCAGAATGTCGTTGTGTTTGAGCCATATAGTGGCGGCGCAACTGTCACAACTGTCACGCACGGAGCGAATACACGGTTGTTACTTGCTGTATATGGAGTGCGTAACGTCCAGTGGCAAATAGTGGTTACGAGTGACCCTGTAGGCCGTGCCTATACTGTTACGACACACAAGTAATTACCGATACCGAAACTTTAACATGTAGGGAATAGGGTTTAATTCGTATTGTTGGAGCGGCAGCAAAAAGTTTGTACAAGTACAGATGCGAAGTTATATTTAAATCACGCTGCTCATCTGCAATGTTAAGGTTAAATTCCGGAACGTCTGCGTCACGAACGTCCGTGTATGGGCTTGTACTAGTATACTCACTAAACATACACCCATTTGCTTTTTAGCAAATATATTTACCGATCCCATCCATAGTAATTCAACATTTTGATTGACGTAATGTTCATCATTATATTATTTTTACATTTATCATTCCTTTATTTTAAAAGTAGGGGGGGGGGGCGGGCGACGGGGGAGACACACACATTTTCCACTTTGTAAGCGTCTCTTGCGCAAACTATTCAGTTTAGAAAAAATATATTAGAAACCTCAATATCATTTTTGAAGACCTATCCATAGATATACCTACACGTATGGGTTTGATGAAAAACATAATATAAAGTTACGGAAAAAAAGTGGCTGTGACATACGGACGAACAGACGGACAGACATGACGACTCATTAAGGGTTCCGTTTTTGCCATTCGGCAACGGAACCCTAAAAAGGAAACATTTGGCACTTACATTAATAATTGATCTTTTTTGAGGCATGTTTTGATGATAAATTTTTTATAGGACGTATGAATCGTAATTCACAAAAAAGGGTTTCCTTTTTTGTGAATTTGAACAATTGAATGTGATAAATTAAAAATTATTAATAATTACGGATGATTATAAATAATACTAAAAGGAGACTGACAGACGGACATGGCGAAACTATAAGGGTCCTAAAGTAGATACTACGGAACCCTAAAAAGAAAGAAACGGCACAATGATTTTACACAATGATTTATGCAGACCTAAACCATTTCTTAGACTATAGCCCATAAGATTGACAGACCTAAACACCGAAAAATTGTTGATTGTTGTTAATAAATACCTATATAAGTTAAAAACTTTTATGTAATATTACGAAGAAAGTATATTATTATCTACCGCTCACGAATGTTAATATGTTTGTTTATTCAAAATGCCGGAAACTCCTCCTTAGTGAGTTGGCCAAGTCGTCTCACAACTAATCTTGTAGATGTGGGTATGTATATAAATTTATATTATAATATCTTTAGTTAACACACATTTTATAAACGGTATTTTGTTTATTTAGCTATATTTAATACGTTATTATCCATATAATGATATTTTTTACGTTAAACTAGTTGTTACTTAATTAGAATTTAGCTTCCAGTTACTTCAGATTTCTGTGCATCACCTTAAGGTAGACTGGTAGATAATGTCTCAAGGATTATGTCCGCTTATATGTACCAAGTGAATGTATGAAATTATATCAGTATTTTATTAAATACTGAATTGACCTAAGAATGTTGAAATTCAAAATCAAATAAACAAAAGTTGTGATTTCGTGTTCGCAACGTAACGTTTCATAATAGCTAACGGAAATAGTATAATGTAGTGTCAGACAAAAATATGGCACAGTTTGCGGATTAAAATAATATAAAAGCTTATTTTAGCCAAGCGGCTTCGGGCAGGCCCGCCGGTGCGACCAGCGCGGATGCTGCCCGCCGCTCTGCCGCGCCCTCTCTCCCAAGGACTGACACACTTAACAAATAAAATAATACAAATCAACCTTGTACGTATGTTATTTACAATGTTTACGTAGACCGACATTGGCTACGAATAGTTTTACTGTGCTAGCTTGTTGATATATTTATATTTGTTTGTGTCGCTTGTCTTTGCAAAAATACAGAATCAAAATAAAAGTCCAATCTTCATTGATGGATATAAAAGAAGTAGATTTATACTTATTTGAATAAATTTTAAACAAAATCTTTCTGATGAAAATGTGAAATTAGATCTTGCTACGCAATAGATGCACGAGAAAATTGCGAAAAGTTGGAAATGCTTTCATTTAACGCTACTTGTCTTTTGCGGTTTGGTTAGGTTCTGTGGACTATATAAATTTCAATAATAAATTATAATATATACATTGTTAACGGAATAACTTGAGTAAGACGAAATTATTTTAGTTTAATCAGATAAATAGAAAAAAGGTATACATGATTTGAAATTAAATCCATGCAAGAAACTATTTTTCGACCACTTCTAGGTATCCGATTGAGCTGAAAATTGGTATAGTTAAGTATTTCTAAAGATAATGCAACATAATTGCGAAAAAAAGTTGTTTAATTTTGTGGTTCACCCAGGATCATCATTGCAGGACCCAGTATTTTTGCCTCGTTTCAAAATGCTTCTGATTTTGAAGAATATAATATAAATTAAATACAGTTGTCAACATCAGAGTTTATCCCGAAATTTAAAACTTTAAAGTACAGTCGGTTTCTTATATTAAGTCACAGACAACATATTCCGATATATAGGAATCGATGATATCAATACGACCAAAATCTTCTAATTATATAAATCACCCATCTTGCTCAAATGTATCGGAACGCCGTCAAATATATAAATGCATTTAAAGTGTCATAAATTAATCCTCATAAATTAATAGTGCATTTTTTTTTATCACTCATATTGTCTTTTATCTCTGTATATACCTTAATTTTACTTAACCAGAATCCTAAAATGTTTTACAAGAAAATATGAGAAAAAAAATCCCAAACCAATTGAGCATCAGTCAAAATGTAAAGAAAACGATACAATATTTTTTTTTGTGTTTAGTCGTTAAATAAAGTGGAACAGATTTGGTTACTTATTCCTAACTAAAGGTTTTCAGTTTATCTTGAACGGGCTATTATTACCAATAATTTAGCTCAAAATTCTAAATTACATACATGAACAATAAACAAAACACATGCCAATGACGCTCAAAATGAAAGAAACAACCAATGCTTTATCTCTTTTATTTTGTGTTTGACAGGTTTCAGTATTTTTACGGTCGAAATCATCAGCCTATGGCCTTATCAAAAGTATCCAATAAATGTAGCGATAGAGTTCATTTTTATTTATTGCTTCATATATTTGAATACTTTGGCTGCTTAGAAACCATTGGCGCTGTGTTTGTTCCTATGATTTTAACACGAAGTCCATGATTTAACGATGTCCATGTTCCGATATGTTTGTACAAAATGGGTGATTTATAAAATTAGAAGACTGTGGTTGTATTGATATCATTAATCATATCTGGATATTATGTCTGTGATTTAATATAAGGAGCCAACAGTACTACAAATACGTTTCCGATTCAGTGCGTTTTTTTTTCATCAGAATCATATAAGAGCGGAAATAATTGAGAAAAGTTGAGTTCTGGATGTAAAATCGAATAATGAATAAACATTGCTACGTGTGTTTAAATTCAACCCCTTCAGGATCACTCGTATTAATCCAAAGTGATATATAATAGTAGCGTAATAGTTATTTATGCAACTGTTCTATAATGAGGGGTATTAAAACACGAGTGTGGGTTTATCACACGAGGCGAAGCCGAGTGTGATAATAGTATCACATGAGTGTTTTAATACCTAATTATAACAGTTGCATACAAGACTTTATCTACACCCATGATATGAATCCTCTATAAATGTTATGAAACCATAGGGTATTAGGGTACAGTGTTGTAATAACTCTATGTAAATTCATGGAAAGTTTAATTAGTGAGTATCTAATACAAAAAAACTATGTATAGGTAATAATATAATTATTTATTGTAATAATTATTTTTCATTTTGGATCGTACAATTATTAAAAAGTATTTTTTCAATACTATTATTGAACAAAAATGGCGGGATACGACGTCAATTCAAAAATTCGAATAAGTTTTTATTTAAATTACGGCGCTGTGGTAGTGAAACGCGCGTGCATGACATGTTCTTTTTTTGAAATTCATAAAGATGCCATGAGAATGTGGCTGTTCGATGAGTAAAAAAGGAGTTGCATAATGAATTTCAGTACAACATTATAACACCCGTTCGGGTGTTATAATGGTTATTATGACACTGGCTGTTTTAATGTTGGCAATTAGCTAACTGTTTCAAGAACGTTTATAGAGGATTTATAGCATGGGTGTAGATAAAAGGAATTAATTGCATGGTCAAATCAATACTCTGCAGTTTTAAACACTATTATAACCAAGCAGGTTGTAATCGGACCAAATAGTTCAAAATAAGAACATTTAATCCTTAATAATAGAGGCTCTTATGCTGTGCTATTATTAAAGATAATGTACGTTTTCGGTATAGGTTCTTACTTTAAAAACAGCTCAAATTTTAGCTCCGAATATTGAAAATATAAAACGAGCAATCGTTCGTAACTTGCTACAGTAAAGATATTATAGGAAAATCCGAATAACTCGATTAGAGTACCTGCTTCAAAGTTAATTGAAGATGCGGTTCTGATGTTTTGGTCAGTAAACGTCATAAATTTCAAAACTGCAGACTTGTCCTCCGGTAACGGGAATCACAACACAATATTACAACATCAAATTCCATAGAGAATAGTTCCAATTGAAAACTACTGAATTAATACAGGTGCGGCAAGTGAGGACACCTGTGGAATGAAGACGAAACACATGGAGCATCTAAAATGTTGATTGCGATTTGAGTGCACTAACATCTTTGAACTGATACGAGTTAAGCTACTGATACGGGATAATGTCCAACTTATAGGCAACGAGGCCATCTGTCGGGTATCAATATTCATGGGGACATTCACGTGTTTATTTAGCACAGGAGATAATACATTAGTGCGTACGTACCCTGCGCGGATGTGGACCGCGGTAGACAGAAGAGTACGCAATGGTTCTTACCGTAGTGTTTATCCATTTAGACACAATATTGCGTATAACGAGCATCAATCAGAGTTAGATGACACGACCGCACTGGAGGAGCGACTCCTGCGCCGGTTACGAGTTCACTACTCGCACATTATTGTGCAAGACCCGTGCTCCGTCCTATTCAATTTCAAATATGGTAGCGGCCGCGCGCGCACGTCCCATTGGACAGTTACAGCATAAGGATGAAATGGTTACAAATGGAATTGTAAGTAAATCGTTGGATCACTACTAATGAGCAAGCGATTAATCTAAATATGGAAGAATTTATATATTATTTGTGATTTCCTAACTGTGTTAGATAAATTATGTTACTAATTCAATTAAAAACAATATATTTTTAAACTCACAAAGGAACTACGATAATAGAGTCTTCATTCGTACCTTTTTGAAGGTATGTTATTATGTCATATATATTTATTTGTCCGTCAGAAAACTCTGTAAGATTTAAAAAAAACAACAATTTCAGATTTGGGTTCAAAACACCCCAAAATCAAAGAATAGTATTAAAATCAAAAGGGTCGACAAAAAATTGTAGGCCCATTTTATTAAAAAAACGTATGTATGTTGAAACGTATTTTGATAAAACTTGCGATCTCACTTTAGTATCAGTAGGAGTTTTTCTAGAATAATGGCGTCCCAAATAGTAAAATGCAGTTACATGGAATACGTACATAATACAAAAAACCTTTAAAAATAATAACATGTATAAAAAATGTTGCTCGTTTGATCCAGCTAGTTAATCCCTTTTAAGTTTAAACATGTAATAACGGACTAACTACGGAACCCTATTGCGCGTGGCCAGACACGCACTTGGCCGGTTTTTTAATTTAGCCTTCTGCCCCATGACTTAAGGCTAAATGAAATATTTTTATGTCATCTGTTACTAGCTCATTTGCATAGTTAACTCACAGCTTCTCATCGCAATATCGAAAGATATGCTTCTTATTAGAAAAAAAAATGTATTATAAATAAGTATCTATCTATCGTCGCTGCGTATCCATTTGCTTACGATAAAAGATAAATCATCTAAAATACTATAATTATTGGAAACCTGTTATTATTTAAATTGTATGATGGTTGATTTGTATTAGTTATACATTAGAACCGAAAAACAATTTCAACAGTCTATATATTTTTGGCTTCACACTTTTGGCTACCAGGTGGCTACCCACCTGCTCTATTATCATGATGCGAAACAGCAATAAGTATATATTAAATAAATTCGTTCACGACGAATTAGGATCGTAATTCATTGTCCGGATTAGAACTTATTGCCGTTACCGTAACAGTGTTCAGATAAACACATGTTTTGCTGATATATTGCTAAGATAGTGCATATCGGAGGCCGACGGTGACTCATATACACAGGTTTCTGTTTTATCTACTTTTTACGTTATATATGTTCCAAGTGGTGAGTACCAGCAATTGAGCAAAAACATAACATAACATAACATCAGGCCTATATTACCAAGAAGGTAGAAGTGTATGACACCCACAGTTCATGGTTATACGTCCCGTGTGATAGAGGGGCGAGCCTAACGCCTAACGCAGGAAACAAATCAAACTCCGTGCTGCTATTGAGAGATTCCTGACGGAAAAATCCCAAATAACACTTTGCCTGACGCGGGCATTAAACCCGAAACCTCGCGGTGACACCGGCAGCAGGGGCATATTAGTGGTTAAAGAAAATGATCGTAAAAATGCCTAAAACTTTATCGTTTTTATGTTTGCCATATCAGAAGCTGGTAATATTACGTTAACGCGAACAATACTTATGCATCGCTGAACTTATAATATTCACATTGACCCGAGTACCGACGGAGTACGATAGAATCTCAGTTTTGTTTGAAATTAACGATTAACCAATAGCATATCTCATCTCACCATGGTTAAATTTATAAAACCCTGTTCAGAAATAAATAGCAACTCTGAAAATGTTCGATGATCAAGTCCTAAATCTTTTCCTTACGAGTTAATGTATTCCGTTTCGTTTCACACGAACCACAGAGTAGCTTGTGGCGAGCTGAATGTGAGCGACGACATTGCAATCCTCAGTTTACCGAGAGAGACACTGTCAGAGACTCATATCTGACTTGTTAACATTGGTTGGTTAGACGCGAAGAATATTAAACACTGTTATTTATGAAAAGATATAAATTTCGAGTACATTTTCGGGCTCTATTTGAACGGTTACAGAATTGGTCAGCATCTTCTACTTTCATAGAGCATTGTATCACCTGAGAATATGTTAATAATGTATTGCGGAAGTCAGAAAGCGCTCGATCCGTGTAAAATTAATCTCTGTTTAAAAGAACTTGGCCTGACTAATTTACTAGCGCTGAGAATAACTTGTTGAAATTTGGACAACAGGTTTTTTGTTCGACGTTGAAGTAGCAGAACAGAAGGATAGCGCATTATGCTAATATTATGGTAAGAAATAAAAAATAAAACCATGTCGTGTTTGTTACACTATTTATAAACTTAAGAACGGCTGAACCGTGTTGGGTGAAAATTAATGGGAAGGTAGCTTAAAATCAGGCGATCGACAAAATATACAGTTTTTTCTTTATAAAATTTTTAAGTAAAAATAACAATGTTTTTTTCAGTTTTTCACGACACCTACGAGTATAATACAGTGATTTTAAATTTTTATCTGTCTGTCTGTTTGTTTGTTTTGGCTAATCTTCTAAACGGCTGGACCGATTTGAATTAATTTTAGATGCAGGTTATTGATTTTTGCACACAGGGTCTCAGAATCATGTACTGAATGACTGGCTTTGTCAACATGTCATTTACACCCTGTATACATATATTTGTGTACAGGCGATTATTCCGTTTCTATTGGAGATATCAAAAACTTTTAACTGACATCAAAAGTAAGTTACCCGACGAGTTAAATAACATCAATCACTTTTTCAAAATAATAAGAGAAATAACCAACATTTTAATCTAATCATCATACATTTATTTCCAATTGTTGCTGTATAGTTACTGTTGCGATGAGGGCATTCCAAAGAAGAATAGATTGTACAGGGAAAGAACAATTCACAAAGAATAAGATAAAATAAAACTAGACCTATATAATCATGTAAACTTGAATAATAAATATATAATTGGAGGGGCTGATCAGTGGGGGGAGGGGGCACTGATCAGCCCCTCTAATTATATATTTGTCACTTTTTATGGCATGACGAAGATGTAATTTTAAAACCACTTTTAAACCATTGAAATTGATGGTGCACGTCCAGATCACCTAATAGGAAGGTGATCAAATTTATTGAATGTATTTGCTTGGTTTCTGTAGTGGCTTTTTACTTAAAACATGAAATTCACTTTTTGCATTTTGTTCTGAACTCTTTTTTTTTTCAATTGCGCCGAAAGTGACGTAGAAAAGTCACGAACTTGTCAATGCGCCCGATTATTATCATCAAGCAACACCATAATTTACAATAGTATTTAATAGATAGCATTACAAAATTCATCACGTAAATATCAGATGGTATTCCTGTTATCACTGAATCAATTAATTATAAATTAATACTCCGATTCCGGGTAAAGGTCGTATAATAAGTTTTAATTTGGTTTTTAATTCTTAAATAAAAAAAATATTGGACTTGGGCCACCAAATATTTAAATAAATCCCTTTGATATTTTCTTTATTACTTTATTGTATTTTCATATGAAAAAATAACAAAAAGGTGATAATTATGTGTGTTTTATAGAGGTTATTCCCTTACCTGGTGAGCTGTCCGAGCTGATCTGGTCAGGCCGGGTAGCATTGAGTAATCGCGCGACTCGTTCAAAGGCAGATCTAAAAGATGAATCGTTCGACGACGAATCTTTGCCGTTGGTCTCAAGGCTAGATACCACCGAAAGCATGTTATCTCCATTCTTCATATTATTATCTGAATTATCATCCAGGATTTGAGAGGATTGATCCCCATTGGTTGGGGTGCCATATCCATCCGGAGATATATCTTGCTGATCCGTAATATTGAAAATGTAGGTACATATATAAAGGGATTTAAAGGATGTCCAACAGCAATCAACTGCGCTTCGACATAGTGAACACACTCGATGCCCGAATTCGATACAACAACTAATGTTGACGGCTGTCGGAGCTTCGCGAGTAAAACGAGTCGGGCCGAAAGGTCCGTCTTGTCGAACAGTTACGTTATAACTGATAGTTTGTATTAATGTCCTGTACGTTATGGGCGGGTCTTGTTGCACCGTTTTGTAGGCGCATGCAACAGGAGGGCCTCAGCGTCGTGGCGCGGACGGGAGCGTGTGGTAGACTGTCCGCAGCTCCGCGCATCTTACACTCCCTTCAACATCCCGCCCATTCTTCGGCAACAAACCTCTACCGTGATTCAACCACACACAATGCGCTACGTACAAATATGTACCTTATTCTTTACATTTCAACGAACAATATTACTTATTACTAGATATTGACTTTTGTTTACATCAATAATATTGTAATTTTTTCGTCACTTCCGAGACAAAACTTGAAGCTCAAATGTTTATTATTTGCCAAATATGAACTTTTAATAGGATCGTAAGATGCACACGAGGCAGTTTAGTTTGCACTGTATTTGTTTAAACCGCGATACTAAAGTAACGACAAAAACAGTAGCGTCAGGCCGGCCGCCGCGCGACGCACTGTAAGCCCGCCGCCATGCGCCTCCGCCATCGCTGGCCAGCACACAATCTCGCCCACCGATTTTGCAATCGGTCCGTGTTTAGCGCAATTGAATGTTGACAATAACAAATTGTCTTACTTGGCCAGTCATTAAAGCCTCAAACCCGTAAATAATTAGTAACTCGCTCAAATTTTGAGGTTTCGTTCAAGGAGGTAGAATAACTTACCGTGTGATTTTGCAGCGTTCTGGGGTGTACGGAAAGGGTAGAAAAGGGGTGAAAACTGTTTTTTGTTAATAACATTGCAAAAAAAATTAGTAACACGCTGCAAATTTAGAATTATGTTGTTCTTACCATTTTGAAACATGTTTAAAATTTGCAGCGTTATGCAACATACAAAATGTTGTTTAATATTAAAAAGCAATTAAATTTGTTAAAAACAAGGGTAAAACAATTAGTAACACGCTGCAATTTTGGAATTCGGTTGTTCTTATCATTTTGTAACGTGTATCAAATTTGCAGCGTTTTGCAACATACGGAACATTGTTTATTATTAAAAAACAATGAAATTCGTTACTAAGAGGGGGTAAAAAATTAGTAACTCGCTGTCAATTTGTAATTACCTCATTTACAGCATTTTATAGCATCTTTTTGAATTTGCAGCGTTCAGCGTCTAGCCTCTACCCTCTATCTGTCTGTTATGATATCGGACGGTTCATGTCTGACGGCGATAGGGAGTCATTCAAACACAGATCGCATTTGTATTCTATAAACACTTTCGTGATTACACAATTTTCATCATATGAAAGAAATATAAGGTTATGATATTTGGCCGCGCTAAATTGATATTAATAAAATAAACTAGCAGTTGTTAGTAATTGTAATGTAGTTTTCTTATCTTTATCCCTAAATTTATCTGTACTTAAAAAAATTGAAACGGTGATGGGTTTAATTACGGCGCGGCGGTAAATGTTGGCTTTAAGAGTGCTGTAGTATTCGTCAGTTGTCAAAATTATTATTTAACAAGCTGTCCCGACAGACGTTGTCCTGTCTTAACTATACATACATTAACTGTGACGATATTTGCAGCACGCATTCTGTCAAATTTAATATAGTGATTAATTATTCTTAAATTTTATAATTTGCCACGCAAGTTGCCTAGTCTTTTATTTCATTGAACCATCTCCTGACCGTAACAAACACAACATAAAAGAATCAGCGAAATCGGTTCAGCCGTTCACGCGCGATGCCGAGACCGAGGGAAATAGGGATTCTTTTTTATATATATAGATAGATATAACAATTTAAGCGTGAGTACATTTTTACACTGGGTACATATAGGCGGACTTAATGCCTGAGGAATTTTCTACCAGTCTACCTTAGATGCAGAGAAGATCTGAAGTAGGCGCGGCAGTTAATGTTAATTATAGTAGTAGTTTATTTTAGTTTATATACTATTTTTTTTTTATTTCGAGCATGCCCGGGATCTGCGGTCATGCTGAGAGCTTTCTGGTACCATATTCATATATGCTTGTTATTTATTCGTATGTATGTGTATCAAATATGTATTATTGTTTTTTTTTATTTCAATTTTATGTGTGTCACACATAATATTGAAATAATAAAATAAAAAAAAAAACAATAAAATAAAATCCTAATACATATTTGATACACATACATACGAATAAATAACAAGCATATATGAATATGGTACATAAATATATACTACAGTACAGTCTTAACTTCGTGATGATATTGACAGTTCATGAAGTAAGCGTTTACGTACTTTTGCTTTGAAAGCGAAGCGATTGGGAGCCGTCCTGATTTTGAGAAGCAGCGCATTCCATAGAAGAACAGATTGTACCAGAAAGCTCTCAGCATGACCGCAGATCCCGGTCATGCTGAGAGCATCATAATTGAAAGTATGGAGTAATATAAGATGAAGGTAAAGGAGAGTTAAATAAATAAAAAAAATTAAGTAGTACGTTTACGTACGTAGGACAGTTTAGTGTATTAGATAGTATAAAATATGTATAAAATATATAAAAACCGGCTTAGTGCGTGTTGAGGCCCGCACTTTCAGTGTTTCGAGCCCAATGTACTTTTCAACCCGCAAAATGAATTTTGTTGATAGTGTGAAAATAAAAACGTAATTTAATTATAATCCGGTCTAGATACGACTTTAGCTAATATGGAAGGTACAGGCATTCCCATAGAGCTGCATGTAAGAATGATCTGAAGGCCATCATAAATGCATACTCAAAACTCCCCATAGATACGTATGGAGTAAACTATAGCATCTATGTTAAATTGTTGGTTCAAGCGTAATAGGGGTCCAAATTTCAAAATGCTATGCAATGTTACCTAGAATATTCGTATTTTTAACGAATATCGACTTGTTTGAGGTTTTCACTTATTCAAAGCCCTACCGGCTTTGAATAAGTGAAAACCTCTTTTAAGTCTGTATGTTGTAACGGTTGACTACGGAACCCTATATTGCGCATGGCCCTACACGCACTTTGCCAGTTGTGTTTAATTTTATTCAGTGAATGTCTAGATACAATAATAATATTTAGTATGTAGGATGATAATACGACTAATAGGATGAAGAAGTCATAATGTCTGGGATGCGCCATACTCAACATAGAACATAATATACAGGCATATATCTTATATATTGTAGATAGAAGATTTTATTATTTTTTTTATTTATATTTTTTTTTTATTTAAACTACACTTAACGATTTTTGAAAATATCATTACTCCACCAGGAATTCAACCAACTTTAGCCGAATAAATAGCATCCTGTATTTTAATGGCAGCAAACGGTAGCGTCAATATAATTAAAAGCAAATCTCTCTAGCATACATGGTGGGTTAAATGGAAGGTAAAATATACCAGTCCAAATTCCTATGACATCAGTAAATTAGTTATAAGATCAGTTGACGGCCAGATTGCGGCATGTCGGCTGGGTAGCGGAGTCGGTAGTGCAACTGCTTGCTACGCAGGGGTCGCGGGTTCGATTCTCGCTAAAGACAAATCGTTGATGAAATGAACATGGAGGTTAGTCTTGGTCTGGATGTTTCTATGTTTAATAAGTATGTATTTACAAAAGAAAAGTATATATGTGTTAATATCAGTTATTCTGGTACCCATAGTACAAGCTTTGCTTAGTTTGGGACTAGATGACGATGTGTGAAAGTTGTGTGATATTTATTTATTTTATTTATTTATTAGTTGTAAATTTATAATATCATTTTGAATAATTACAACAGCTTATTATTGAAAGTAACTTGAATATATCTTCTAAAATAATAAATTTGGGCTGATCAAAATAGTTAAGAACGTTTAATATATACTTATACTTATTCATTAAAAAACCCGAAATTCATGGTCACCCTTTTATTACAATTACTATGTTCGTTAGAGTGATTTAATGCCTACAAATGATTGACGCTATCGATTGTAACTATAAAAGTACAGAATGTTAGTTTTCAGATATGAGCTGGTTCGATAAAAAATCTTAAAATGCAATTTAAATAGCAATAGAATATTCTGAGCAGAATATTCTAAAAAGGGTTAAACTTGACTCTAACACCAAGTCGTAGCTCGTACGAAAAAAATATAAGGTCCATAGAAGAGCTAGTGCGACGCTTTACAAAAACTTTACAAAGACATGAGTGTCCTGGTACTAAGAGCGGACAAAGGTAATGCAACAGTAGTCATCAACAACTCGGATTATGATGAAAAGGTACGTGTTTTATTAAGTGACGACAAGACATACAAAATAAGTCATTACAACCCAACTGCTGGAACGAACCATCCTACTCTATAAATAATTAAGAAATGCATAAATGCAATCGGTGAAGACATTACGAGCTACCTATTGAGGCCCAGAACTTTACAGCAACCAAAACTGTATATGTCGCCCAAAAGTTCGTAAGCCTAATGTGCCACTGAGACTCATAGGCAGTCAGATAGATTCACCAAACTATGAAATTGCGAAATATGTCGCCAATGTATTAAATTCATTGATGGGTAGGACTTCTACGAACATGCAATGTGGAAGAGAACGAAATTATAGTTAGTTTTGACGTATATCGACGTACGTTCTTTGTACTATATTTACTCATTTAGGAACATTGCCCAATTCTTACGTACGCCCAAGGATTGCTTCCCCTTGAAAAAACTAGGTGTGTATAAAGTCGACTGCAATTGCGGAAGCTCCCTACATCGGCCGAACGAAACGCACTGTCGCCATGTCGCATGCCGGATCAATGAGCACACTGGAGCGATAAAGAATAACGACACAGAAAAGTCAGATATAGCACCACATATCTTGGACCCTATAATAATTTCAACAGAACGCCACTATATATGTACCTAGATTAGTAAGAGAAGCCAACATCAAAAATGCAAAACTATAACCGTGAAGATAGTTTAAAACTATCAAATGTCTGCAATCTAGTCGTGCATCAAGCTCAAACGCTAATAAATAATTATATGCCACTTAATAGAATAACGAGATTCTTTGCAAGGCGTTTAAGTAGGGTCAGTACACAATAATCTGGGTCCTTACTGCTTGCTCTACTGAAATGCAGAACTTATGTATTGTGCATTACGCTCACTACAATTCGCAAGTATTAGCCGAGCGTAAAATTTTGAGATTGCTTTCAATTATGGTTGAAATACTTTTTTTTATTCGCAGGAATGCATCTGTTTCATAACAGCTTTAAAGAGGTTGTCGATACTTGACACGTCTTCAGGAGTACTTACAGCTACCTTAAATAGTTCACTTCAAAGCTCGGTAGAAGGACCTATTACTGAGAACGAAGATTTAAAGTACCGTCGTTGTTGAATCCTCGTATTGATGTTTTACTTATAGATATCCTTATTGGATTGCCCAAAAGCTCATACATGGTCAGTAGGTATAATGTATTACAAGAACATATTTTCACAGTTTGCTTAAGAAACAAAAAACTTTACTTTTATTTATATACTTTATACTCGGGTCAATTTAGACATTCGAAGTGACCTAAATTCCCACCAAGCTGAAAATCGGTAAGATTGTTTAAAATATCATTAAAAACAAAATTTGAAAGTGCCCCATCTTTCCCCTGTAAGGAAAAAAAAATATTCAAGGTCAAAGGTAAAAAAAAATAGTTTTTCGCGATTTTTAGCAAAACGGTAAGTTTTATCATAAAATATTTCAAGCAAAAATTGTAGATCATAAAATTATCTACAAAAAATTAATTACTACTTTTTTTCTACGAGCCACCGTTTTTGAGATATAACGATTCAAAAAGTTGTGAAAGTTGTAATCGTCATAATATGCACACGTTTCCTCGCCACCTATGAGGTAGTGTACTTTGCGCGTTTTTTTTCTGTTTTTTTTTTTTTTTTGCAATAATCTGACATTTTTGTTATAAAACGCAAAACAACACGATATAATAATATAATATATTTAATAGTTTGGCACCTAACATCAAAATTTTACAAAAAAGTTCTCTTCGCCTCCTTGTCCCCAATCTTGTACTTAATCATTATATCTCAAAAACGGTGGCTCGTAGAAAAAAAAATATTAATTAATCTTGTAGATAATTTTATGAGTTGTTTGAAAAAAACTCACCGTTTTGCTGAAAATCGCGAAAAACTCATTTTTTTACCTTTGACCTTGAAATTTTTTTTTTCCTTATAGGGTAAAGATGGGGAACTTAAAATTTTGTTTTTAATGATATTTTAAACAATCTTACCGATTTTCAGCTTGGTGGGAATTTATGTAACCTTACTCTTATTTTTTGGTCTAATTTGACCGGGGTATTAGAGTTATTTTTAGGTTAATAGAAAAGTTTTTTTATTTCTTTTCAGATGTGAAATCAAATTTATCATCGTTATTATCTTAGCTTGAAAATAAATCCGTTTACTTGATATTTGAAGTACTGTATTTCAACAATCTTAACGATAAATAGAACCATAGAGCCACAAATTGCACTCCACCGCCGCACTGCATTCAGAGGAAGTAGGTGTATGGTTTTCAAACTGCGTTTATAGTAACGAAAAATCTTTTTAGCTGAGAAATAACACGTGTCCACGATGCGAACGAAAGCGTCGTTAATTGCCAAAAGGAAAAATAATCTCTAACCAAACGCAAGAAAGGTTTTTCAAACTATTAAGAATCTTTTAACTGGAAGTTAAAGAATTATGTATTTCAACATTTTCAGCTTCAGATACTTCGCGAACATATAATATTTCTATATTAAAGACAAAACAATGTTTGTGCCTGTTGGGATTAGTATATTTATTACTCACGTTTAGGTACATGTCACCATCGCCTGCTATCGCCACACATTTACAGCACAGCAGTTCCACCCTGACGCTTATAGTAATTCATTTACTAACTTACCTTTAGTCGACCAAGGATACGGCAGTAAACACTTACCTGTAACAATAAAAGTTATGTAAATTAAAGCACATCGTCGTTGTCAAACCAAAATCTGCTATGTGCACTTTTGTAAGATGTCTACTTTAAACCTCTGCATATAGTTCGCAGCTATATCCTACCATATAAAAAACTATAATGTGCTTATGACCATTATATGACGATCTACGACCTCTTATTGTCGACCTCTTACCTACAATCCCTTGAATGCAGGAGACCTTTTTTTGTCAATTTCTCAAAACTATGATTTCTGCACATAGCAGATTTTGGTTTGACAACGACGACATTCTAAAATCACTTAACTGCATTACATAATGCGAAAAGACGATTACAGACTTGCGAAAGGCGCTTGTGTTGCGTGACAAATGTAACACTTTCGATCTCAACTACTAATCCGAACCAAATAGTAGTCCAGAGTAAGGGATCTTGGATGCCGGATACTACTTAGGGGTTCTGAAAACAGACCCATCGTGTTAAGGCTTATAAGTTGTGTCTCATTAAGCAACTGCTTAGCAAAGTACTGGTCAAGGATTAAAGTTTGTTGCTGAGACCCAGAGTTGATCTATAGAGTGTTAGCAACACACATTTTAATAAACAATATTGTATTATTTAATTATTTGTTAAAGTATAAAGTTGTAATATTATTAAATAATTAATAGTATCTACTGATTTGACTAAAATGGCAACATTACTCGCGGATGGCGCGATCAACCAATCTGTAAAATGGGGGTATTTGAGTAGTGGGAGAGATTACTTTGTTGGTCGCGCCTATCTAGCGAGCTGAGTATTTTTCTAACGCCGAAATAAGCAGTACCAATAAGTGTGTGCGCAAAATAAAGTGGTGTGATAATATATTGTGAGTGTGTGTCAGTGCTGATCCTGTGTTTAATTTGAAAATTAAAACTGTAAGTACACTACGAGTGTTTGTTATTTCTATGCCTTACTCATTATCCAAAGCAAAGCACCCAGATAACTGTAATGAGCTGTCTTACGATTCTACAAGAGTTATGATTGTTTCTCTAGCCTCCGGTAGACCTAGATATCGTTTAAAAAGAATAAGGACTTTTGTTATTACTAGATATAAAAACCGAGCGAGGCTCGGTCTCCAGGTAATAAATATATGTAATACGTTATATTATCATTATTATAAAGCTGCGTCTCTCACCGCGAGGTCTCTCGGGTTCGATTCCCGGCAAAAGGGTTATTTGGATTTTTTTTCGACAGTATGGAGTTAGAAATGTGTCCGTTAGATGGCGATAGGATAACCCCGTATCACATGGGTCCTGAATAAAACATAAGAGATGAAACGGGTATGGTATACACCTCTGCTACGCCCTTCGGGATAATATGGGCGTGATGTCATGTTATATATGTGATGTTATTAATACGATTTGTGACTTAACGGTGATATGCAATATAATAGTGTTGTTTATTGTGTTCTCTTTTATAGTTAGTGCAACTTTTCACCACAAAATAAGCCATTTTGAGGTGTGTGCTCACGGTGGCAGCCAACCACAGACCATTTTACTACGCGTTTGGTGCCACCGAGTTGCCACCAAAAAGGTTAGTTAGTGACGAAGAAGTAGTAGTGATAGGCTTAGAACGCAACGAGTTCGTGCAAACACACAGACGCAGTGCTTCTGTGTTTCTGGAACGAGCTGCATTCCTCTATGATCCGGCAATAGTGTAAGAGCAGAGCAGCAGTAAAATAAGTTGCAAAAATTGGTGACGAGAGTGGAGAAGCAGATAACCTATAACGCGAGTAAAAACGTGGGGAGCAGCTAACTAGAAATATCATAACATCACGCCTAATTAATCAAAGGGGTATATCAGAGGTATATAACACCCACATTTCATCTGTTATGTTTAGGTAACTGGCGATAGGGGATGAGCCTATCGCTATCCAGCCGGCACAAATTCAACTCTGTGCTGCTATTGCGACCCAAAAAACAATCCCGAGACCTTGCGGTGAGAGGCGCTTGCGCTAACCACTAGACCAACGAGGCAGTTTTTGTTTATTATAACGAAATCTACGCGGACGAAGTCGCGGGTAACAGCTAGTTTTCTATAAAAATAGATACAAACTTAATAATATTAAAGTTAAAATCGTATAAGTTTTGTATGTAACAGCCAACTAATTATTCCCCTAAAACGGACGTCAGCTTTGTCGTGTAAGCTGGAAGTCTGGCCATGACATGGCATAATATAGAAAAAACTTAATATCCGCAATCTGAAATGACGCATCGCAACCGCATTTCAAATTACTTTGTTCGGTACCCAATTTTGATTCACTCCATCATACAAATTTTATATTTTTTTTAAACAATCTTTCACCCAAGAATTAATACAAAACCATGATTTTAGGAAATAAAACCTTAAATGATTTGTCCTAAATTACCTACAGCTATTTAATTGCATCAAAAATCAATTGATGTGTTAGGAAGACAGGCCTTTTAGTATTATACACGTCAGCATACGGATACATCTCTGGAGTGTTTAATGTAATAGCCAGCCAAGCTAGAGCATCAACCATGTTATTAGATGGTTCTTAATAACTAACTATAAAGTACTATAATGCACTACACACTAGGTGACTCTACCCGTTTATTTCGTGTTGGCCGCTTACCTCAATTACCTCTTCTTCTTCTTATTTATTTAATGGCAACTGAGTCTCCTTGCGGTGACTATTTCTGCCAGTGTCAAGTGTGGAGTATAATTAAAATTGTTAGCGTCCAAAATGGCAGGTGATATACTCGGATTCTGACGATGGCGGCGCAGGCGAACACACGCTGTGAAGGTGCACTCACCCACGCCGCCACCGCCAAAGTCCCAATTACCTCTTACCCTGCAAAATGTTGTTAATTGTCAGCTCGTGCCTTGTCAAGTATTGTATGAAAAATTGTCATAATTTGTGTAGGATACGTCAAACTTTAGCCAGTCAGCAACTTTATTGGATAAAATTGAGAAAAGGATACTAAAGCTTAGTGTGGCAATTATTTAAAAAGCATAATTTTAAAATGTCACTGCCAAATCGATCAGCTGCTTACAACTGTACATTAACAGGGCGCTTCGGACGCTATAAACTATTTAGCATAACGCTAGACGCCACGACACGGGAGCGAAGAATGAAGGTAAAATACCTTCGTTGGGTTTATGCAGGGATGATAGGGAGCTCCGTATCCGTAACCGAAACTATCGGATATCCGATATAACCGTAACCGAATCCGAAATAAAAGTTTCATATAATATCGGATAGGGGCGCAGCCTAATTGAGACACGTTATTACGAGTTGTTTTGATCGGCCGGTCTTAATTCGTACAAAATGGTGACATATAAATAAAACCATTTTATTAGCTATATGAATTTCACTTTTACATTCCTTAAAAATGTAACATCCGAAACCGAGATTATCCGAAACTAACGGATAATCCGAAATAAATCAATATTCGCATCCGAATCCCCATCCGGTATAATAATCAATCTTATATTCGTAACCAATCCGTATCCGAAATTAAATGATCCGTATCTGAAAAAAATGTAGAGCTCTTTTAAATTATTTAAAACGATTGTACCAACGCGACGGTGCTTTCGCATCGACATCTAAACTTAGCTAGCCTAATTTTAATGCTTTCTTGTTTTATCATTCTATTCGATGTCTTTTTAAATATTTTCCACCTCTATAGCACGAAAGAAGATACGTCGAAAACACCTCAATAGTCGAAAAGGCTTGTTTTCATGCCTAAAGCCGTGTTTTTACTCTATAGTAAGGCCTCCATAGGGCCACGGCCGCTTGCAGTCGGCCCACCATCCACCTCACAATCATATATAATATGCAATCCAATGAGCGTGATGGCTGATTGCATTTACTCGTTTTACTATTGACGACAACAACAGCGTGGATAACATAAAAATATTGGATTGTTATGTTTTAATTTTTATATACTTATTCTCATATATTTCACAATCGTTTATTGCGCTGCGCTATAAGCCTACTATAGTTCGCACGTCGAATGATGATCCCTATGACGTTTCAACTGACAATTGTATTAGTTATGCGAAAAAATTTCGATAAAATACTGTTTTTCAGGCAAATGTCATGTCATACAGCCAGGTCATTCAACATAATGAGCAATATTTATTTATTTAGAAAAAAAGATTACGCGCATTGATGGACATAAAACACTAGATAAAAAAGTAACAGCCTTATTATATTTTATTGTACTATACTTTAATTTTTATTCAAATTGCATAATTTAAAGAGTTTAAAATTCTTTTTTTTAGAATTCTTTTTAGTTTGAATTTGAAGATCCGCTTGACCCTGTATCAGATTTCAGATTATAGAAATAAAATACAAACTGCAAAGCATTTGTTTAATTTTTCCAACAAATTATCGATATTTTGTTTATCGATGTGTCCCTTCTTTGTCGACAACAGCTAGACGACGTAACTTTTGCAGCACGTACCATGTACATTTGCATTGAGTTTTTTTTGATTATTGCCGAACATTACGTAATAATTTCTTAATATTCATTTTTATAATTTACAAATGTACACAATTATGATTTTTTCGACTTTTTAATGGACCTCTAAAGGATTTGATGTGACAGGACGTCGGTACAATGTTAAGCGCTAACGAACTGTCATAGGGATCATCATTCGGCGTGCGACGTATAAGAGATTGTATATAAACTCTTTTACAACTTCGCTCTAGCCTTATACCTAACGGAGAAATAAACTGCATCAACGTTTAAAGTTATTTTCAAAATTATAAAATCACGCCTATATTACCCAGAAAAGTTCACTAATAACACTGACCGACCCGGGAACCGAACCCGAGACCATGAGAGGCGCATACGCTAACCACTAGACCATCAAGGCAGTAATTAAAAAGGTTTATTAGCAAAATGGTTGCTAAATTGAAATAGGAGATATGCTTCATTCAATTCACTACCAATAATAGTTCTATTATATTCGGGTACTCTATCATTGTTATAATATTTTATATTCCACGCACTGCCATCTAGTGGCGGTGACTGCCTAATAAATCAGAGTTTTATTAAACAATGCTGCAAGTAGGTATTCTTTACAAGAGATTGTGGGTTCGGCCGACTAGTCGGTGATTCAGAAATTGACCGACTACGTAGCGTTACCGACTAACCGGCGAGGACGATCATTAGATTCGACTATTATTTTTTTATAAATATACAAATATCATACAACATACACACAACGCCATCTAGTCAGAAGTGCATTAAACACTTACATACATTTGTATTGTTCGTTGCACAGCCATGCAGTACATAACAAAGCGACACTTTCTAGCCATGCTAATCCTAGTTTATTAGCATTTATAGTAAAGCCGACTACTCTGCGTTATTGGCCGACAAGTCGGATAGAACAAAAGTGGTCGACTTGTCGGCACATCTCTATTCGTTAACCCATAGTGAAAGTAATTATAATTTACAATGACAGCACTGAAGCAAAAAAATATACTTTTTTAAATATCAGATCTTTACAACATTTTTTTAAATGATAATTCAGAATTTATTGAGTCAATATGAATTGCAATGGATAACAATCATCAATTTATTTATATTTAAGTTAATTATCTCAAAACATTAAAATCATTTACTTATTTATAGAGCTAAGTACTATTTATTCAAAACTTGCATAAATTGATTAACTGTATTTTTATAGAAATGGTATATTAGGTCTAAGTACAATCTCCCAGCCCCATAACCATTTAATTTTTGTTTCAACCATTGTTTTATAGTGCCGCCATCTAACGATCAGTGAGTGAACTTCGAACTAACAGAGCCATTGTAAAGCGGAAACGGAAGCTGCAAACAAATTGAAAATAGGTTCGTACCTGAACCCAAGCACTGCAGCACCGCTCCCATCACGTGAGCTTTTGCAATGCCGTAATAGTGCGTGCATTCGCCGCTAGATGGCAAACTATGATGTAAAATTTAAAACACTGCTAACAACATCGGTAAATTAATTAATACCTGTGTTTATTACACGAACGAACTATTTCGATGTATTATTTAAATGAGAGTGAACAATGAACAACTTTCATTTACATTTAGCGCAAAAGTTTGCAAAAAGAAAAACTTCATGACTGTCTTGTTTTACAATTACTTTCGATATTCCAAAAATATATTTGGTAATTATTTAGTAAGAACATTTTGGTATTTATTAGTAAGAGCATTTTTTACCTTTATTATCAAATGTTAATATACTAGTAATATTTGAATTAGATGGTAGGTAATACATAAAAATATTAGCAGTGGAGCCAGTTAACTGGTAAAAACTATATCTACAGGATTATTGGTCATTCGACGTTTTCCTTGCAGGGCGTTATAATAGGAATATATATAGAGGGGAATATATTAGAAGGGATAGTGATAATATGAGAGATAATACCGTAAATATACTACCGAAATTCAGTGATTTTTTAGATTCATACATAAAATCACACATTTACCCGAATGAGGTAGGCAGAGACATTAGAATGCCATGTGCTTCGCTTCTTTCATATTTCTTTCGCATCCATAACATTCATACATTTCGTCATTCTTGCTCGTCGGTTTCGTGTACTTATAAATTTGAATCAGAATCACGTACTGAATCGGCGGTAAGCGGCTTCGTCATTAACCCTCTGTATAAATAATTAAAAGTTTAGGCCACTTATGAAGGCAAAAAGAAAGAGTTTTTTTTAGTTTATAAAAATTTAGCGTAGCATAAAACGTGCAAAAAATGAAAAGAATATCATTATTTTTTTAATTTTTATGTTGGTACTTTCTCACAAGCAAGAGAGAAGAGGAGAGTTTTTACAAACACAGGTGAAGATTCGGGCAACGGTTTTCTTTTATGAGGTTACAGTTTTTCTCTATGTAAAATACTGTTATTCAGGCGCAGCCGTTACGTTAAAATCTGATATTATCGTTTTGGCTCAATGTGGTTTACGGAATGCAAAGAAACACGATAATAATGTTAGAAATAGTAACCATAGAAACTTTACGAAAAAAATTAATTCCATTCTCTAGTCATCGAAAGAATACTCTTACTTATTATGATCAATTATGTACATTTTTGCCTCTTTATTCGAAAACGCTTATTAGGATAAAGCTATTATAAAAAAGGAAAGTATATTTCCTTTGCTATAACGTTGCATCATAATAGCATTGTGGATTTTAATAAAATGTGCCAACTCCTAATTAAACATGCCAGCAAATTGTATTTGTGAATAAATAACTTTATTGTTTGTCATGCCGAAACAGAATGAAAAAACAAAAACACGACAAGTTCATTTACAGTGCTGAAATTGTAGCTCAGAATGGTATAGTTTTTTTTTTTAATTTTCACTGAAATGGTTTTAAAAAATAGAAGCATATAGTGCTTTTTCAAGTAATTGGGTCTGTCTCCAGTTACCAGGTTATCGTTGAGTTTTGGGACAGCCTGTATAATGTATCAATATTTAAGGTTATCGATGCGTAGGTTGCGCTGGACAGATTGCGTGTGACGTCACACATGACAAACACCTTAACTCAAGTGCTATTAGGTGTCGTATTTCTAAGTACGTCCACATTGATATGTGTTCAGTTGAGATTGCCCATAATAACGACACGAAATATCTGGTGTGAACTTTCAGGTATTATCTTACTAAAGATAAACTAGTTGACTATTATGGTTTCTCCTTATTACCTTTTTTTTGACAAAATTACTGTCATCAATCTATGCAGATTGGCTTATTTATATTGGTCAGTATGGGGAAGTCTGTTCTTAGGAAGTATGACATCGATTTTAGAAAAACAAAAATTGCAATCTAAGATAAAAAAATATATTGTACTCAGCTCTGGAATCAAACCCGGTCGAATTGAAAATTATTATTATTTCTATTTGGATATCGATTAACTGCACTGATTAAAAAACTAAAAACCGGTCAAGTGCGAGCCGGACTCGCGCACGTAGGGTTCCGTACCACTATACATCTAAATAAATGTTTTTCTTTATTCTTTATTATATTGGAGTTGATTGAATGAAAGGTAAAATGCGGTTTACGATTTATAACATAATAAAAAAAAACTAATTATTAGATCTCGTTCAAACCAATTTTCGGTGAAAGTTTGCATGGTAATGTACATCATATTTTATTTTTTCATTTATCATTCCCTTATTTTAGAAGTTACGGGGGGGAGGACATTTTCCACTTTGTAAGCGACTTGCGCAAACCAGTTTAGAAAAAAAAAATATTAGAAACCTCAATATCATTTTTGAAGACCTATCCATAGATTCCCCCTCCCCCCTCCCCCCACACGTATGGGTTTGATGAATAAAAAAAAATAGTTTCAGTTCTAAGTATGGGGAACCCCAAAAATTTATTATTTTTTTTTTCTATTTTGGTATGAAAATCCTAATGCGGTTCACCAATTACATCTACTTACCAAGTTTCCACAGTATAGCTCTTATAGTTACGGGATAAAGTGGCTGTGACATACGGACGGACAGACGGACAGACATGACGAATCCATAAGGGTTCCATTTTTTGCCATTCGGCTACGGAACCCTAACCCTTGAAAAACCCTAAAAACTCGCGGGGGTAGATTGGGAGGAGTGGGGTAGATTGTTCCGCGCTAGATTTATACTGTGGCGATAATGTCTAATCATAGGATTTGACAACTAGTTTTATATGCCGTACAAGAGCGCCGCTCTTCAACATGTGTTGCCAACAACAGGATTAATTAAAATATTGTTCTATTAAAATTACTATATTTTTATAACTTTATAACAGATGAAAAAACGCTATTGTTAAATATGTAATGTGTTAATTTTTATACGAAAATATCTGAATTACGTTTCCCGACAAAAATACCAAAGAAAAAAAATATTGCCACAAATAATAGTTATTTATGGTACAAGTGAGAAAAAGTTTACATTTCTGTTGTGAGTGCCAATTTTAAATCTTGAGCTTGCGAAGAAAGACTAAAGACTACTTAGCAAGCGAAAGATTTTAAGAGGTCACGAACTGGCAATTAAATTTTTCTTACGTGTTACATACAAAACTTTTCACCTCTTCCAATGAGAAAATATTAAGATTTAAATAAACTCGTACTCCATTGCTTAACCTGGAAAAATTCCATGAAATATGACAGTAATACCGATTCAGAATGCGTTTTAGGGCCTTTTGTAAGTCGCCACTAATTAAATATGTCGTACGCTTTCAAATACTTTTCACGTGATTTTTCTGGTAAAAAGCAAACTTCTGTGTTAGAAACAAGTTGTCGCAACTCTTTTGGAGTTCCACAAAGTTCTTCATCACTGGATTCACTATTTTTTTTTGTTAAAAAGTTCCAGTAAACAATTAAACATAAACTGAAAAGAATTTATAGTTGCCCGCGATGACTGACATAGACACAGACTTTATTTTTAAGTATGCGTTCGGAAATTCGTTCCGTAACATTTATTTAAAGAGTCTAATATTAAGTACCTGATTTTAATTAATTTAATGGTCAATCACGAATATAAAAATTTAAATACTAAATAAGTGTGTATTTATATAATTTAAAATAATTAAAACGTATCGTTTGTAGTTATTTAATAAAATTGATGTCAATGTTTATTACTAACCTACATGGTGGCTGCTTTGTTTTTTTTTCAGCGCCTATTCATAGGAAGGATTTTGTGTTTCGAAATTTGAATCACTTTGTCTCACTAGTGAGTAAAAACGGTTTTTACTCACTAAATTCGGGCAAGCAAACGATCTTTTCCGTGCTGGTGTGGTGAAAACAAATATATAATGATGGCGAGGTAATATTAACTTGATTATTCGTCTGTATTAGTGTTAACTACAGTTTTATTTAGCAAATAATAAATTTTATACTTCACCTAAGTAGAAAGTATCTCATTGCAGTATGTCATACGGAGAATATCTATTAAGGAAATTTAGTTTTTTCAGGCGAGTTCTGAGCAGCGGGAATTTTTCTATTTTTTTTAGAGCGCAGTGGGCGAAAAGGTAGAAAAACTTCCTTTGGTACGAAGGCGAAGGTTTTTTCCTTTCATTATAGGATTTATTTTGTTTTTTTGTTCTTCTTTTTACTGCCTCGATGGAATACAGGTTAGCGTCTCTCACCGCGAGGTCTTGGGTTTTATTACCGGGTCGGACAAAATGTTATTTGAGAACTTTTCGCCAGGAAATTCAAAATGGCTGCACGGAGTTGGCATTGTGACCAGTGGATTGCGATAGGCTCACTGGTAAAATGTGGGTGTTTACACCTCTGCTAAACCCTTCTGAGTGACATAGGCGTGATGTTAATTTATGTTATGTTACGTTATTTATTTGTTGTTTATGGTAAATTATGGTTGCATTTTGTAATTTTTGTAATATTTGGTACCTGAAAGTTATTTTTTGTAGTTTCTGTAATTAATAGTAGTTATTTGGTAGATTTTGTTGTTTTTTGTAGTTTTTGAAATATATAATTATAGCACTTTGTATAACTCGGGAGAAAGTTCTATTTGTTTCGGGTGTATTAAGGTCAAGGTGCTCGACTGCTTCCATTCCTTGGTGTACAATGTACTAATAATATATTAATAGCGGCCGTTGCACATTAGATAAGGCATTGGTCTAACGATCGAGAAGTCGTGGGTTCGAATCCTGGCCATTACATCAAGGACGTGAACTTCCTCCTAACACAAGCGATTTAAGCTTAGCTGGAGAAGGTTAACAAGAATACTAGTAATGTATATTAAAATTTGCAAATTATTAGAAAGCTTTTTTTTAAGGCATAATATATATATTTAATTCTAGTGATCAAGATACCTCTGGAACAACAGAAGCGTAAGTGGTGTTTGAGTTTTCTAATATAATTATAATTATTTTCTTAGTGTGAGAAGTGTAAAGCAGTTTATGGCAAATCACGTGACGATTACAATTCGTCATCATTGTTTAAATACCACACTCCAACAAAATTTTAAAATTCCTCAGTAGTACCATAAATAACTATTGAATTACTTTGGCTCACTAGTGAGGAAAAACCATAGTGTAGTGCAAAAGAGCCTTTTCGTTCTTGAGGGGTAAAAGAAACATAATATTTAAGTAGTTAAGTAAAAAAAGAACGAATGTCTAATAACTGTCTACCTATTATTAAAACTGTGCTATTACGGAACGGACGGACGGGCAGCGAAGTCTTAGTAATAGGGTTCCGTTGTCACTCAACGGGTACGGAGCCCAACAAATCATAAAAAAATGTACGTGCTCTTTCAAGGGTATTTTTGTACGACCTCCTGGCAATTTTAATTAGCAGTGCCTATAGAGCTGGCTCAGTTTGTTACGTCAGTGACAGTTCTCACTGCTCTATAAATAATCCAGTCATTTTAGCTATTTTAAACCCCAATCTGCGGAAAAATTGAAAAAAAATGTATACAAAAATTCAGCTCACTAGGAATTTTTCCGCAGATAAAACCTAAAATGACTGGACTAAAAGTTTTTAATCTGATTTGTCTCGATATTGTTAACTAGCAAAAGTGCGCTCTGATTGAGCTGTCAATTATAGTCTAAGACAGATTAACTCGTAGTTGTAGGCACTTGTAGGAACCCAAGTAGAAATTGCACTCCGGCAACCGGTTCCGATAATCCGGCATGATTAAAAATGGCGGTACGTCTTCTTTGGTCTCAGCTAGTCGACTGACTAACTGATTCATCAACGCAGGGCCTAAACCACTTGAACTAGAAACTTGAAATTTTGTATGGTTCCTTACGCAGGGGCGCACTAAGAAGGGATTTTTGGAAATTCTAACTTGAAGGGGATAAAATAAGGGTTGAATGGAAGTCCGTCATTTTTGAAGTTAGAAGCACAAAATTCCGTATAGTTAAACTTGAATAAAAATAAATCAAATTCTATACCGTGGTTTTTCTTAATTTTATTCTTAAGAGGTTGAATTTAGATATTTAGGTTAAGTGAATTTACGCAATACAATAGATGGCATATTTTCTTACTTGCGGACATCCCGGGCAGAATAACGTTTGACGTGGGTAAAACCGCGCGAGTCATCTAGTATTAGTATAGATTAGTAAGATTAAACCCATACTGACGGACAATTAAGGCCCGTTAATCGACGTAACGTCTACGATTTCAAAGGATGCGTATTAGGCGAGTGTAACAAGGATGTGTACTCCCGAGAGCTATTGTACACTCACGAACACGCGACCAAGCTGTACATTTGCAGTAAAAGACGGTCTCGGTTAGTATAGGCTTCCTGTACAATACTAGACGATTACATCATACATATCAGGGATGTTAAGGAGCTCCGTAACCGTAACCGAAACTATCGGATATCCGATATAAAAAAATATCTATAACCGTAAACGAATCCGAAATAAAAGTATCGGATAATATCAGATAGGGGTGGAGCCTAATTGAGACAAGTTATTACAAGTTATCTTGATCGGCCAGGCGCAGCCGATACACAAGCCGCATGCATTGTTTGTTTTCTTCTGTTGTCATCTTATCATACTCGTAGCTAACTGCCTTGTGAGCAAAATTGTTCGACAAATTGAAACAAAAGTGTTGTGTTACGGAATTGATTGAATTGGTACCAAATGTGTTTTTATTTTAAAATTCGTTGGTACGAATTACAATCTGTCTTTGAGTAATTGGTTAAAAAAATGGTTTTACTTATATGTCACTATTTGGTAATAGTGATATATAAATAAAACCATTTTCTTAGCTAAATGTATTTCACTTTGAAATTCCTCAAAAATCTTTTATCCGTAACCGAAATTATCCGAAACTAACGGATAATTCGAAATAATTTAATATCCGCATCCGAATCCGTATCCGGTATAATAATCATTCTTATATCCGTAGCCAATCAGAAACCGAAATTTCATATCCATAACATCCCTGATATATTGAAACAAAAGGTTCCATAACACCTCATCATCGTCACATCGTCAGTATCCATTAACACCTCAAAACACGAATTTCCGAACAAATAGCATGATCTCAATGTTCAATTTGTTTGGAAACCGTGATGTCGCTACGTCGCATCCACCCTGTATACTATAAATGTATAGCTTGATGAGTCGCCGTGTGTACTGCATTTTATCGCTTATCGTGCGTGACGCCTTGTCGGAGGAGTGGATTGATTGTTTGGCTAACACTGCTTGGAGTATGCCCAGTTATCGTTAACCTATCTACAGTGAATTGCCTGCTCGACAAATTCAATGTCCATTGTACCGTTAATGTTCCGGCGGTGGTCGCTGTTTCTGATAACATGCCGTGTGATCAATGTGATTTTTATACTCGCTTTTGCCCGCGACTTTGTCCGTGTGGAGCTTGATATTACCATAGCATTGCCTACAAAATTGAAGCCCATTGAAACCCCTTTCAAGCCCAAATGTACACCCTTGGGGAGAGAAATTTCCAAACACAATTCCTATTGTTATTTTTATGTGGCGTTATCGTATGGGGAACATAATATGTTATTATGTTAACTTCTAATTGATTATTTTTATAGCATTTAGCTATGATTAGCAAATTAAAAATTATAGGACCGACAAATTATAGGATTTGAACCGGCGACCTTCTGCACATCGGGCAGTCGCTTTAACCAAGCAGCTACTGTCGCCTCTTGCCAAAAACCTACATTTCTCAACTATATGCTACGTCATTTCGTGACGTCACGTTCATCCATTTGTTCCTATCTTAAGTAAGATGTATAGATGTAAGTATGTAAGTGAGATGTATCATACTTAAGATAGGAACAATCCAAAATGGCGAAGTTACATTCAGCACAAATGTTATTATTATGTGCAGAATTTCAAACAATCTCCTTCTAAACATACTAATAACTTCACATATAAACTTAAACATACATACATAAACATAACATCACGCCCGGATTATGTTTAGATAGATAGATAGATAAAATGCTTTATTCATAAATAAAAACATACATTTTTAAACAGGCTCCACAAAACCGAATAATCGGTTTGTCTGTGGAAATACATTGCACTCGGATTAAACAACATTTCACTTACACTTAAATAAACATAACTAAGACTCTTTGTGTTATTCGCTTTTAACATTAAAGTTATTCAATATTATATTGTAGGTATTTAGATAACCTTTACATAACTTAAGTAAGTTCTATGACTCATTGACATTAAATGTATCAAACAAATGTTTTTTATAAGCTATGGCAAACTTTCTTTTGTTCTTTTCGGATCTTAATTCATAGGGCATTTCATTAAATAATAAAGGTAGCCTCCGTTTTAGTCAGCAGTAGTAGTTAGGTCAGCACTGTACTGCTATTGTGAATTTCCTGACGGTAAGTTTACAAATAACGCTTTGCCCGACCAGGAATCTAACCCGAGACCTCGCAGTTAGAGGCGCATATGCTAACCACTAGACATTCGAAGCAGTCTATATCTACGTTCCAATTCACATCCCCTAATTAACACCCTCAGCTCAACTGTGAAAACCGCATGCAATTCCATGCGGTCGAGTTTGCGTGATGCGTGTACGAACATACAGACAGACGGACGGACAAAAATTCTGAAAATATATTTTGTCTTCTACTGCTGTTATAAGGACCCACCGTATTATTTTTTTTAAATATCTTCAAGGAACAGACATGGCAAATGTTTAATTTCATTATATGTATAGATAATTATTCAAATTATGAAATACGGGTGTTACTCACGTAAATATATAGATAATGGTTATGGTGGATAATGTATAGATAATGGTTACAGCTATAGCTCATTAACTTCCACAATCCCCAAAATCAAATTGTAGATACGTCACTATATCTAAGGACTAAGTGCCTTATCATCCTAGCGGATTGCGAGCGGATTCAAAGCGGAGCGGGCGCGCAGCTAATGCGTCGCGAACACGCAGCGGCTGCGCAGCGGAGAAATACGCTACGTTTTCGTCGCGTGTTTGTAGCGAATTGACGACGTACAATACACTCAGTAACAAAATTGATTCCGACGAGGAAACACTGCTGTTGGCTTTGTTACTTTGGAAACGCCGGCGACGAAAACGAAAGCATCGACGAATTTGGGAAGATCCATTATCAATTAATCGAATGGAAGAGAGCGACTAATTTGTGTTGTTTTGCAAACGATTAAAAAATAATCCTAAATAATTTCGTTCCTACCTACCATAAAACAAACATAAAATATTTAAGCAAGATAAAATCCCGCAAGAATCCGTTATGGTGCAAAATAATTTAACATTTGAAAAAAAAATTGTATTAAGTTGGTTGGCTGGCGTTTGTACGAGACAGTACAAAATGGCGTCCACGCCGCGCGTCCGCCGCGAATTCGCTGCGAATGCGCGGCGTGTTCGTTGCGCGCCCGCAACGAATCCGTTGCGCGCCCGTTCCGCTTTGAATCCGCTCGCAATCCGCTAGTATGATAAGGCCCTAAGGTGTCATGTTACACATGACATGAGTCAAGACCTAATCTCTCTACCAAACTGGAGAAACAATTATTGTTCTCAGGTTTGTAAGCCGCCAAAATGTAGTACTTGTCTGTAGCCTCTGCAATTTTGCGGCGGGTTTGTAAAGGTGTGGTCGTGGTTCTACTACCACTCTCACCATCAACATATAAGTACGGCATTATTGATTACTATTTGAATTATAATTCGAGACCCGTGGGCAACACACAAACACAGATAATGGTCATATTTCATTAGAACAAGACAATTATAAGTAACTAGCTTTTGCCCGCGGCTTTGCTCGCGATTAAAAGTTGTCGTAAGTTGAGTTATCATTATAAATAAATACCCAATTAAAGTATTTCTTTGTAAACAATATTCCAAGTCTTCCCTTCAGGTGCCAACAAAACCAGATCTCGAGGCGAACTTACTCTCTACTAAAACTTTGGTCGATCAGAAAAATGCGCCGGTCAATTCCAAAACAATCAGGCATCCTTAGGGTCGGACCACACGGCACATTATAAATATTATGAAAATCTTCAAAAATTACATGAAAACGTGAAATTGAATTTAACATTAAATTTAAAAAAAGTTACTGTATAAAATCAAAAACATGCTAAACATAATAAAACACATGCATAAAGAAACAACAACAATATCCAAGTAAAAAAAAATCGTAAAAAAATTAAGAACATAAATAATATCAGAAAAAGATCAAATAAATAATGCAAAACGTAAATCATTAATATCATTAAAGTACACACATATTTTTATTACATAAATAATAAAAAAATAAATAAAAAAACCTATTGCTAAAAATTAAAGCGAACATTTAAAAAGTAATAAATACAATATAATATAACATAAAATATCTATCACTGAACGAATAAATTCTAAGTAAAAATATCACGACGGTTCATCCATTCGCGAGTTACGATGTCACAGGCAGACTCACACACATACCGGGTGCTTCAAAAAAATGTATACACACTTTGAACTTCCATAGAAAATTTATTTACCGTTCTACAAAGTTAAATTTCAGGAAAATAGAAAGCTGAAAGTCCAATGTAAATGAAACATAAATAACAAATGTTAATACTGTTTTTATTTTCAACAAGATGGTGCTCCGCCGCACTATCACAGGGACGTACGAGCTTACCTGGATCAAAATTTGTCGGGCCAGTGGATAGGACGCAGGGGGCCAATCGAGTTTCCAGCACGCTCTCCAGACCTTACACCACTGGATTTCTTCTTGTGGGGCACAGTAAAAGATGAGGTGTACAAACGTAAACCACGTAACCTAGACATTCTTTGGAATGAGATTCAAGCAGTGTGTAGAGAAATCTCATTGGACGTTTTGATACGATGTACAGAATCTGTGGTGACTCGTACTCAGAATTGTATTGATGCTGCAGGTCACCAATTTGAACAGTATTAACATTTGTTATTTATGTTTCATTTACATTGGACTTTCAGCTTTCTATTTTCCTGAAATTTAACTTTGTAGAACGGTAAATAAATTTTCTATGGAAGTTCAAAGTGTGTATACATTTTTTTGAAGCACCCGGTATACAGACACGTCTAACTAATAACACCTAGTAGTTTTTATGTGGGGGTTAAAAATTGAATGTCGGTACGAATGTCTAAATGTTATGGAATTGACCGTGGCAAAAAGTCACCCGTGTAGAAAGGCCCTTATACTATACCACGGATTTGAATTTATTCTATTTTTTTTTATATTATGACCTTTTTTTTCATAATTTGGAACGTAGTATTAACTTTTTAAATATCTTACAACGGACACTCAAGGAGACCGAATGACTACCAAAAAGTTTATACTTACACAATAAATAACATGACATTACTGTGACGTTCTCCTTTTTAGAATTATTATAATTAAAGTATTTAATAATTTAATAATAATTGAAGCAATTCACATGAGATTCGGACAGAGTTCGGTCGAAGATGTCATTGAATTCTGTCCGAATCTCATGTCAATTGTCTTGACGGATAAAAAATAGATATAATGCGTCTTACAGCTTGGCGTTTATTTGCGATGGGGTCTCCATCTTTTACTAATAAATAATATGGTTTAAGCCGCCGCCGGACTCCCTGCCTCTGCGATCTCATTGACTGACCATTTTAGTATGTGAGTGAACGCACGTTCTGACGGAGTTATATAATGTGACCGCCACACCGCCGCCGGCATTGCCTTTTTTGTTTCCCAAAAAACGCATCTTATTATGTTAACACTGCACTATTTTAATGGAGAATACCGATGACCTTCGCCATCGTCAAACTTAAATAAACGCACGTGTCGGGCTTTATTGTAGATTATATTTAATATTAATTAGTCCATCCGTCAGAAGTGTATGTTGTATAATTTGCGCAGTTGATGCCCTAACTTACCATCAGTTATACCTTGGGCATGTTTGCCACCTGACTATAGCACATCAAAATGATGATTTTAACCCTATTAAAATATTTTTTTATAATTTACATCACACATCTTCCATTACATTAAAGTTGGTTTCTACTAAACAAAACAATTACTTCTTATATATCTAAAGAGGCCGAAATGACAATTAAAAAGTTTATACTGACATAAAATCCTTTTTTTATGAAACTTCATGTCAACATATCGCACCTTCGGTGCAACAAAGCCTCAACTCGGCAAAATTGCTGAGTTGATATTATCATTGTCACACGATTGCTCAACAAAGTTCCATTTTTGAAATTGATCGAGCCTCATAATTACTACAAACGCTTTTCCATACAAACTTTCGTCCCACTTTTCACCATGTTAGAGGCCGAATTTTCAAAAATCCTTTCTTATTGCACGATAAAATCTTGTAAAGAATACACCCTCCAAATTTCAAGTCGCTATGACCTATGGTTTAGGCTGTGCGTTGATACTAAGTCAGTCAGGACAAAGCCTTTTATATATATAGATGAATATAACTAAAGTGACAAGAATAAGCCACTTTACTGCTATTTAAAACGAGTAGTGAAGAACCTTTTATTCCGCCGTGCAAACAACAGTAAGCAAGTACAATTTTGTGTAGCGGCATTCATTAATCTTAACTTTTATCCAGGTCGTAGTTTTGCTGGATGAGCCTCTACTTCGTAAGTTCACTCTCTTGTGAAGCACACTTAAGGCACAAGTATGCTTGCCGAGCTGTGCTACATGTAGCCAATTACATTGTAAAGTGTGAGAGTCTACACTTTTAAACGAAGTTTTTCATAGAAACAATATTTAAGCCTCTATCTACGCCCTCAGTTTTAAGTTAATCACAGTGCCCTCAATATTTACATTGCCTTTGTATTTATTTCTATAACGTTTTGGCCGAGGGCGCGTCTCTGTAACTAATTTCCCACGTTAGAAAATAGCCTCTCGTCGAATTCGTCCTTGTTTATATATACATAAACATTTGACAAAATACAATTCTACCTATTCATGTGGTATTTGTATTATACCTACTCCTACCCACTATCCCGTAGCACACTTGACTACCCTCAAGTGAGGAGCACGATCGCTCGGCCAAGCCAAGAGTATACCTGGCTTGTATCAAAGACTTTGCACATCATGTATTTGCATAGGGTATTTATTTACCTGAAATATAATTGCAATGACTAAGCGAACAGGATAACTTATAATATACCTATGTTTTCCTGAACGACATAATCATAAAACCAAGTTATTTACAACTGATGAAAATACATAAACATCGACGTACAATATTAAGTATCATTTATTTACTTTTCTATGCGAGAACAGGATTTATTAAAATAATTTTCAACAAAAATAAACCGACTTCAAAAAGTAGGTAAACTAAAAAGCAAAAAATAAATTTACTTCGCACAAATTAATACGTTTTTTCATTTAGTTAAATAGAAATTATTAAATAATTATTTATATTTTTTGAAGTCGGTCTTTTTTTGTTAAAAATTATTTTATTTTAATAATAATAATAATATTAAATATTTATTTATCTTCACAAAGGACTGTACACAATTACTTAAAACTAAGACAAATTAAAATATAAGTATATAATGCAATAATGTCTACAATCAAGTGGGTGGAGTGCACTGTCCTCCTAGCTAGATTATTAAATAATCTGTGTTAAGGAGGAACAGTCTCTTTTCCCTCTTAAAATGATAATAATTATGATGATCTGTATACATAAATTCAAGCTTTTAGATTGTTTAATAGATTCTTTGTTTGTATTTCTCTGTCTGTCCACGTTTATTTCTTATAATCGTGTTTGTGTGTGTGTGTGTGCGTAGGTGTGTGTATACGTGTGCGTATGTGGGATTTTATTATGATTGTGATCCAGATTGATGTGAATATATTAAGTATGAAAGTAGTTAGTTGTGTTAGGTTAAGTATGATTCTGTTTCCTCATAGGTCTTGTTTTGGAGAATTGACTTGACAGCTTCTTTGATATTATGGTGTGACAGTGCATGTATGGGTCGTGATGCACTTATTTTATTATATAGAGATGGGCCCAGAAAAAAGAAAAATCGTTTAGCAAAGGTTGTATGTACAGGGGGTAGTGGAAAGACTTTGTCTTTTCGTCTTTTATTAATTGTTGTGGAGGGGGCGTTACGATGTTGTTGTAGCACCGTTTGTTGTATGAACAGTTGCCGCACACTTAAAACATTGACACTTTCGTATAATTCAGTCGTTCGATATAAAATGGGTTTAAAAGTTGCCACTTTCAGTACTGCTCTATGTGCGATTTCAAGGGGTTTCAATGTGGTTTTAGCTGTACCACCCCAGCTCGAGATATAGTACGTAATGATCGATCGGCAAAGGGCAAAATAAACTTGGCGTTTAAGTGATGGGTAGACCGAGCGAGAATGTTTTTCGAATGAGGAGACGACAGTTACTTGAGACGGAAAACTTATTAATAATAAATAAAGAATTAAATCCTATCTCCTGACTATTGAGGGTCACGACCTTCCATCATCAGCTCATTTGACACACAGGGTACCACCCTCGAAAGAGCTGTGATCGACCTGGGCAAAAAAAAAATTGCTAAGGGGCAAATTTATGTTGCGCTCAGTCGTGTGAAAAGTTTAGAAGGCGTCGTTTTGTCAGATTTGGACGCCAATAAATTGCTAAATCGACCACACGATAACAGGTTATTGACGGAAATGACGAGGCTAAGAAATCTATCTTCCGACTATTAATTATCGGAAGATAGATTACCTAGCCAAAGATAACTTCGATGGCAACAATAACCTATTTCAGTGTAAATATTCTGTTTACTCTCTGTATACCGTAAGAAAAATGACTGTTCTTATGAAGATTATTCTGTTACTCTTAACTTTTTTTATGAATATACATTAGTAATATTCAACGTCTCAACTCATCTGTGTATAACATAAAATAATACAGTGAACGGCCATATTAAAAGAATTATCCCCGTACTCCTAACCGTTGAGGAGTTGTACCTTCCAGCATCAGCTCAGCAATTTAAATGCTGACTGCTAGATGCAAATATCCAAAAAAAATATATACGTAGAACAATATAGAAGCGTTTGAAATTTGAGGGTTACCCATGATTTCTCTAGGATCCCATCATCAAATCATGACCTCATATTATGAATATACATAAGTAATATTCAACGTCTCGCCTCATCTGTGTATAACTTGAAATAATACAGTAAACGGCTTCAAGGAGCCTATATTTAAAGAATTATCCCCGTACTCTTAACCGTTGAGGAGTTGTACCTTCCAGCATCAGCTCAGCAACATAAAATGCTGACTATTAGATGCAAATATCCGAGTAGCTTTAGATAATATACAAAAAGCAATATAGAAGCCTTTTAAATTTGATGATTCGATTTCTCTAGGATCCCATCATCAGAACGTGACTTGAAGAAAATGGGACCACATGACAAGTATTTCAAACAAAAAAAGAATTTCTCAAATCGGTCCAGGCGTCTTCGAGTAATCGGCGAACAAACATATAAAAAAAAAACAACTGAATTGAGAACCTCCTCCTTTTTTTGAAGTCGGTTAACAACTGAATTGAGAACCTCCTACTTTTTTTGAAGGCGGTTAAAAAGTTCTACTCATAGATAGTATTACATTACAGCACGATTGAGCCATGAATGTGACCACAATAGCCAGACAGCTAAGTACTTAAGTAAGTGCAAAGAGCCGTGAGTTTTGACGTTATTTTCAGATGCATCGTGAAATTTTCCACCTTGAAAGTAAGCGTATCTATTTTTTGTTTTATAAGTTATTAAAAATCTATTCTTTGTATTGACGTAATTTTCACGTGAATCGTAGGTGAAATCGTAGTTGATGTTGACAACAATACAGGGTGTAAATGACATTGTGAAAAAGCCTATCAGTGATGCAGTACATGATTCATTTTCGTCATTTGCTGATCCTTTTACATTTGGGGCGGCTTCTAGTCTAACGGATTAAGCTGAATATAAATATTTTACGTAAAGCTACTGCCATAAGAACTCCACAACCCAATACGAGGTTATACGATACTCTTTGTTAGACTAGTTGTCAGACTTTCTTTCTTTCTTTCTTTCCGTAACGACTGCCATAGATCCTTTAATAACAATCAGGACCGACGGCTTAGCGTGCTAATTGCCGATCAACACTTTTCGCACTCATAGTTTCAAAATCATGTGCTTAATCACTGAAAAGTGTTTTCAAATACATATTTACTTATGACGTGTAAAACTTATACAAGACTAATCTTGCGATGTATGGGAATTACCGATGAAAATGATTGCACATAGGGTCTCGGAATCATGTACTGACGCCGCATACGGTAAGCAAATTTGTCACGATGTAGTGGACACTTAGTATTACATTTTAATTTGTTGCTTTATAGTTTATGGCGGGTTGATGTTGATCACTTAAGAAATGATAACAGGAGCAGGAAGTGAGTAGATGACTTACCTATTGGTTCTTCGTTGGGCTGACTGAGTGGTCTACGTGACGGTGAAGTCTTTTGATTAGGATGATGGTGTGGCTGCGGCTTGAGCACGTGCGCGGGCACGGCGCCTTCTTGCGGCGGCTCGCCCGGCACGCGCACCACCCACCAATCCGCTCGACCCTGCCATACTTCCACCACTTCTACTTGCTGACCTTTCGACACTGATAGTTCGCCGGTGCTCGAAGCTGTGTGCTCGGCGACCACCCATGTCATTTCAGGCCCAGCCTGCAACAATTACAAAAATAACGGATAAATTATTGTTTCTAACATAATCGGTATTTGGGTTGTTTTACGAAATTCAGAGTGTCTAAGTTTAAATCATTATTTTCTTATTTATTCTTAGAGATACAAGATACAGATTCCTTTACCTATAGTTTTAGGTTGTTGACCGTATTATATAGCTCAGTAAAAGTAGATAAATTTTTTTATTCTAATATAAAAGAAACTTATAGTGTAATAACTTGTATTTGTATAATGTTTTTATTGATAGGTTTGATTCAATTTAAAATTAATTTCCTTACTTTTATAGAATTCATGAGTGTTTGTCGATAATGTATTTTTAACAAATCGTTTATTTGGTATAATAGTAACGAAAAGTCACTGAACCAATCGTTACAAATATTCCAATCCACAATTGAGAGCGCCACTAATCATTTATAATCATGATAATCATAAACACATTTTTTTTTTCAATCTAAAATTATGTTTGGTTTTAATAATGTAATAGTATGTAGATTCCCAAGGTAAGATAGGTTTATCAAGCAAATATAGGGTTGCAATAGTCCGAAATCGATAGTTTGTTCATTTTTGTGATCGATAAGAGAAATCGCTCAATACAAGATAAGCGCGGTCCTTCGCAACACCAACAATAATACTGACGTTGATAACGAAACGATATACAGATACTGATCGCACTGGTTGCCTAAAACAGTAAGTCTCTATGATAAATGATAACTCCAATTCGTCGCAGTTACAATGGGCACATTACCTATGTTATTTATTACTCTCTCAAGGCAGGACATGCCTCAAATAGGCGCTCCTTATGCGAACTGCCAAAGAATGGAACGCCATGCCCGAGTCTGTGTTTCCGCATGAGTACAATCTAAGTATCTCTAAGGCAAGAGTAAATAGGTATCTCAGATAAGCGTGCTCCACCGTAAATCGCATCATCACTTATCATCAGGTGAGATCGTGGCCCAACGCACATTATACGCCATAAAAAATACTCCACAAGGTTATTTTTCGCGCTCTAATGCTTTTTAGGGTTCCGTACCCAAAGGGTAAAAACGTAACCCTATTACTGAGGCTTTACTGTCCGTCTGTACATCTGTTCGTCTGTCACCGCTGTGTCTCATGAACCGTTATAGCTAGACAGTTAAACAGATGATGTATAACTATTGCCGCTAAAACAACAAATACTAAAAACCAAATAATATATAAAAAAACGTGTTTTTTGCTAGTTGTTTATCAATATTGGTCACCGGGCTGTAACTCATGACCCGTAATAGCTACATAGTTGAAATTTTCACAGGTGATGTTAACTGTTGCCGAAATAACAACTAATATTAAAACTAAATAAAAAGAACATTTATTTAGGAGAGAGGGCTCCCCCATACAACAAACGTGATTTTATTACTCGTTTCAGCTCGATGTTAATAACGGTAACAGGTAGATGCTTAAAATATTCACAAAATATTAAGATATATATTTACTTTATACAACAAAAATGTTTCCGTTTTTATAGATAATGGTAGTGGTGCGAGTCCGACTCGCCCTCGGCCAGTTTTTTTTTTTAAATTACTCTTTATTTATTTTTTATTTTTATTTGAGTTGTAGCATAACTGCACGTTCACCAAGTGATTGACAACACTTCTGGTATCTCGGTTTCCAAAACTACTTAACTGATTTTAATTAAACTCTCACTGTGCCGCCTTAAGTAATAATATATCAAATACCAATAAGAATATATATATAAAACATTTAAAAAAAATGCAATCCGATTTACATCAAGCAACAACCCGTGGAAGGCAGCAGGAACGTTAAACAGGGTGTCAGTTAATTCCAGTGAATAAAGTTGCACTCATTAATTCCGTCTGCTACGTTTTATAGTGATTATATTAGTAGAAAGTAGGGACGGGTCTTTATATTTTAATTTTTCCCTTTTTTCTTCTAGTGTTTGCAGCAATGTAACAATTTTATTTTATAAATTAACTAATCGTTGCTGTCAAAAAAACAGAATGTCAAAAATAGGGATGTTGATGATGTGAAATTAAGTTATTTTATAAAAACTTAAAAAACGATTTGTATTGAAATGCGAAAAATAACGTTTTTGTCATCAAATCATCTAATATGGTACTTATTATGATTTGATTTACAATAAAAAATAACAAACTTATTTAGATTTATTTGCTGAATGAAAGTTATTATAGTAAAATTGTGGGAATCACCTATTGTGATGAATCACGCATCATGTGCCGTGGCATGTGGCCGTGGCACGAGCCGCTCGTCAGATATACAGACAGACATATTGATATGTCGCTTCCGCGGCATCGCTCACCATATGGATCCGGCGAAGGTCATGTAAATCTGTGGTTTATACGAAAATTACGATGAGATATTGTAGTTCTGCTGTTCGAGAAATTCTTTGTAATTGCTGTTTTAACCTTTATTACTGCGAATGACGATATAACTATGTAATGTAATAATGTTTACGATGTCGAATGACGTCGTATTGTTAATACGGATCCATATTAGATTCTATGATCACTAAGATTTATTTGTTTTTTACAACAGTAATATCTGCAGTACTGTTCACAGTAGTACATTCAACAGTACTGTTCTATAACCATACTCAAAGAGAGTGATAGTATTACAGACTGTTCTATAACCATACTCAAAGAGAGTGATAGTATTACAGTCATTTTGATAATGAGTCACAGACAGCACTAAAGGTTTGCGTGCAATAATGAATGACAATACATCCAACACCTCTACAATCTCATGCCCCAAGGGTAGCTGTCACGAATAGCTAGTGACAGTCACAACCGCAAAGTGATATTCCCTGTAGCACGTCCAGAAATCAAGCATGACTTGCGATTCTATTCTTAACGGAACACCCCAGTCATTAACGTGACTATTACCTAAATATACTACCTACGTAAATATACCAAATTTCGACTACAAAGTACGTATACTTCGGCAGTTCTATTCATGATTTCTAAAGGGTGGTCTTTCATATTTCATAGGTTTTCTTTATTTTTCGTAGGTTAGATTCGTTACTAATTGGATTGGAAATAAAAACCAATATAATAACTATTTTAGATTGTGTTTGTAGCCAGCATTCGACGCATTCAAATTCATTGTCCAAAGCTAGTAGTAATTTTCACTAGAATATACAACCTTAATTTACTTTACCCTTTACCTATAACTTGAAAACCGTTTGTACAGTCGGCTCCTTATATATAGTTACAGACAGAATAGCCAGATATATAGTACCGCCTAAACTGATCAATGATATTAGTACAACCCAAGTCTTCATGTTATATAAATCACCCATCTTGCACAAATATATCCGAACATAGACACCTTCAAATATATGGGTCCATTAAAAGTCTCTAAATAATAGTAACAAAAACAGCGCCAATGGTTTTGAAGCATACAAAGTATTCAAAAATATGAAGCAATAAATGAAAATGAACTCAATCGCTATATTTATTAGGTACTTTTGATAGAGCCATAGTCTGATGATTTCTACCGTAAATATACTCCTACCTGTCAAATCCAATTTCGAATAATGTAAAATTATTTTGGCTTGCGTATTTTTAAGCATTTCAAAAAGCCCTTTAAATACATAGGTAAAGAGTTCGTTTTCATTTATTGCTTCATATTTTTTAACACGCTTATATTAGCTTCACCTGTATGTATGTATGTATGTAACCGACTCCTTTGGACTCGATTTTGACCCACTTTAAACGGACAGATTTCATTAAAATTGCACTCTGGGGCGCTCTGTGCCATATTTTTCGTCTATCGAGCAACCCACGCTTTTTTCAGCTTATATTAGGAATTATTTTTCACTTTTTAGTTAGAAGTACTTTAAAAGCGTGTTTTTTAGTTTTTTTTAAACTATTATTTATTTAATACTTTGAAAGCTTTGAATCCATTGGCACTGTGTTTGTTACTATGATTTCGACACTTTGAATACACTCATGTATTTAACAGTGTCTATGTTCCGATATATTTGTGCATGATGGGTGATTTATTTAATTAGAAGACTTTGGTTGTACTGATATCATTAATCAGTTTAGGCGGTCCTTTATATCTGGATATTATGTCTGTGACTATATATAAGGAGCCGACTGTACAGAATCAATAACCAATTGCACTTCCATTCCACAAGTTTTCGTGAAAAATTCGAAATACATTGTGACTATTTGGAATGTTCAATTAGTATTCTGAACAACTACCACCAAAATCTACTTTCTCATTTATGCTGAAGTAAAAATTAGCTTTTATATTTTTTATATCAGGCTTGTTAGTTAAAAAAACGTGCAATAATATTACCTACTTAACTGTATTGGTAGGTACGTCATAACTAATCGTTTACTACCCTAAAGCAGAGTATAAACATATACCGAAACCTGAATACTGTTGCCTGATTAATATTGTGGAGTCCCCCTTCTCTTTGATGTGTACATTTGTGTAACTGAATCCCACAACTATGTCAAACAGGTATTGACTAGTACACCAATCATTGAAATTGTGGTGGTGGGAGGTAAACGGCCGCAGCCAGAACGTAATAATTTGAGTGGGAGACCAAAAAGCCATCATCAATCGTATTGTGTTCTATCCGAAATATCTGAATATATCGCGAGCTCATTATTACTTGTAGCATGTGTGATATAAGACACTCAATAAACTCTTGCTGCTGGCAATTAATACGTGTATGACACACGTATTAATTTCCAGAGTCATAGCCGAAATAATTGTCACAGGTGTATTCGAAGAATAATTTTCCGATATTTGTGAAAATTCCCGCTTTAATTTATTACCCTATTTTCTCAGAATCACTGTTAAGCGGCTTCGTCACGTTGTCGTTTATAACCTCTATGTACTTCCATTGAAATAAAAGCTTTTCATTCAGTGAAAAACCGTCGATTTAAGTAACTAGGGATAAGCACGCGACGACGACCATATATAAAACTACGACAGTTCATACACTTCATGAGTGTTTGAACTGTCGTAGTTGTATTAACTGACATGGAAATAATAACTGTTCTAGTTATATTATTTATTTAGCCATCCACATATAATTTACCATCTAGTCTTATTTCATGAAATGAAGTGCACTAATCAGTGATTACGAATATAATTTAAAAGGTCTAGGTTCGAAACAACGACTTCTACTGATGGCCAAAAAAGCCCAAAGACAACCGGAAATTGCCAAATGTATAAAAATAGGCTAGGATAAACGTTACTCTTCCGTAATCAGTCGGATTTTTTTTACAGATGATAGACAAAAAACAAAGTGTAGATTCTTTACCAGCGTTGCCTTCTTTAGTACCATTAGCTCATGAGAACAAATGTAGCTAACAAGTTGACCGTTATAGTTTTCTTTCAACTATTAATTATTTTTTACTACCTTCATGTTTTTTTGTAGATTTTCCAAACATAATGTTAAGTTTGGGGAGGGAGAGAGACGCCCGACGCCCAACTCGAAAATAATATTTGGCTTTAAAATTTAAACACCCCTTAACGTTTGTACAACGAAATCCCTTTGTCATGTGAGAAGTAATCTTACTTTACGGAAAATAACTATTTTAAGAGTTCTGTTTAGTTTTTATGTCCGTCTGACTATCTGCCAAGACAGAGCCAGAAAACTTAAAATTTACATGGATATGTGAATTAACTATGCCGACAAAGTAGAACAAAAAAAGTAAATTATAAAGCTATTAGGGTACCTCATCTCCACGTAAATAGGGATGTTCTTTTTCCCCTATAAGTGATTCAAAAAATATTATAATATTGTTGTTTACCTCTCCATTGTGTACGAGCGCTCCAAAGTAAGTAGGTACTGAAGTCCGGCACCACTTTAAGATATTGCTTTTTCGATCGATATTTTATTTCTAATATAATGCCTTCGAACGATCCTAAAAATATGGACAACTACCGCCCTATAAGCCTTCTATCTAAAATATACAACATTTTTACGGCAGTTATTTTAAATGGAATCAACAAAAAGTTAGAAGAAAATCAATCAATAGAACAGGCAGGATTTAGAGCAAATTTGTCAACAACCGATAACATATTCACTTTAACACAAATTATAGAAAATTATACGGAATACAATAAACCGATTTACATTGTATATAATATAGACTACAAAAAAGCATTTGACTCTATCAAACAGTCTGAACTCTGGCAAGCCTTGCAAGAGAAAAGAGAGCAAGGAATAGAAGTTAAATTCATAAATATACTCAAAAATATCTACACAGACTGCAAAAATAAGGTTAGAGAAATTAGGCGAACCTTTCCAAATAGCGAAGGGCGTGAGATACAATTTCTCCAAAAATGTTTACAACTCTACAGGAATATATTTTTAAGAACATAAACTGGAAGAATAAAGGTATTAATATAACAGGAGTCCTTATCTCATCTTAGATTTGCTGACGATATTTTATTAATATCCGAAAGTCATATAGAAATACAACAAATGATTCAAGAACTAGATAGATAAAGTAAAAATGTGGCTTAGAAATGAACCTCGCATAAACCAAGATAAAGACAAATATGGAACAAAACCCTATATTCATTGGGTCGAATAATATTGAGTTTGTCACCGATTACATAATTATATGTGGACTAAATATAAGCTTCCAGGACAGAATGCGTAATTAAATAAATAAAAGAATCAATTTAGCATGGAAAATGTATTGGTCTTTATATATATCGAAAGAAATATTTAAGGGTAATTATTCACTACACATAAAAAGACGGCTAATAGAATCAAATGTGTTTCCGACTCTAACTTATGGATGTCAAACCTGGACTTATAGCTCAGAAACCAAAATCAAATTAAGATCTTTTCAGAGAGCCATACAAAGAAGCATCCTCAACATAAAACTATCCGATAAGATCCGCAGAACCAAACATCCAAAATAAAACTAAAATTAGTGCCATCCTGAATATAATCGCTAAACTGAATTGGAACTGGGCAGGCCATATTGCAAGGACTAGGGATGGCAGATGGACTGAAAAAGTTCTACACTGGTATCCCAGAGACGGCAAAAGAGACCGGGGTCGCCCATCGAGGATGCCCATCGAGGATGGCGAGACGACATTGTGGCTACAGCTGGAGTTACGTGGACTACCTAAGCCTAAAATAGACACGACTGGCATGCGATGGAGGAGGCTTTTGTCCTTAAGTGGATTCCCCCTTAATTTAATATTTAGTTTACAATTTTTAGTTTATAGTATATACATTTATAGTGAAAAATTTATATTTTCTTTTAATTTTCATTTTTATCACTTCTATTTTTTTCTATTTACTACACGTCACAATTTTGTTTTTTTTTCTAAAAATCGTATTAAGTGGGATAATTAAAGACAATTTTTTTTTTTTTATAATGCCTTATGGACTACCGCTTTTAAATTGAAAATATTGTTTGCCATCGACGAAAAATCTTGGATGACAATATGTGAAATATATCATATTCATACACTAAATATTGTGTTTTCCCTTGAACATATTTTAAATATCTACATTATTCCATATTTATATACTTATATATAATAGAGCTATAGAGTTTGTTTAGCTAAACGCATTAATTGCAGGCACAACTCCGAGTTGAAATACAGTAGAACCTGTTAGAAGACGATCACGCTTAATACGATTTCTCGCATAATACGCCACTTTACGCCAGTCCCTGCAACTTAAAATATATTTTCATACATTTTTAACGCTTAATACGATTCGTCATCCCGTTTAATACACGCCGAGCAGCGAGCCCTATCTTTCCTATTGTAGGAATCCTTGTCGGACTCCTATCTTATAACAGTGTAGGTAGCTACTAGGTCGGCGATAAATTATAACACTACTTTTGTTAGAATTGAATGATTTTAATTAAAAATAAACTTTTATTTACAAAGGCAAATATAATATAAATAAGTACAGAAGTTAGGTAATGCGAGTTAGCGCGATGCGAGCGAAATGCGTTGTGTTTTCAAATTCTTCTCGCAGTCGTTTATAAAGACTTCGCGGGAGTGCGTCATCGCTGCATCGGCCTACGTAGGAACCATAGGGCGTGCGCAGGTACAGGTCTTCGCTCTGACGTCAACTCCCTGTATGCGCGTCATCAGTGCACGGGCCTGCGCGAGTACAATACTGCCGTCATAATAAAGAAGGCCGTAACTGACATTTTTGTCAAAAATGAGTTATAAACAGATTCGGGATCAGCAAAGAAAATGCAATCTTATGGTCTTACACACAAAGCTGTAACTCGTATTAGACCAGAGATATCATAAGGATTTTAGCCGTAACTACGACACAAAATCTGATTTTTGAATCTGAAAAGCCGTAATTACGAAATAACGGCTTTTTTTGTTATTATTTTCGTATTGCTAGTCAGGAAGGCCGCAATTACCAATAAGAGCTTGTTAACTAAGCAAAGCTTTTTAAATTTACTACAAAAAAAAGCCCTAACTTTGCAATAAGGGCTTTGCTTATAAGTATTTTGAAGGGACAAGCGCCCAGGAGTTGGCGCGGGGAGAGTATTTGAATGAACCCGCGTGGCTCAGTTGCTAGCCAGGAGGCCACGCGAGGTTCCTGAAACGATATAAGCTGATGTTTTAAAATTATAAAGGGTCTTTCAAATAGAGCGGGTCGATGTTATAATAATCTAAAGAGGATCAAGTTCTTTATATGAAAAGCCGTAATTACATTATTTGCAATTACGCCCTTTCAGATAAGTATTTCACAATTTTTTTTTTTTTTTGCTAAAACAAAAGGGAAAACATTGAATTAAATTAATACGCGTGTATTAATTTAAATAAATTCAGGTTAATAATAAAACCTGTATTTATTGACGTTTTATAAAACAATAACTACTTACTAAAACCATTCAGTAGCCCGCGGGCCTTCATTTTAGATAAAACTTCAATTATCTCGGAATCAGCATTGACGTAGTTACGGCCTTCTTTCTAATGACGGCAGAATAGCGCGTGCGCAGGTACCGGCGTTCGCCGTGACGTCAACGGTGCCGGGTTGACGCGCATGTTGGTGGCGTGATTGCGGTGGTACCTGAGTGTAGGTACTAGCGGGTAGCGCAAGCTGATATGGTCGCTACACTACTCCCCCGCTGAGACCGTGGCTACGGTCGATAGTTCATTTGCTGTGAGTCAGTTGTCCATAATGCCACGAAAGTTTATTTGCTGTGAGTCAGTTGTCCACAATGCCAGTTGCCAGTATTTGCTGCTTCCAGTGGAAGGCTTGAGAGTTCCAGTGAGTCGGAACTGTGTGCCGCTGATGATTGAAGATCTTATTGAGAATGTGAACAACACACAAAACGAGGCCCTAAGTGATAATGATGAAGACGAAGATGAGTCAACTCCGGTTTTGTCAAACGCCCAGGCATTATCAGCTGTTTCTGATTTAAGACGCTATGTAGCTTCTTTGGATCAAAACGAAGACGCACTGCAAAAGTTGAATTATGTTGAAAATCTTTTAATTCTGTCTTATCATTATTCTGTTCTTCTTCTTCTTGTCGTGTCAATGACTACTGTAATCCTGTTTAATATTTTCCATATATTTATACAGTTTTAAACCAATAGGATGCGTTAAGGACGCCTTTTTGGTTGGCCTGCATAAGGTCTTTTAGGGTAATAGTAAGGGGTAGGAAGTCATGGGCAGGACAACAGATGGGCCATACTTTGGGTGGGATCCACATTCGCAACTAGTGTTGGATGTGTTTGTGAATGCCACTTGGCCAGGTTGTCTTTGCAGCGACCAACTTGGGTGCGAAGACGGTTTAGGGACTTCCAGATCGGCCACTGCAATTCATTGCCTGGTGGCAGATGTTCGGCCGGGTCTAGAAAATTGGGTGATGCAGCTTAACCTTCCATATTTCGCTTCTAAATTTAGCGGGGTTTTGGTCCGTTAAGGTCGTCTCTCTCAGGAAGCTTTTGCGGCTTTTGAGGCGGGATGGAGGTAAAGAATGGTCGTGGAGCGGTGACTATCACTCTCTTGCTTCCATTTTTCTATAGTGCATGAAATTACACGACGAGCAAACGGTGGCGCTATGCCCGCTAACGGGTAAACCATGCAAAGGACGCCTCTTTGCATGGTTTACCCGTTAGCGGGTTTAAGGCAGCCGGTTATAGCCCTGCAGGTATCGTTCAACGCCACGTTTACCTCTTTGGCATGGGCGGAGCGATGCCACACTGGGCACGCAAACTCGCCTGCGGTAAAACAAAGCGCGAGACCCGTCGTTCTTAGAACGTGTGGGGAAGCGCCCCAGGCCGTACTAATTAGTCGTCGTAAGATGTTGCACGTTTACGGGCACTTACTTTCTGTTTTATGTTTTGGCAGTGGGTTCGGTACGTGAGGGATCTATCCAGTGTTACCTCTAGGTAGAGTGGGTGTGAGCAGTATTCTACATTTACACCTCGCCACGATATATTGAGTGTTCGGGTGGCATGATGGTTCCTGAGGTGGTAAGCACAGGACTGGGTTTTGGACGGGTTCGGCCTTAGGGCGTTTCGGTCGTAATATTTACCCAATATCTCTAAGCCTAATGTCAAGTTGATTTCGGCCTCCTGCGTGTCCTCCTCCTCCTCTGTGTCATCTGCGTAAATAATTGAACTGTATTTGGCGGGCTAGGTTGGTCGTTTATGTATATATTAAAAGGAGTGCGAGCTAGCAGGCTTCCCTGGGGTAGACCGTTTTTTCAAACAACGCCATCTGCTTTTGCCTTTATTAAGGTGTACTTGTAATCGCCGGTTGCTGAGGATTTCATTTAGTATATTTGCAAAAGCTTGGTCCTTTGTTAATTTTAGTACCTTTTGAGAGAGTAATTTCTTGTTGATCGTATCGTAGGCTGCAGAGAGATCGACAAAGACAACACCGGTTACGTTGTTCTGCTCAAAGCCATCTTCGATATACTAAATGAGATTTAAAACTTGGTTTGTACATGATTTCCCAGGTCTAAATCCTGCCTGTTCTGTTATAAGATGTGGGTCAACAAAAAGTGTTAGACGGTTTAGTAGAAGGCGTTCGAACAATTTAAATGTATGGCAGAGGAGGGTGATTGGTCGGTAACTTTTGGGATCTTAAGAACACTTTCCAGGTTTCAGCAATGCAATTGCTTTGGCTCGTAGCCAGGATTTTGGGATCATGCACACACTATGGCAGGAGTTAAAAAGGCTCAGGAGCCATGAAACCGCTACTGGACCTAGGTGTTTGATTTGAACGACGGTTAGATCGTCAAAACCAGCCGACAAACGACACGCAATCGGTCTGTGCTGTAGTCCCAAATAGGTTTAAACAAAATACCGACTACAAATAAAGATATTGTTTTCAATTCAACAGCTATATTTTGGTATGTTTTTATTACGCAAATATTTTTAGTGATTGTATTATGTACGTCTGTGGTGTTTCTTAGGCAAGATAGATATTTGGCAGAGCTCCATCATCTACATACTACATTTATATCTTATCGTTGAATTTCCAACACATTCGTATTAAGCAAAGTCTTTTTCTTGGAATAAATTACATTATTTCTATCAAAGCGACCAGCTGCAATTTGTTGTTTACTACAAGTAGGTGTATTTCCTACTTAGTAGTATTTCGTAATAGCAAATAAGACATTGCAGCTGCCCGCGTGTTTATATGAAATGTTCATTTACATTTTTATCTATTTTAATATTAATACCTTTATTATAATAAGTGGCCACCCGGTAGATAGCAGATATTTTTTTATTGAAAGTATAGTAGACAACATGTGCGCGTAATAATTTTCATCACGATTTCGTGAACAAATTACGTCTACTTCAATCTGTTGACATTCCGATACAATTTTCTAGGTCGTTTCTATAATTCTTGTTGTATTCTGTGTGTAGGCAATAAAATGCAGAATAGGTTTATAAATAGAATGAAGAGTAGGCAACTAGACGTTTTTTTGTCTTATTTTCCATCAGATGTTTACAATACAGGTCTCAAATAGAAAAGAATTTAGACCTGTTTTGACGTTTAGTGTAGGTAAAAAAAAAGTTTTATTCATTTTGTAATAAATGGATGCCGTAATTATTTTATAGTATTAGAAAGACCTTTTTAGGGTTCCGTACCTCAAGAGGAAAAATCGGAATCCTTATAGGATCACTCGTTTGTCGTCTGTCACAACCCTTTTACTCCGAAACGCGTACAGCTACAGTGCTGAAATTAATATCATATACGTTGATTAACGGTTCCTTTATTTTTCATTTGCAATTATTTTCTGCTATACGCTTTTCTCATACATTTACGGATAGCGACATTGAACTGCCGATTTATTTTCAAAAACTTTTTATTTATTACTAATTTGAACACAACAAAAGTAAAAATCTAAACTTAATAATCTCTTGACTGACACAAAAAATGAGTTTAATCAAAACATCACGTTATAAACGTTAAATTAAACTCTTTTCTATCATATAAGTAGTTATTCTGAGTGTGAATAACTTACAATATTTTTTAAAATTACTAATAGACCTAATTTTTCTATTCCTGTAATTAGCGCACAAAAAACAACTAGAAATACTTCTTGAAATCAAATAAAGCTAATTCGTTGTAGGTCTGTATAATTATTATCAAAAGGCAGAATATACAACATATTTATTATGTCGTAGTGGACTATAAGCCCAGGCAGACGTTTGGGGTAGGTACATCTCATTTTGTGAAAGGATTACGTAGAGTTCACACTTATAATGAACGCCATCAAACCTGTCAAGTTGTTTCTAGGGTCGTTAAGCTAATTTTACCCTACTTTGTGACCTGGGGGACAAGCATACGAGCGCATGATAGATTTAGTCCCGTTTTGTCATATCTTTAATGGGGAAACATGACAAGAACGCCACATAATCTATCGCGTCTGTCATGCTTGTACTCTCAGTCCAAAAATCAAGTGTTTTAGAATTGCAAAGGAATGTTCAGTTATTTTTGAATCTCCAGGCTACATATCTTAATCCCAGTCTTATAGTCCGTGTAGGACTTCAGGTTCAGCCATTTTCCTAACCAAACCGACGTGATACTTCGAAGTGCGTTTTCCTGTCTCTCCAACGTCTACTCGTTTAATAATAGCAACGTTTTTTTTATTAATTACATGAATAAAAGCCGTTTCCTGCGCGTACATACATTATAGCCCAGTGCCGATAGTTTTTAAAACGAAAAAAAATAATAGTAGGATGAAACCCATTAGAAAAGGAGGAGAATATTATAAAAATTAAAGGAAAAATAATTTACGGGCGATCTGAGATCGGGAAGGGAAAGAGGGAGCGGGGGCGTTTAAGGGTAAAAAAACGGTTTTTCTCGATTTCCGGCAAAACTAAGTCCTATGGAAAAAAGTCGAATGGCAAAGTTGTTGGTAGTAAAAAGATCTAAAACTTTTGTATTTACACTTTTTTCATATAACCTCAAAATTTATGTGAAAAATTAAAAAAACCAAGTTTTTGGTTTTTTATTTTTATTTTGTCGTTTATTTAGTTTATAACCCCCTCCCCCTCTTCCCCTTCCCGACCTCAGATCGCCCGTAAATAATTTTTCCTTTAATTTTTATAATATTCTCCTCCTTTTCTAATGGGCTTCATCCTACTATTATTTTTTTGACTTTTTATCATTTTTAAAGGGATCTACTCTGGTCTATTATGCATAAGCATGAGAGATATTTTTAACTATGACAGTTTTTTTATGGTTTGTCAATTGTATTATTTGCTACGCATTTGATCCTATTACTGTATATGCTAGTACTCTTTCCTATTGTTATATATTGATTGTGATATACCATCCAGCTATTTTTGACAAAATAAATCTCTATTATCTTTATCTTTTATGCACTACATGCAGAACTACCTATCGATATTTGAAATATTTAGAACTCGATATTTTGACTGGCACAATTTCTAATATAATAAGCAAAATCGCTCTTCCCCGAATTTCTTTGTTGTCAATTATTGTTTATGGATGTCAAAAGCGTATGGGTGCGTTCCAGGTTTCACATATAATTTAATAATATATTTGTCATTAATAGGAGATAGTATTTGTTAATTTTAAAAATGAGTTTTGTTAATGTTATGCTTTATTATTGTATAGGTTTAGTTGTAGTTGTTTAATATTAATATAATTAAGTTTTTTATCCTAAAATATATTGTTGATTGTGACACAAAAATTGTAAATGTAAATATTAGATATTATTTTTTTTTTTTTATTTTTTTTTTCTGTTGTCACACTGCTTGCTACTCATTCTCTGGGCGCATCAGAATTATCAGCGCTGCGGTGCTTTTTGGCGCTGCAGTATTGTGCTGAGATGCGTACCATTTCTGGCTTTAAGAATGTTTTTTTTAAATTATTTAGTTTTAGACGTTAAATATTATTATGTATTTTATTTGCCAGAATAAATGATTTTTCTTTTCTTTCTTCTTTCTTTCTTTCAAAAAATATCTGAGACGGGGCGAGAGTGCGGGAGGCGAGAGGTCATCCATCGCGAGTATTGTGCCGGCGATCGAGTTTGTGAGAGCGTAAGTGCGATGACAGCAGTAGTACACCCCGTAGTAAACGAGTGAGACAGAGGCAGAGAAAACAGAGGTCAGATCGATTCGGACTCATAAATAAAAACCATTTTCACTCAACACTATAAACACTATCTTTTGGTACCAGACGATTATGGTACCAGAAATTCTCAAAATATTCATGTAAAAACTTAGAATATTTTGTTTCCTTAAAAGTGTTTCGAAATAAAAAGGTTTTGGCAGTTTATAATAATATCATATTTATTACACTGCACTGTAATAATGCATGTGATCCTCTCATTTGCATGATAAATTCTAACAAAGGCTCTCTGTAATAAATAGTTTCCTAATAATTATAATAAATTGTCGAAAAGATACTTTTTCATTTACATTAAAATTTGTTTTAGTATTTATAATTAGGACTACATTTTTAATTTACACTTTTCATTATTTCGTATACTTTGCTATTTATTTATCTTATAGTACTTTTCAATATTATTAACTTTTTTAGTATCAAAAAAGGCTTGATAGCAAATCCAGAGTAATAAGCTATGCTTAGGTCGTAATAATATTGTCAATCTGCATGTCACTACTAGCACAATGTAAGTGAAGAATTCCCTTTATAACCGACCAATTTCTTGTGTTTCAGCCTTCAATCTAAGCTTTTAACGTTATTTTTGTAGCCAGCGTATAAGTCAGAAGGTAAACATAATTACTAACGAATAGGCAACCATTTAATAATCATAAAACCACGATTTCATATGACTCATTAAAACGTACAATAAATCAATAACATTTAATGAGATATCGCGGCTTGCCATCATTGCTCCTGATCATTGTAAACCGAGAACCGGGCCGGGGACCTACAGGTAAAGATCTAAATGTGACATCGCAAAATACATTAAATTCGGAATTCAATTAAGGTACAATACGGGTATTTTCTGATTATTCAGCATGATTCTACTCTATAAGAGCCGCCTTCCATTTTAGTAATACCGCTCAAATTTTAATTATGCGGTGCAATATTAATGAACGCCTACTTGTATCAATTCTCAAATGTCATTTTCCCTGAAGGAAGATGTCCTTCGACAGTGTTCTCCTTTTAACCTATCATCTGGCCTTCCCAATCATGATTTACATTGAGCTAAGTGTTATACCGGGCGCAAATACGCAACATCCTTTGTTAAAGATATTATGAAGATCGCAAGCCGGCTTGTTGAACATTACATTCGCGACTATAAAATCATGTATATTATTATAGATTATCCTCATGTATACACATACATATATTTATTTATTCACACGTACATATATTTGTATCATATTTATTTATAATAAAATAATAATACCTATTACATTTTCTTATATACTTGACACTGACAGACTAATTGTCGCTGGTAGTTACTTGATAGTGCGCAAGCTGTTAAGTTTAATAAAGTAATAATATATTTATAATATTTATTTGCCAATCAGTTAATATAAAAAGATTAAAATTTGATTTTATTAATAAATAAATAAAATTAATATGTTATAAATATTATATGTTTGATCAAGCGTTTAATTTAGTTCTTGTTTCTTGTTAATGCAAAAATGTAAATCATCTTTATCTTGTCTTCAGTAAGCTATTTATTGCAGCATTCTTCATGACCTGCCTCTACATAGTTACATTGACGGTAACTCTGTTTGATGGTATAACGAAAACTTCTCCATCCGTGTAACTTACACTAACTTTACCGGCACATAGATTAATCATAATATATATCAACGACACGCTATGAAGCTAGACAAGCTTTAGAGAGGCACCAACTGCATAGAGAAATATATCTTATTGCATGGTTTGTAGAGTTGAAAATGCATCAATGTGCATTCTTGAACGTTGTATTTGTTGAACTTTATTACCTCAGCATAAGCGTCATTGGTCTCTACAGTTCTGGACTGTCAAAAGTTTCTTCTCGTAAGTTAAGAAAAACTTTTTTTCGAGAGCGGCTGTTGTTATCATGCAGAAGCATGGTAAGTATATGGAATATTAAAGGTGATCTGGATGTGGATGGTGCATGTTTGCCTCTACGATGTGAGCGCGGGAGAGGGCTGCGTGGTCCTTGGACGGTGAGCTGGTGGGTAGTGAGTGGAGTGGTGGGAGCGGCAGCTGTCCTAGCATTCAGCAGTAGGACTCGATGGATCACCTGTCGTTGGCGGTTGACCTTCAGGAGGCGCGCGTGGAACGAGCTCGGCGTGTCGATGGTGTGCTGACGGGACAAGGCAGCATGGGGAGCGCTCACAGAGCTTTGCCTAAACCATGGCAGCGATATCTTCCGCCGGCTCTTGTGTTGTTTGGGTGCGGTGGGTGGCGGGGTGGCTTCCATCACGCCGGCCGCGATCCCGCGTGTGCGAGCGGGAGGTGCGAAAGCGCGGCCGCTCCGTCCGATGCGGCGCGCGGCGCTGTCGCCACTGCCGCGCGCCGCACCCACGCCGCCGCCCGCCCGCCGTCCGCCGCCGCCCGATCCTTTTCGCACGCCCGTACGCTCGCTCTCTCACTACGCAGCCTCCGTATCGAGCTACACTTCCCGAATTTATTCCACAAAAGTACACACCGCATTGCCAAACAAACAGCACTTACCAGTACCTCAAGTCAACCGATACCCACATTTTGACTTTCATGTACTCTAGTATTCTAGGGCCCAGTTTTGTAATACAACAAATATTATAAGATGTTTATAAAACTTGTCTTAGGGTTAAAAAAAATAGAGCGCTATTCTAACCCAATATTGTTATTTTTTAAGATAGTACTAGTAATTAGTTCTATAAATATTCCATAAGATTGGTATCATACAAAAGAATTTGTAAAACATTAACTTATGAATAACAAGTCAGATTTGTTTTGTGTTAAGTTGGAGAGCTGCTAATATGATGAGGTGTGACAACGGCGGGTGGCGTAAGGACGCGCGTAATCCGTCCGAAGCGGTGGGAGCAGTTGTCGCAGTAATCGCTCAAGGCACCTCCGAGCCGAGGATATACACCTTTGGATGACACCTGACGGTATCACGTCATTGTCGATATTAATTACACAATAAAATACTTGAAATTACTTTTCTCTATACCATTAGCGGTTAATTGATCTACATCGTAAAAATTATAACACTCGCAACTCTATTAAAATAATCATAAAGAAACAAGATTATTAAATTAATATTAACGAGCAAATGCTGGTAAACAAATAGGTCGTATAAAAAGTTTAAGTGGTAAAAAAATTACCATAATTATAATGATGTTGCCAATTATCTAGTCCTGTCAACCGTTCGGTTTACCGTTTCAGTGGTAATTTGCCATTATTGCTCTAACATAACGCACTGTGCCTAGTGGTTCAGATCATTATTTTGGTGCAATTAAGTATGCATTAGTAAACTACTGCTCATGGACGCCCAAGCCAAACATGTTATGAATTCATTAATGTTGAAATTTAATTACACTATGTAATGTTTGATACTATTTTTGGGTATTTTGATTTATTCATTCCTTACTTTATATAATCAGGCATTTGTCAGACAAAAGCCTCATTAAATAAGGTCAGGTTGCCTTAAATTATTCTAATCCTTATTACCTCACGAAGTTTCAAGATAACACAACACGCGAAAAATGTAACCTCTTAATTCAGTTACTTATCGTCCTCCTAACAAGGATATTGCACATCATCGGTGAAAATATTTTTGACACGAAACTTTGAATTGAAAAATTGGCTGCAACAAGGGCGAATCTCAAAAAAAATATACATGTTTGTTTGTTGTTTACTTAAGAACCTCCTCTGTTTTTCGTCGGTTGAAAAAGTGACTATTGGGAAAATCGAAAAAAGTATTTGAATGTTTCAGATTTGTTAATACTTAATACATTTTGATAATTTTGAGCAAAGAATAGTATAATAAAAGGGAATGCCCAAAAACTGTATCGCCATAATTCCTGTGTCACAAATATAAGATGGTAAATAATATCTCGTTTAGTGTATGACGATAACCTAGTAATAAAAGACACAACTTAAGCGGGATTTAATAAACAAAAGTGATTTTCTATTTAAAAATGAAGAATGAACGGAGCGCTAAACATTATATCATAAAATAATCATACGTTTTTTACATTTGTTTAATAACTATTTTCATAAAACCCGGTTAGCTATTAAAATATCCAACTGACAATTAAACTTTTATATTATTCTTCATATAATAAATACAGCAGACATTATCTTGACATAGCCACAGAATTGATAGCACAGCAGCGATAAAGAATCCCATAGTCAATTGGTCATACTCCTTTGGATATTTTTTAGGGAGTAAAGTTTTTCAAGCGTTAATAAAATATTTTTTTAATACTTTTCTTAATTCAAATGTATTAATATTTAGTTAAAGTTTTTTAATTTGGTTTTCGTTAAAAGCGTGTTTTTAAACTATTATTTTTATTATAACAAAATTAATTGGTATATAACCATTCATTACAATTCAAATCATTATAATTAGACAAATCGTTTAAAAATAATAATCGGAATTAAATATATCATCAATCCTTATCGACTATAGATCAAAGTTATATAATTATCAAATCTTATGTTCCAAATAAAATAATGGACTATTCTTGTGTTGTCATCGGTCCTTGATAAATCTACAAAGTTTAAATGACATCTGACCGTTTAAAGTAGGTCAAATCGCGCTCATAGGAGTCGGTTACAAACAAATCTTTCAAACAAACAAAACTACAAAAGAGCTAATATCATATATAGCGTGTAATAACAAAAAATCGTTCTTTCTTGTTAAATTATTTATTAGTCCCATAATTAAGTTTAAAAAAAACAGAAGCGGTTAATTGAATACCGTTGCTCATGGACTTCGACAACACCAGGGCCACAGCGAGGCCGCTGTCTACCGTGAAATAATTGCTCTCTTTAAACATCGCTTGGAGAAGGACATGTGTAGGTATATATTTATATTTATTGGCAAATAATTAAAAATATTCAAAAATATTATATACTTGATGTTATACGCCCTTGTTGCACCATTTGATAAACAATACATTGAATGTCGATTTCATTATTGTTTCAAGAAGATATAAAAAAATATATAATAATATAATATGAATGAATCAGAGCTAGAAGTCGTGTTCATTGAAAGTCAGTACGAGTTTTTCAGCATTATCAGATTTCATAAGGAGTGTAATTTATGCAACAACGGCGCGGTGACACCTTTGATATAATATAATTAGCTGTATCAAAACGATAGGTTAACTTATGAAATCTGATAATGAAACTCCATAGAAATAAGGTTTTGTCACATAATACGATTATTAATAAATCTTACTTAAATTACAGGAAATGCACTAAAAAGTAAGAAATACTTAGTAATATTCTCTCGTAAGTCTCGCCTCATCTGTGTATACCTTGAAAGAATACAGTAAATGGCCTTAAGATGTCTATATGTAAAGAATTATCCCCGTACTCCCAACTGTTGAGGAATAGTACCTTCCAGCATCAGCTCAGAAACATGAAATGCTGACTGCAAGATGCAAATATCCGAGTAGCTTTGGATTATATACGAAAAACAATATAGAAGCATTTAAAATTTCAGGTTAGCCGTCGATTTCTCTAGGATCCCATCATCAGATCGTGATCTGATGAAAATGAAACCACATGACAAGTTTACTCTTTCAGAACAGGCATAATCGCGGAACAAACATTAAAAGAAAAAAATACAGAAACAAAATGAGAACCCTTTACCTTATTTTTGAATTCGGTTGAAAACAAAATACAATCGATTCGAGAACCTCCTCCTTATTTTTTTAAGTCCGTTAAAAATGCGTTGGATATCGACCGCTTTTGTTGTCTCCTTACTGATTATTATTTAAGAAAAAGCAGTAGTGTGACTAAAACTTAAGTAGGAAATGAGGCTTAGGATTCACTCACGCAGACCGACATCGATGGCAGCGGATTTTATTCATCGCGTTTTAAAAAGATTCTAGCTTCATTGTAGTAAGTTTAATTGTTAGGTCGTTCATTACATGATTGTTTATAAATAAATGTAATAAACAATCTCATTATTGTGTCGAAAGACTGATCTTGAAAACCGTTTTTTACCCTTAAAAACGGTTCCCCATCCCCTTCCCGACCTCAGATCGCCCGTAAATTATTTTTCCTTTAATTTTTATAATACCTATTCTCCTCCTTTTCTAATGGGGTTCATCCTACTATTTTTTTTCACTTTTTATTATTTTTAAAGGCTTCTACCCTAGTCTAAAAAGGCTTCATGCTAGGATGAACTAGAAGCTAACTATATTTGGAAAGATAAGGATGCAAAAGGCACCAATAGTTTTGCAGAAATTCACATGACGATACTTTCTGGTCTGATTACTCCCACGCAAAATTAAGCCCACTCACAAAAATGCAAAGACAGATTGTGAGGAATGGAAATATAAAGAGTAGAAATGCCTAAAATTGAAAAAAACGGCCCAAATATTCATGGATATTAGCCAGCAATTTAAGGGCGCACGTGTATGTATACCCACTTAGGAACGCGCTTCTTTTGCCAACTAAAAGTATTTTTCATGATGTTTCAACGTATGGCACAATATTTCCATCAAATTTATTAAACAATGTAGTATGCATAGTTCTATAGGTACTATTATGTTGTTCGTCCGTTATATAGCGTCTAAATGTTAACGAAAAAGCTGATTAACAATATCATCATTTTGTCATGCTAATTGTGGATACTGAAACTCTTTTGAGGAATTGAATTATTTGCCTAAGTCTTAATTGAACGGGGAAGTCAGTATCATGTCGATGCCCAGAATTGTTGACCTCACGTTAAAAATAAGTAACTAAGCTGTCTACAGCTATGTTAGAAACTAACCCGACACACAAATGGCGGCAAATGCGATTGCGTTTTGAACTCCGCATGGAAACCATACTTGTGAAACACCAGCCTGCATTTCAGCAGCGTGCTAAGTACAATTGACACCACCAGTAGCTGGGTGTGGGCACGCTCCTACGCGCAGTCACATGCCTCATGTACGATACTCGTTAATTAACGCCATAACCTTCGAATTAATTAATGCCACCTATAATTATTCAGATTTATTAATGAATATGCCTGGCTTAATGCATTGTGGACGCCTTCTGTATCTGAAAATTATTACCTATACGACATGTAGATGTATATGTTACAGAATATGTATGTTATGTGACATTATACTATACAAACCCTAGTTATTCTATACATTATACAATAGTTAAAATAAGCATTCATAACTTTCTTTTTTTTTTTGTTAATCTAAAATTTTATTAGAAATTAGTTTTAAACACTGTAATCTTTGATTACGTAAGAAGGCCGAAGCTTAGCCATCGTGGTATTATTTTTCAAACCATGGAGAAAACACACACATGTGTAAAAATTGATTTGACTATAATTATCATTTAACAAATGATAATTATACCCTTAATGATGCAAGCAAATTACATGATGTTGATATATTTAATGCAAACCTGGAGTCGATGAGACAGGTGCTAAGCCGTGATTTCTTTTATCAATATCAAGGTGTTTAGTAATATTTTGAGCAATTGATTTGTATAAGGCTCTGTAATGATTTGTTATAGTACATTCGCAGTTCTTAATTTTTTAATATATTGTTACTTATTCGTGAGGACCTGTAATTGGCTGAATGTTGCATAATATTTTTATTAATATTAATTGTTACTGCTGTTGTTCTTCCAATAAATAAATAAATAAACACATACGGCATAATTTTTCTTTTACTGCCTTCGTTCGTTTTCGTGCATAGAGATTTTATACAATAGATTTCACACATATTCTGTAACATATACATAGGAACGTAAGAATAGCATAGGCTAATCAACTTATTTCAACGTATTTTGAGTGACGTCACTTAAAAGATTTTTTAGACGTCAAGTTGTAACGGTTCAGTGTTGCCCTCAAAGCGAATAAAACAAGTAAAAAAGGAATTAAGGTCTAAATCTTTAAAAAGTTAAAAAAAAACAATTTAGTATCAGTTTTAAGTACTTTTATAAGCTCTTCTATTATCATTTGGCATAAATGCTAGACGTGCTAGACGCTTGGCATAAATATCCATCAAGGTACTGTACTGAACCATGTTTACAAATTCTCTGTAGGTTTAGAAGAGCTTCACAGCGAGCGGGGTGGCCTGAAAATGAACATCTATCTATGTCGGTTGCCGCCGGGATGAGGGCACCCTTATTGTCCGACTAGCCACATCCGACAGATTGCAGCAGCGTGCAGCGCCAGCATTCGAATAAAGAGATCTTCAATATTTTTTTGTCCAATACACTTTAACTGATGCGCATGACTGAGTATATGAGAATATTGTTGTCTCACAGTCGTGGCTATACCACAAAATGTATGTCCTAAATTCGTATAATATATTGGTTTATTTTTGAACAGACAACACATATATAAGGTGCCTCATTTATCTCGGTCTGCATTTATAACAGAACAATGCATTTCATCATATAAGCTATTATATTTCATTGTAATATTTACTGATTATCACCTACACAATCGATATCCAAATAGAAATAATTAAGGTTTAATTTTTAAATTCGACCGGTTTTGATTCCCGTGCTGAGTACAAGTTTTCCTTAAATCTAAGTATGTAGTTTTTATTTTTACTAAAATCGATGTCTTGGTTCCTAAGAACAGATTTTTGTATCTCTTATAAATTACAGACTTCCCCATACTAATCGATATAAATGAGCCACCCTGTATAATAATAAATCATAATTCGATAAAGATAAACTTGCACAGGAGTATATGAAACCCACAACCGCCGACCAATCCTAACTTTGTCAGCATCAAGTTATTAAAAAACAAGTAGCCTGAGCTTCACACTCCAGCGAGCGGAGCAAGCGGTTGGATAAAATTGATGGCCTACGATATTTATTTATGCACAGCGTTTGCTGTGGACTATGTCGTCTTAATAACATAGATATAAATAAGCTCCCATCGCAAAAGTAATGTGTGGCTCGCAGCAGACACACGTGACACGGGACATGGTAGGTTCTCACGCCACCCATCCCTAATCCGCTTCAAATTGTTTTATTTAAAGCGGTCGGATCAGAATACGATGCCCTTTTCCCAGAAAACTCAATTTGTGCAATCTTAACAACAAAATAAACCACTAGAGCCACTAACATGTTCGAGTCTATAAAGTATTTCCGACGAATGTTTTATTGGAAAACCTGTTGCAGTCTGGAAATAAGATTTTTCTTTTAGTTATTTTTGTTCCGTTGTATTTTCACCGCATTCGTGAGTAACTTTTGATTGAATTTTATTCAATCACAAGCTATATTTACCGGGCTTTTTCAATTCTTTTGAATCGACTGATTTTATTTGTAGACCCGAATAAATGAGCCACAATACGATTCAAATATTTATAAATATTCATGAGCCCAGAATGAAACAATATTTACAACAACTGATACTATATTTTTAAAGTTCCGTAGTACCTATACCTATATAATATAAACTTAACTTGATATATAAACCATTATTAAAATTTTATATTTTTTTCCTGTCACCTACATGTAAAGTGGAAAGATTTAAATTATGTAAGCTTGTGACTTACTAACTAACACTAGTTATTTAAGATTTACCGTGTTACTAACAAAATTATGGATACTTGTCCGAAATAAAGATTTATTATTATTATTATATCTGCACTATGTTTCAGCTGTTTGATAGATGATTTAAAGATACGGAGAATTTATAATTGAGATATAACATCATTACTATCAACTTCGTTCTTGGTGGGTTCCTAATCACCCCATACTTTTTCTCTATCGCGTACCCAATAGTGAGGTGTATTGTTAGATAGGTCTTTTAAAATCACTGAGGGTATGCAAAATAAAGGGGTTAATATAAAAACCAGTTAGCCAGAAATTCTACTATTCTACTATGCTACTTGAAAAACAATTTTTTGCGCAAGCAGGGCACGTCTGAAATCTGTTATCCCAGTATAAACAAGTCAAAATATAACTGGTGATAAATAAATCTCTTATTCTGTTACTGTTACCGACTCCACTACCCCATGAATATTTTAGACATCGTCACCATCCGAGAGTAAAGTTGAGTGAATTGTTGTCTGGCCACTTTTTACGTACCTGAATAAAATATAAATACGAACTCGAAAGCATCACCAGTTCGAATCGCATTTTATTTTTGCATTGAAAAATACCCTCGCAATACAACTTCGGTGCTCGTTTGTCGGGTTTCTTCCCATCAAAACTTTCGCATTTCTAGACATTTTATTTACCTCTAGCAATAACAAGGTAGTATATAGTTCCAACCGTCACAGGATTCTCTGCGACTCACAAGTACAGTCGGCTCCTGATATTAAGTCACAGACAACAAATATATAGGAATACCTAAAATTATCATTGATATCAAAACAACCAAAGTCTTCTTATTCAATAAATCACCCATCTTGCACGAAGATATCGGAATATGGACATCGTTAATATTCGAAGTGTCTAAATCAGAGTAACGAACACAGCGCCAATGGTTTCTAAGCATCCAAAGAATTCAAAAAGCTGTTTGTAAAAAAAAAAACGGCTACGCGTAGGTCTTGTTGGGAAAATCGATGTGAAGATTTATGGATCACCATAAGAATTAATCGTTCCGAGTCAATCAAAGAGCTGGCTATGTGTGCTATTTATCTTCCTCCTCGAGTCTAAAAAATATAATACGTTGTGCTGGGAACATTTGTATCATAGGAGACTTCAATTTAAGCAATATAGACTGGAAAGTTGTTAATACGTACCATGTATGTCATCACTCAACTATTAACCAAAAACTAATTGATTGCAATTAATCTGAATTGACTCACACAAGTAAACTATAGGTGTAAGGAAACAAAACTGTAAGGAAAACAATCTCGATCTTGTTTTATCAGATGTGCCGAGCTGTGTTTCTCAATCAAATGAAATTCTATCTTTGACTGACCCAAACATCCTACCCTTAAAATCGAAAAATTATTGACTGACCCCGTTAAAAACCTCGATGGTAACCTAAATAGTCGTAAATTTAATTTTCATAAAGCAGATTTTATCGCAATTAACGAGAATATGTCCAAAATAGGTTGGATGGAAATGTTTTCACTTTGCGCCGATGTGAACAACCAGCTTACATTATATTATGGTACTCTTAAAGTAATTATTGGCCGTAGAATTTCCTTTGATTATCGTCGTTTAAGTAAATAAGCAAATATAAGCAATGTTAAGAGAGAAGAACTAACCAATTTGATTGGATCAACATTCTCAAAATATACGTATACCAATGCTAGCTGCACTCATGTTAGTACGTCAGATTATTTTGAAAAGTTAGAAAGTAACAGCTCTTGTTTTGCAAATTTAACTGTTGATAAAAATACAATCCATTGTACTATTGTGCCAGGATTGTGCTATTAACGATGTCCATGTCCGATATATTTGTGCAAGATGAGTGATTTATATAATTAGAAGACTTTGGTCGTATTGATATCATTGATCATCACTTTAAGCTATTCTATATATCGCGATATGTTGTCTGAGACTTAATATAAGAATCCGACTGTACAAGAAGTAATAACGCAGAACTGAACGTAGGGTACGGTGAAGGTAGACAGCCAAAACAATTATTTTATACAGGGTCTCGGAGAAGTCGACGTCAAGCCGGATTCGGGTAGCAGGCTAAGTTACAACAGTTAACAATGGGATACAATTCCCACTGCCGGCTGCCGGCAGAGGGAAATTTCCAATATTAGCGATCCGATTCAATCGAGTCGTATTGCAGGAACCAGAACAGACAGACAGACAGACTTTACTGTTAACTGTCCCAACGCAATCAGTGTCTGTTAGTCGGATTTATCTAGAAGATAGATAGTTGTTTTGTTTTATTAAATATGTATCTATGTTATTGCTATAACATCAAATGAAAAAAATATTTTTATGATAAAAATCTAAGTGGAATACGATGGAAGTACGGGTATATTACCCGTACTTCATTTATTTTCCTAGTAAAGAATTTATCATGTTTTTAAAATACGTAAGTAAGACTTTCATACTTTTTTTTTGATAAATATTATGGCAACCTGTCATGTTACCCGATCCCGGCTTGACGTTGACATCAGGAACACCCCGTATAAGCCACTGTTACACACCAAACAATGTTTTATGAAAATTTAACGTAAGTACAAAGGAGTAATAATAACATATATTCTCTGTGTAAGGACTCTTCCATGTTGATATTGCTTTAGCCTTTTGTAAACGAAATAATACGAGTTCTACTCTCGCATGGAACCTACTTATTACTGTTTACTTAGATCAGAAGGGGAGCTAGTCTCTTCGTCTTACTCTCTCAGTTAATAGAGTAATTTGTATCAATGAACTGTTAACCAAAGCATTTTTAAGAAGGTTGCCGAACTGTCAGAATAATGGTGGCCGTCGAAATTTAGATAGATAGATAGAAAATACTTTATTTGTACATAATTTCACATGGAAAAACTTAAGAGGTAACACAAAAGGAAAGTAACAGAAAAAAAATGTACAAAGGGCGGCCTTATCGCTTAAAGCGATTTCTTCCAGGCAACCTTAGGATGGACATTTCGGAAAGAGAAAATAAAGTGGTAGTTTATGCTTAGATAATTTGAGATTATTTGCAGTTTATATTTAACAAGAACTGTTATATAATATATTATATCAATAAATTACATATTATAAAATATATATAAGATATATATAAGATATATAAATATGTCATAATATATATATATATATATATTATACCTACCAATACATAATACTATAAGGAAAGAAAGTGCTCATTCAACATTTTTTTAAAAAATTGAATGGATTTGGCTTGTCTGATAGCCAAAGGCAACGCATTCCATAGGCGCACAGCTTCGACAGTAAAGGATTTACTATAGAAATCGGTGGTGTGCGCTGGCATCTCCAGCCTAAAGTTTTCAGATGATCTCAAGTACTTCGTGTGCGTGTCATGTACAAACTTGAAACGCTGTTTAAGATAAACAGGCGTCGTTGGGTTAAACAAGATGGTATAAAGGAAAGTAAGAATATGAGTATTCCGGCGAGAGCGAATTGGAAGCCACTTGAGTTTTTTGCGGAATTCGGAAACATAATCATATTTGCGTAAGCCAAATATAAATCGTATACAAAAGTTTTGAAGGCGCTCAAGTTTATCAAGTTGTGCTTCAGTGAGATTTAGATAGCTGACATTGGCGTAGTCGAGAATTGGAAGAAGAAGAGTTTGTGCGAGCGCAGTTTTAGTGGCAGTTGGGAGGAAGTTCCGCAGTCTTCGTAAGGAACCTACGAATTTATCGAGTAATGTTATTGCGCTTCATTGTAATGATTCTAATGGTAGACGGAAGTTGTCGAAAATACAAGAAGCTCCTCTTAATAAAGAGTTTAAAGAGTACCTAGCTCGATGAAATTCTGGTTCACCAAGGTAAACTCGAAAGAGGTAAGAGTTTTTTTTTCAATGATCCATTGTTCGAGGCCAGTGAAACATCATGCAACCAACGTGCATTCATTAAGCTTTGAGTATTTATTTGTAATATTCGAATGTTCGATATGTTCAAAATATAATATTACAAAGCTTACGGGTACGAGAGATATTCCTTCAACATTTCCAATAAATAGTTCGATAATAATGAAGTTGTTAATAATAAATTTCCCTTTAACAAAGTACTCGAACGCTATTCGCTCACATTTTCAATATAACATTGCAGAGAATAGATTTCATATTTCCCTGGGTAGTAAGTATGCCATAACTATGTAAATGGCAATGCAAGTAGTTATAGAAGTGGCATTGTAAATTTCAGATCAATAGTAAAATAGTAATGCTAATGACCTACAGGAATATAATTTATCGATTGTGACTTGTGACCCACTGACACACAATGAGCTGAAGAACTCTTTAAGAATAATAATCCAACTTAACTCGCATTTTCACAAAATATGCTTACAACCAAACAAGCATGCAATTTGCTGCATTCTTATATTACAAATAGGTTTAATAAATGTGGCAGTTTGTGAGTGTATGTGTCATTGTGGTCACGGGTTCGATTCCCGGGTCGGGAAAACTGTATTTACGAACTTTTACAGCACGGCTGGCGATAGGCTGGCCTTCTATCTCATGGGACCTAAACAAAACAGGTGAAGTGTGGGTGTTTTTTACCTCTGCCACACCCTTCTGAGTAATATTGGCGTGGTGTTATTTTATAGTTGTTTCTCCATTACGCTTAAACTACAGAGTAGAGAGATTGATCGAATTTAGCATACATGTATCTTATAGTTTGGAATAAAATATAGACTACTTTTAATCGATGTACTACGCGGACGCAATCTAGTTATTTTAGTAACGTATATATATAGAGTGCAATTTAGAAACGATAAGTGTTTTCAAGCGATTATTGCCAAGATATTATGTTATACAAAAGTATAAACTGATGCAGAAACTATACTAGGTTTAAATGCCTCAGTATTTTAATTCAGTACATGATTTTAAGTCCCTGGGTGCAAAAAAATTCGTCGTAAATATCCAATTTCACACATCGGGTATATTTTAAATACATTTTATACGCTCCTGAATACATTTTAAAAATCGCTTTTTTGGTATAAGCTTGTGTATACCTACTGTTTTCAGTAATTAAGACTATCAATCAAAAAGAAACGCGAATATAAAAAAAATCCTCGGCAAAATCATGATGTGAGTGCCAGTGATATATTTTGCAATCATGTACTGAATCACGGTTCAGCGGCTTCGTCACGATGTCATTTACTCCCTGTATCGCATATACATGCGCTACGACCAAACCGCAAAATCCATTATAATGAAAACTGCTATACATAGTGTAAGCTTTTAAATAAATGCAGGATACATTTTATCAACCAAGTATGCTAATAACGTCGAGCCGCAGCTAAAAAGTTATAATTACCGCAGATGTCGATCAACTACAAAACATATCAGGCACGGCATCGGAAGCAGACTAAACCCGCCCAGACTAACACAATCGATTCCCCCTTGTTTGCTAATTAATATAATAACGTCGGACATCGCCCTCCGTGCTCCCGGCCCTCCTTTCGTAATCACATCGTCTCAATTCACATAGCTCGCTCTATGAATGAAATGCGTGGAATTGATGGAGTGCAAATTAATACCCACCGGCATAAATTAATTACTGCTTAATTGCATGCTTGTAAAAACAGTTTTGAACTATCAGACCAATAGATAGATGAGCCACTTTAATACTAATTTTGCGAAGACAAAACTATTTGACATTAGGAAAAACGCTACTAAAAATTAACGTTAATCTTTTTTATGTTCATTTAATAATAACAGATGAAAATATTATATGCAGTCTGTCGTTTTGCGACTTCGAGTGACTACAACCCCTTTAGCAAGGCAGGCGAGACTGTAGTGTGGGTATGAAATTACTGAGAACAAAGGAAATTGCAGCGGCTAACAAAGCTCTGTTTGCTGCTGGCTGCACGGCACACAGACAGGTATTTGATAAAGCTGACCGGCTAAAACTCAAATAAAAAACTATGAACATAAATACACGCCTTTATATCAAAGGGAGATCGTAGGGAATGGAACGGTATGTGCTACGATTGATTTTTACACACCTTTTTCGCTTTTCAATAATTTTTATTTTGTTTTATGGTGGATAGGCATGCGTTTGACTTGATCTTATCTCATCTAATCAAACATGCTCGCCGGTTCGTGTTAAGTTTTATTTTAATTTTATGTTTTTTTTATATTTTGATGTTTGTTATGACGTGTTCAAGCGCCCCTGGGCCCATGGAAATAAATGATTTGATTTCAGATTTCTGATTTCATCCAGAAATTTCTTGTAAAATACTGCCATAAAAACTATTTATTTTCGTGTATATGTGGCATGTTTAGTGTATGAGGTTCTCTTGTTAAAAGTTTACAATAGGTAACAATTTTTTGTAGGTTAACAAACTTACGATGTACTCTACCAGTTATACTTAAACGTGCGTCCGTTAGATTGTACAAAACACACAAAGGACATCTTCAACATGGCACAGACGAATCGTGAACGTGGCGGCATTGTGGATGCTGTTTGATACATAGTATCAGATAGCAGGTATCTGTTTCCATATGGAACGATTCAGAGCGCTCCGACTTGGATAGGCGAAACGCCACGTAGTTATAGTCGAATTTAGTTAAGATTATACCTCAGACGCTAGTTATAGTGAATGTATTTGATGAAACCGGATTATTTAAATTCTAATCACGGATAGAATTTGGTTGTTTTTTGACGACTATAAAACATATTCTATAATCATCACAATTGCTTAATTTGCCTCCTGATGCACTAAGTGGTACAAAATAACAATCAGCATTACCGCACAGCATTTCAAACAGAGACCGACAGGGATCGCACGCACGCAGTGAATTAGACCGTACGAGCATATTTACTATGGTACGAGAGCAAGAGAGACGAACGAATTACTGCTAATGGGGTGATGTCCCCACTTAAACCGGAACAAAATGCTCTTAAGGTCTGCACTTCTAGGTACAGTCCATTTTCAATGCTATTATAATATATACATTGCACTTAAAAATGTGAAAATGTACAAAGAATATTCTAAATTACTAGACTCAAGTCGCGTAGTTTAGATTCACTTACATGTCAAAAATAAAAGATGTACGAAAATCTAAGTGCCAGTTCCGTGTGTCAATGCTTTATTAGAGGTATTCGTGCTTTGGCCGTTGCGGGCGTACCAGGGAGCTTTGGCTATGGTTCTTAGGATGTTGTAATGCACACGTTGTATGCCCTGGATATGCGAATTACTGGCTGTAGTCAACATCATACAGCTATATAATAAAAATAAATCGTTTATTTCAGGTAAAAAACACATATAAATTACATTTACATTAACATTATAATATCACAACTGGGACTAAAATAAATATTACAAATGAATTGAATTAAAATCACATTTTAATAACAAAAAGCAAAAAAAAAAACAAATTGGGCTGACAATATTTTCTTTTGAATATCAAGTAAGTTTATGGAATCTCTTTTCGTCTTATTTAATGTGCTGTTTCCATGTGAGACGTGTATTTTATAAGATTTTCATGTGGTTGAAATCACGTCGTTACCCAGTTATAATTATAGAATGTAATTCAAATTAAAGAACAAATAAAACTGACGAACCCATATAATAAAACTATACATAGCATCGTCCAAACTCCCAATATACCCAATATATCTAACTAAATGAACTGAACCTAAAAACTGTATTTTATACCTAGAAATAACTATAAGAAATCATAGTTAAGGTTTAAATTGAAACAAAATTGTCTTAACGTTATGGGTACATGAAAATAGTGGTATTTGTGTTGTACATCGGGCCTTAATCAAAAATCTCTTTTATTTTCGGGTGTTAGGAAGTTTATGAAATAATTAGATTTTATCCTACGTAGCACGAAATCCACCTTTTATTGAAAACTTTTTTCCTCGCAGCTCGCGCTCGGACTGAACATGTAGGAAAAGTGTGAAAAATGAGTAAAAAATCCTACAAGGCGAGTTTTAATGGGTTAACCTTTTAATTGAAAGTGCACGAAATTCAAAAATTCGGGAATCATTTAAATCCATACACTATGCATGGGTTCCGTCATTTTTCATTTAAATCCCCTCTTTGAGCTCGACTATATTGGCATAGCCATCGTGGTTATTAGTTAAAACCACGCAATGTAAGCACGGCGAAAGGACAATGCCCACGGACAGTGGTCTTCAATTAAAGTTTGTGTCTCAACTAATTCAAACACTATGAAATTTCTAAAATATAAACAAAATTTTTGTATTAACTAATTTTATGATTACTTTTGGCAGAGTTTTTCGAAAACAAAATAGTATACTTTTAGACTTTACTTACAAAATAGTATACTTTTACTTTTTTTTAGACGCTGTCGTCACGGCGCGGCGTGGTCATTTTAATAACTCTATTACGATTTATATTGACTTTGTTATATTATACGCCTATATTTATGATTTAAATCTATAATTAAGCACCAGTAATAACCGTCCCAAATTAATTTGTTAATGACCTTAAAACATTTAGCTTCGTTTATTGAATATTTCTGCAATTCTGACAGGAATGTTCGTGAAATTTTGAACACGACATTGAATATGACAATGCATTACAGTAGGTTTGACTATAACACAAAAATCTGTGATTCAGATACTAATCTAGGGGGTTGGTGGGGTACTGAATCAAAGATTTTTCTGGGATTGGCTTTCTCCTTAGCGCGTTAAATGTAAAGAGTCGTCGTTAAACTTCGTAAGTGGCGTAGCTTTACCATCGGGGGCCCGTGGCAAATACTTCGGATGGGGCTCTATTTAAAACCGTCACGTTAAAGTCGCTTACCAGTGATTCATAAATTATTTTATTAAATATTGTACACCGGAAAAATGCATAATATTGACGAAGAAAAATTAAATTATTTAATTAATAGTTTTTTTCGATTTTTCTCTTGCATTTTCTGAGAAGATTTACTATAGTAACATATATATATTTTACCATCGGAAAGCATTGACTAAATAAAAAAAGGCAGCACTGAGTGTCTTGAAACACTTACTGAAGCACCCATAGTAAGTCACACGTACACACAGAACACACACATTGACACAATAGTAAGTCAATCGCCCGCCATTACGCTTTGGACTGTGCTATTGCTCGGATGTTCAAGTAAAATAATTAAAAATGCCGTCTTGTGTTGTGAAAAGCTGCGGAAACCATAGCGCCTCGACAAAAATAAACCAGGGGATCACTTTTCATAGGTAAGCAAGTAATATATTCAGTTTATTGCCAAAATTATATTGTTTTCGTAAAAAAATATACCAAAACTATCAGTGTTGACAGTCAATAAATATTTTCATTTACCCTGAATTTGGGTAAATATTTTTTAGTAGTATAAATTATTATTCTATGTTTTATAGACTTCCTGCTGCAAACGACGCATGGAAAAATTTTTGGGTAGATATAATTAGAAACTGCAGAAATGATAACAATTGGTATCCATCTAAATATAGTGTAGTCTGCAGTATACACTTCGAGGAAACAGATATATATATAAAACAAAAGGTGGACTTATTCGCATTGTCAGCTTTGCCGTACCAAAAAAGGTAAAACAATAGTATATTGTTTTAAAAAAAGTATTAAATTAATAAATAAAAAAGTTTTAGATTAAAGTACTGTACTTTAATCTAAAACTTTTTTCCTTAGGGGATTCACAAGTTAAGGATGCTAGTTTATGTCAATTAAGATTTATATTTTTGAAATAGTCAAAAAAAGTGTTAATAAAAATGAATATTTCGTTGATTATTGTGTAAAACACATGTACGATGTGATGTAACAAATGTACGATTTCTCACATTCGCGAATTCGAATGTTGATCTTCAAAATAAAGGGCCCGCAGAATGTCATACGAGTTTGAGATTTCGTGGCAGCCATGTTAAAACGAAACGATAAAAGAATTTAGAAAAGGGTGGGGAGGCCTTTGCCTTGCAGTGGGACACTATAGGCTCATAAAAAAAAAGAATTTAGGTGAAATGAAGCGGGAAGTCCGTCACAGGGAGTAAATTTTCTCGATTTTTTTAATCGCCAATATTTCTTTAAATATTGAAAAATCGCATGTAAGTGAATCTAAGCTCCGCAATAGTTTGTTTATTTTAACTTAGATATTTTATTTGGTTTGTACATTTTGTTGACGTTTTCAAGCACTTTCTGATAGTTTATGTAATAAAGAATTTTTGATTTTGAATTGTTTTTTATTTTTTTGCTAACTGCCATAACTTATCCTACTATCCGATTTCGGCTCCAGGTCCTAAACTGGGACACCCTGTATATCACTAAAGCATTTTCACCATCTAAGAATCAGGAAGCGCCGTAGGAGTCGTAATTTTAAAATATTTTCCAAAAACTGGGTAGCTGCACTAAAGCATCTTCGCTGCTTTGCCTCAGGAGTGCCCAGAGCAACGTATTTTGTACATATTCCCTTAATAAAAACAAACAACTTCCACCTGCAGGCCCGCATCGACTGCTAGAAATAAAAAATCAACTTTGTTTTGAAATTCAAACAAGGTTGTTTTATATTGTTTGGTTTTTGGCCAATGTAGTATAAAACTACCTTTATTATGTTTGATGGTAAAAAGCAGCAAATAAAAAAATATAAGAATAAAACCCTAAAATATTTATTTAAATTATTGTGAAAATGTGGGTAATATTTCTCATGTCTGGTAACCCCTAACACACGCACACATAAACAGACTGCCGCCATTTTGGTGCTTCCATCTTTTTGTATGTGACATTCTCTCCTGCTTTTTTTATGTACTCTATGTCGGAAAGTAGAGATTTCAACGAACAGAAAACATACCAACTTTTTGGAAAAAGCTGATATTTTGACGGGTGAATTTTCGATCGAATATTAGGGTTCTTTTTCGATATTAATTCAAAATAAGGTGAAAAAAATAAATATTTCTAATCAAATAAATTACAGCGTATTTGGGACATAAAAGGTAAGTTTTCACCAAATTTCGTGAAAAAAAAATAATTGTTTGTAAAAGATAATAATAAAAAACCAAAAACTTGGTTTTTTGAATTTTTCACATAAATTTTGAGGTTATATGAAAAAAGTGTAAATACAAAAGTTTTAGATCTTTTTATTACCAACAACTTTGCCATCCGACTTTTTTCCATAGGACTTTTAGTTTTGCCGGAAATCGAGAAAACCGTTTTTTACCTTTAAAAACTCCCCCCGATCCACTTCCCGACCTCAGATCGTCCGTAAATTATTTTTCTTTTAATTTTTATAATATTCTCCTCCTTTTCTAATGGGTTTCATCCTACTATTATTTTTTTTACTTTTTATCATTTTTAAAGGCTTCAACCCTGGTCTAGTAGTATTCTTGAAATACTTACTAATTTAATACACTTTTTATTTTTTCGTCAATCTACTTCGTTTTTTTTTTTTATTTTTAGCTGTCACTTAGATATTGTCATGTAATATCTAACTTTCACAGCTATCTTTATTTTGTTATTATTTGAAGATTCAATATTACAAAAACCGGCCAACTGAGAGTCGGGCCACGAGCAATAGGGTTCGTCGTTACAACACTGCATTTTACAATATGGCTCTTAATTACTCTTGCACTGATAAATTTAACGTATCCGCTATAGTTTTCCTTGAAAGTTTTACATTACATTTAGTACCACAGCGATTTTTTTCAGAGTTTTCGAACTAACGATTTAGCTTTTAGAGGGAGGGGATGCCCTATTGGAACAACATTTGCTCTTTATAGTTAATTATCTCGCAAACGTAAAACTAAATTAAAAATAAATTGTTTTAACAACCCCTCAATTTTTTACTAGTACTAACTTCTAATACCCCACACTATGGGATAGCAAGAGAAATCAAAATCATCCCCACTTTACAATATATTTTTCACCACACCAGCACGAAAAAGATTGTTTGCTTGCCAGAATTCAGTGAGTAAAAACCGTTTTTACTCACTAGTGAGGCAAAGTGATTCAAATTTCGAAACACAAAATCCTTCTAATGAATAGGCGCTGAAAAAAAACAAAGCAGCCACCATGTAGGTTAGTAATAAACATTGACATCAATTTTATTAAAAAAATAATTACATACAATACGTTTTAATTATTTTAAACTAGCTGCCCCGCGCGGCTTCGCCCTCGATAAAATTTTGCCCTCGAAAATATTTTAAAAGTATCCTATGTCCTTCTCCCGGTTCTTCTTTTCCGTTCTTGAGTTATAAATGGTGTAACTAACACGACTTTCTTTTATATATATAAGATTATATAAATACGTGCTTATTTAGTATTTTAATGTTTTTATATTCGTGATTGACCATTCAATTAATTAAAATCAGGTACTTAATATTAGACTATAAATAAATGTTACGGAACGAATTACCGAACGAACGATTTAAAAAAAAAAAGTCTGTGTCTGTGTCAGTCATCGCGGGCAACTATAAATACTTTTCAGTTTATGTTTAATTGTTTACTGGAACTTTTTATCAAAAAAATTGTGAATCCAGTGATGAAGAACTTTGTGGCACTCCAAAAGAGTTGCGACAACTTACTTCTAACACAGAAGTTTGCGTTTTTTACCAGAGTAATCACGTGAAAAGTATTTGAAAGCGTACGACATATTTAATTAGTGGCGACTTACAAAAGGCCCTAAAACGCATTCTGAATTGGTATTACTGTCGTATTTCATTGAATTATGCCAGGTTAAGCAATCGAGTACGTGTTTATTTACACAAATTATGACCGATTGTCATAACAATCACAAAAAGAGTGCATTAAACAGGATTCCGCATTTAAAAAATAAATATTATGCAGAATGCCTCGCTAGGGAGTCAGCGCAATAAGGACTTTCTCGGTAATTATGTGGGAATTCCCTGAGCGTTGTAAGCTCGCCGCCCTACCTAAGCATCGCGCGCGACCAATGGATGCATTTTAAAATTATCTTTATTATTTATATGATTTCTTTAACGGTCGAGGCCTCTTGGGCTTGGGGCTCCGGGCGTTCTAACACCCCTGCCACCCTGTATTTACGCCATTGACTGGTTCCCTATTGTTTCGCATACCTTCATTTGTCATAATAATAGTTACGGATGATATAAATTTGGCATAAACTTTTTTTGCATATTTCTTTATTTAAATACATTGCGGATAATCATTGTTGGCATATTTTATATTACGCCGGACCCAAACCATGATGCCCATTAAAAATGTATTTTATCTTTATTAGGCGAAAACACATTATGTCAAAATATAAAACACGAAACGATAGCTGTTATGCCAAGTGAATTATTATCCCAAAAGACAATTATGCCTAATGACTATTATGGGAATAAAGAATATGCGTGACGTGTAATGCTAAAGTAAATTATGCGAAAAAATATTATGCATTAAAGAGTAATACCATTTGCACTTTTTTACGTTATGTTTTAAGAACATAAAATAAACCATGTATTTCTATTATGTTTGGACTAACATAATACAAAGCCAATTCTTCACGTCCACATCAGTATTACAATATAAATATAGTACATGAATAAAATAAGAATACAACATTTTTAGTATTCTTGTTATTTAAAATGCACTTACCTTATCTGAGTCTGTAGTATTCCCGCTGCCGAAGGAAGCAAGCGAGTTTTTGTCGAGATTGTCTGTGGATTCATCCAACATCGTGTCATCGAACACTCTGCAAACAAAACACATCGTTACCATCATCGTTTCATAAATTACGACAATCATATTAGAATAGCAATGTGGCATTTAGAAGCATCTCAAAAACCTCAAGCAGCTCGAAATAGTACCCATACTACAAGTTTAAAATGACACGAAGCAAAATTGAGTTTTGCTTACTGTTTTCGTGCAACCAAGAACGACTTTTCGAGCTGCTGAGGTGAAAATGAATAAGTAAGCTTTGAAGAATTTATCGTATGGGTATCGTTAATAACCTGCTAGATCGTGGTGACGTAGTGGGACGCACGCGAGCTGGACTGCGTGGCGGCGGCTGAAGACCGCTGAAGTATGTTTCCTGTAAAGAAAAAAATGGTTACAACCAATATTAACATTGTCGAAGCGACTAGCAGTTCCGAGGAAACTGGATTTGATTCGAATAACTGTATTAAATATTGCTTTTAAAAATCATCAAATATTATTACTAATAACGCTTTTCTATCGTGTAGACTCGTTTACACCATTGAAAAGTAATGTTTTTCAATAATAATAAATAATTACAATAATCTTATCAATAATAGCCCTGTATATCTAATTTTAGTTAATTTTAAACTAGACGTCTGATGCGCTAAAAGTATTTATTTTAAATGGAACTCTGTGTTTGATGAACAAGAAACGAATATACTTCATAAATTGTATACATATACATGTCACTGCTGGGCACATGTCTCACTGCTGGGGTCGGGCCTCTTTTCATGGTGAGAAGGTTTAGGCCTTAGTCTACCATGCTGGTCAATTGCGAAATCGGTAGATTTCACACACCCTCAAGTACAATTTTAGCACTCTCAGGTATACGGGATATAATCCCACCCACACGCCACCACTGTGGCTCCTGTGACGCCAGGATCTACAGCAGTAACCGACTGAAAGGCACCGTGCATGACACACGGGCAATCCCAGGGAGAGTTAAAATGGTCTTGGAACCCGCAACGAATTTAATCAGAAGTATATAGTTTGAGTTGGAAAGTATGTATCTTTACTTCCCTCCAAAGCAAAGCGGCAGACTGAGTAATGCCAAATATAGACAAAGTGTCTATATGGAAAGAGTATAGAAACCACGGACAGTGACAAAACTATGGGGCCTAAATTTGATTGCTATAATAGGTATGGCAGAAACGGCTAAATGCACGGAAATTTGTTCTGTTCGATACGAGATCCTCATAGTATACCACTCCAGATGTCAATTGTAAGCTATTTAACATAACATTACGTTCGTTGTGCCAAAGACTACACTCCCAGATGATATGGTGGGCAGTTTGTTCGTGCTCAGATGTAGAACATGTACAGAATGGAGAATCGACTAGCTTAAACGAAAATAGTTTGCTCTTAAAATTGCCATGACCCGTCAGGAATTGAGCCACGCAGCGATTCACCTCTAGCCATGGTTTCGCAAGTCTGTCGCGAATGGATGGAAAGAAATGATAGAGGTGGCGGCCCTTAGGTGACGTGTCCCAGCGTTGCTGCCATTCGTCTATGAGGTGGTTATAGACATCCGTTGGATTGTTAAATAGTCTCAGGAATGCAGATATCATCACGATGTTTTCCGTTAGCAAGCTATTATTTATATGAAGAATACACACATACCTTTGAAATGACGAGTTTAAACTATATATAATGTTATCAATACCTGTATGACTTCTCTGAGTCGTCGGACCCATATTTGCTTGACTTCGAGCGAGGGCGCTTTGAGGACGATGCGGCAATCGCTGGCCATGGGCTCGCTGCCATTCCACACCGAGAACTTGCACTCGTCGCCTTCGATGTGCTCCGTCACACCCAGCTCGGACGTCTACACAACAAAACGTCATTAGGAAAGTAGCCTTTAAACAGATGTACTTTGGAATCGCGTGTTGTAAAATATATTTTGATTTTGAAGACGTTCTGCCATAATTAAATTATAACTGTTGAAACGACAGGTATAATTAATCAATGAAATTATTCCTCCTGTTAAGCACAGCATGAAATAAAGTGTAGCACAAAGGTTTGATAAACAATTAAAAAGAGTTACTACGCGAGCGAAACCGCGAGCATAAGTTAGTACAAAACAAATATAGATATACTCACCAAGAGCTTAGTCTTATAAATATATTTGGCTTTTCCGTGGGAGTCTTTGACCTCCTTGGCGAGCAGCAGATGCAGGTCAAAGAGGAAGACGCGCCTCTCACGGCACTTCTTGATGATCTGACGCAGGTCCCACACGTGGAAGGAGTCCTGCAGCACGACTTCTCCCAGGCTGTCCGTGGGCACGTCGCAGCCCTCCAGCAAGGACAGATGCATGGCGTCGTTCGCCTTTTTCGGCACTGATAGCATAACCTCCAGACCGTCCTGACAACAAATACAACGCATTTAGTACATCATTCTTTTCTGCTCATAATTGATCGTTTGCTGCCATTATTTGAATGTATCGAAGGTTTTTACAAAACAGCTGAGGTATTTCATAAAGTGTTGTCGAAACCACAATCAAGCACGATATTTCATTTTTACCTCGCTTTATTACACTAATTCAAATTTCTAAGGGCTACAACTAATAAAATATAAGGATCATCACAACTGTGAGGGCCCAGAGGATGCGGTAAGTAAGTTTATTTGTATGACTTTATTGTACTTTCAGACGTAAACTGTTATGTCTAGATCTATTAATAGGAATGAAAAATAAATCTGAACAACTGATTCATATTAATTGGTTTCCATTCTTGTTAAATTAAACAACATTGCTGAGAATGTGAAATAGGTACTCGTGATCATACATAATGCAATTTGTGTGCCGCCATTTTGTCTGGTATTGTAATAATGATTCTTAAACCAATGGAAAGGAAAATATTGATAGCTACAGTCCGTGGGTATTGTTAAACAATGTAATATAGCATTATTACCAACTTCTATAACATTTAAAGTTTACCAAATTTTGAGGAATTTAGATCCCCGTATATGCTAATCCATTCTACTCAAATACAGATGTGGCAGGTCAATTACGCCGAGAGTGAGTTACAGTGATCTGTCCTTTAAAACTCTGTTTGGCCAGACACGTAAATGTTAGTTAGACCAGTTGTCAGACTTTCTATTATTAGACATCCCATAACTACTGCTTACAACCATGAGTGTTGACAATGTTTGTTAATGTCCTCTTAGAGAAAAAGAGGTATGTAATACAATAAAATATTATATTCTTTGCGGCTTCAGTTGCGGTAAAATGACTGAGGTAAAATGTTTAGAAATTGTCGTCAGAAAACAGAAATTACTAATAGGCTAATGACGTTTGTACGGGGAAAACCCAACATTGATATACACATAAGGAGAGATATGCCTATAATCTAATAAACATACTAGATTTGGATATGGAATTTCTTTTAAGGAAGTTAGGTAGTATAATGATAACGAGAATAAAATATTATGTGTGCAGCTGAGAGTACAACAAGATTGAAGACATTAAGCAATGTCATATGTCAGTCAAGACTACAAAACAAATTAATACAAAATGTGATACGTACATTTTCTACGTCCAGGGGAGTAATCCGATTGAACTTAGAGTTGATTATATACTTTAACATCGACATGATCGATGGCAACACTTCCACGTGCGATAAAAACATTACATTTTATTTTATAAATTTAATTGAGTAACGAACAACAAATCACGACGCTTGAAAAGGATATACTGGCACAAGTACGTAAGGTGAATGATTCACCAGGAAAATATTGAACTAAATCTATTGTTAATTACCACTAAGTGAGCTAGTTGTTTAATCTTAAACAAATCCAACATCCACTGCGTTAACTAATACAAATGCAATGTTAGATATACGTAATGGGTTTTCACTATTACTGAGCATCGTTAGCGAGAGATAATATGAGAAGAATGTCTCGGTTTATTACAAAAGATCTAATATATGAATTGTCCTGCCATTGAGGACAACTACAACGCTATTGGTTTATTTATCGACACAACGTTCGACGAGGAATATAAGCGCGAGCAAACAACAATATACTACGCCGAGTAAAACAGCTATAATACTGTGCTTGTATCGTTAATGCGATCACAACTGTCTCAAGTTCAAAAACATAATGTGTCAGCCTTTTTTTATGTAGTCAATGGTGTCAGCATACAAATTAAATGGGACGACGGGCCATTCAACAACTACGACACAGGTATTTATAAGTTAAACGATGTGACATGAGCTGAGAATCCGTGTTAATCACTGCACATTAAGCGAGTTAAGTTCACGGCGATACGACCATGTTTACTGGACGATGTTTTAAATACCAAGAGCACTAACGAAGCGAACGTAACATTGCACGTTTGTTCATGCATAAAAATCCCTGAATGCAACACAAATAGATTATAAATACACATCACAGTATGTCAACGGCGTACGTCACACCTCTACTCCGAACATGACTAATATTTCACAAGTTTTACTACTCATTATCCTGTTTGTAATTTTGTTTTAACAGTTTGTATGTCCTTTTAAATGTACTTGCTCATATAGCATTTTAAATGTTTTATAAGTACGGTCACACCTTTTACGCCATTCAAGAATAACAAACATAAATCACATCATCATCTAAATATTTCCTACTGAAAGAGTCTAGGATCAGTTTTTGCAAAAAAAACTTACCTTGTGTTTTGATGGCAAAAACAACAACGTAAACACTACCACTTACTGGAAGTAATCAAGATCGTATCACAGATAAATTTGTTAGCACTTCTTGAGCACACCACAGTTCATTTTTTAATTTTTAGGAAAAGAATTACGTAATGTATGTGTTATTCGATTTAGCGTCTAGCGTCCGACTTGAGTTTGCTTGTCTTCTTTATCTTATCTGTCTCTAATCTATACACAAGTTGCGAGTACCTACGATAAATAGTTACGAGTAGACATAGAACGCTTGACGTATAATGGGTACAAATGAGCCCATTTCCTATTAAGAATGATAATGATATCGTGGTGCGCCTCCTAGGAAATATATAAATAATATATATTAATTCTATGTCTATGAGACTAATTTTTATTTGGTTTTGTTATTAGTTTCAGAAAACATATTTGCCGCCGATAAAAGTAACAAATAGTAATTTTAAGAGAGATTAACACTGTCCTTTAAAAAAATACAGCTTAATTAATAAAACATTCACATTGTATTGCATTATGGAACTGAACGGGATATCGTGTCGGGTAGTCGTGAATTCTCGTTACATAAAATTAGTTAAGTTGTTATTTTTAAATATTTTTAACCGAGACATTTTATATTTTAAATTATTCTCAGAGAGCTGACCTTGATACTCGCTTACATTTAAGTGCACTCGCACACCCTCAAACCTATAGACATAATACCCATCTTGCGTACGTAATCCTATATTAGAAATAATGTTCTCAATAAAATCTACAAATAAAGTTCAATGTTATTAAAAAGTTTAAATAATAATATTTATGTAACAAGTTCAAACATGGTTCCTACAAAATAGAGACGATACAAAACGCTTTTTGATGCTACGTTTAGAGTGGGCTAGCTTCAACGCATGTTATGTCGATATAAAGTAGCTCATATACCTATATTTTAATTCAGGCAACAAGCTGTGCAACATTATACTAAAATAAATCCGGTTTTTGCGTCAGTCAGTCAAAAATTCTGACATCGCCACACATATTTCTTGCGCATTTAAACATAATACAATTTATTGATTCAATCGATGTCTTAATGGGTGCACCAATTTAAAAACAAATAAACCAGTAGTCCAAGCACTTTGGTAAACAACGATGGATAAACAGTAAACAATTGAAAGCTGATGCTAACCGAACAAACAAGAAATGTCATCATGTACTTATGTTTATACACAATATTGACTCATATTACTAAGTAGCCGTGAGAAATGTGTATTTGATACAACTGCTGCTCAACACAAAATGTATTCTTGAAGCGTAATATTGTTTTAGATAAGATAATAAAACTAAAAGCAACCAATAAAGTAACAAAGAATTAACAGAAAAATAATATAACTATAAATAACTAATCACTAACACTAAATAACATACACAATTAATACATACCTAAAATAAAATAACAAGCAACCTAATTATAATATGAAACACGTTTAAACCTACCAAACCAGACTTGTCTTATTATTGACGAGTATTTTAAGTAATTTTTTCGTCAAAATCTTGCTTATTCATATTTATTACAATGCATAAACATTCGAGGAGTCGTTTTTAAGTTCGCGTAGTGGAGGACAAGGACAAACAAAAATGTAATACTTTTTCTGTTTAAGTCTATTAAAAGATAGGTTATTCTGTGCTTATAGTATAGACTAGCTTTTGCCCGCGACTTCGTCTGCGTGGAATCTGTTATATTAAGAAGTAGCTTCTCCCGAGCTTTGGCCTGCGTTAAACGGTACAGCTTTGCTTCCATGGAGTTTAGCGTATTGTTAAATATCAAAAAATCTTAATGGATAGTTAGATTATCAAACACGAAAAGAATTATTAAACTCCGACCATTAGGTCCCAGAATTAGCGCCCACAAACATACTCACATTCTCCCGCGGTTATTATGTTAGACACCTATGACACACACTTCTAGGCCTGATGCTTAAACCTCTTAATCATTGTCATATGATCAAATAAGCTCCATCGCACCCCCGCTGCGAAACTGTCACTTATGCAAAAACGCAATTTTTCAGGAGAAGCATAAAACTTTGACATCTCAAAAAAAACGATTTTCAAGATTTAGACAAGAAGAATAGTTTTAAATATAACGTCAACTTTTAACTTACATTTAAAAGTAACGTTATTGCACCAAGTAAAGAGGTGCTTTATGACAGTTATACATATCTAACTCGTTATTGCATTTTTTGCATAAGTGACAGTCTCGCACCGCACCGGGGCGGTGCGCTATAAGGGCTGAATTTGTCAATTAGTTGCATCTATTGCTGTGGGACTTGTAGTCTTGTAGTAGTGTGAGACTCTGCAAATATGATATTCTCTAAACACGACACGTAAAATCAAAAGCAAGGCAACGAATCAAGTCTGAAACAAAAGCAGCACGGGGCGCGGGGTGAGGTTCCTAGGGCGAAAAGTAATAGCAACACACAACTATTTGCATATACCTATTTATCATTTCGTTCATAACCGGCCCGCCCCCATAAGGACCAATTTTAACAAACTTTTTAATTTACGGATTAATTAAAACCGTTTTGCATCTTTTTCTCTCTCTCATTTAATGTTTGTACGAAACAGAGAGATCGGAAGTTGTAGTTTAGTGTTAAACTCGAGTTTAAATCGTTAGAGAAATCGATAATGAGTCATCAGAAACAAAGAGCTTTAAAGAAGGCCTTAAGAAGTTTTGTACTCGATTCTATTTTTCCTTTTGTTTTTAACAAAATTAAAAAGAGCTTTAGCGAAGCACATGGTGTTCCATTGTCTTATCCTAATCTGTGGAATAGCGGCGTGCTTTTAGTATGTATGTATACACTTTTTATTATTAGAACATAAAGTTAAAGTTTCTTAACATAAAGTTTTGATTACTACAAAAAATTGTGTTGTTATTACCACTTGCCTGGATGACCTGTATCACATATTTATGATAACCTAATAAAGTATAGGTTATTTATTATCTAAATTAATCTAAATTACACCTGTATTTTAAACACATTAGTGACAAAGAGGTAAATAGGATTTAAGGAAGGAATTATTTAGGGTTAAAATAATCGAAGCAGATTGATAAAAGTTCCGATTGAAAATATCACATTGTATAACATAGCTATTGTTTATACAAACAAGATACTTATTACTATTATAAATTAAAAATGAAAGTTAAGACTTTAATCTCTTCTCAAAATTAGTATTAAGGTAAATATAACATTGGTCTGAAAGTACATACCTTGATTTCGCCTTGTCCCTCTGCGCAGCAAGCTTGAAGGTCTTTGAGCAGCAGCTGGTACTTGGTGATGCGCTGCACAGGTTTGATCAGATACGCGGCTAATGGATGTTCCAGCTTCTTTCTACGTTGCACCCTGGACATAACATACTATTAACCGATGGCCTTGTATCACTCAACAACTGTACCTAACTCTTTTGATTCATATATTTAGAACCCGCATAATATTTAATAAGGGATTCTTGCCTTGAACTTGTCGTAAGCATCATTTTCCCCTGTGTTAATATCACTACTGCTCGTTTTAAAAAGTTAATTTTACTTTACTTTTGCAATGTTAAAAAATATTCGCATCCACCAAGTACATAGTAGTCCTAGAAGTAAAGGCGTTCAACTGACTTCTCTATCTATATCTATATCTATTAGCTGTATCTCGAAAATACCTGCACGACTCTACACATTTTCGCCACAATGGTCAATCCAAAATAAAGTTGTTTTCACCAAAACGGACTAAATATAACAAATAGTTAAATACGGAACACCGAGCGACTTCCTTCGATAAGGGAGCTAAATGTGAACGAGAGTTGTTTATCGCAACCACAGATAAACTCGACATGACTAAGACAATTGTTCAATAATATACTTTCTACAAACATTTCATATTCTCACATAGATAAGCATTCCTTGCGTCAGTGCAATGCTAGATTATACAATTGCAAATGACAACATTTTTAATAGGACTGGGTGTGATCACAGCTGGAATGGTATCTACTCACGGCAAGGACGTTTGTTTGACATAATAATCATGCTTTGCCATTTTACTTTAGTGATACTTATGAATGCACAACATTTCACGACCACGATTTATCTGCCACTGAGAAGCTGTCGACGCCGTCGTTCGACTTGGCACCTGATTTTATATCAAAAGTCTACCGCATATTTCGATGTCTCTGCATTCATTTATCATTTATGAACTATTGTTCTCTAATATTTGTTCTCTTTGAAGCATTGACAGTAGTCATAGATACGCATAATCATAATTAAATCACGTTTCATTTAGTATATCTATTTAATCCTATTTCTTACGAACGTTTTTTGTTAATCTACACTTATCTTTACTAATATTATAAAGCGGAAAAGATTTGTATTTTAATATGTAAAAAAATAAACTCTTAAACAACTGGAGCGGTTTCAAAACATACTTCGCTACTGATTTTTTTTTTTGATGATGTCTCAAATAAAAGTTGGTCATATTTAATGAAAATAAAAATGGTTTCTTTGTAATGCTACCAAGTGAAGTAAAACAAACACATTTTTCCATCTCTGCGGTTCGATTAACATCTGTCTACAGTACATTTTATCAGATCTTCTTATACCGTGTACTTTTGTTCTTCATGTTCCTAATCTTCCGACCGTATTGTCAGTATTCCAGAAAATGTAGGCATAATCTAAGCCCTTCACAACAAATGTAACTTCAAGCCGATGCGTAACATTTAATGCAATCAAGTGACATAACATGGCCCAAGAATTTCATACCTTGGCCATGTCATGTTGTTGCCGTGCCATGCTATTTTATTGGTGAGCTACACGGCTTAGGCTAATGGTTCAAAGCCGCACTACCCTTCAGCGATTCAACTTTACTATTCAACTCACTCGGTTAGGTCACCAAATGTCGCTCTTATTAATAGTTAAAATGGACGGCTATGGTTGGTCGAGAAACTGCAATGCGATAGTCTTCGATAAAGTATTTTACTAGATAGGCGATCACAACGCGAAAACGGCCGAGAAAATGAGACCTTGCTTTTAAAGACTAATTTAGATTTAGTACGTTAGCATCTACGCCAACATTCAGACGTAACGATGCCATAGTATGCATTTCAAATATCATACTATCGGTGAGTATCTATTATATTAAAACATAAATGATTAAATAACAAAGTATTTCTATAAAAATAACACTTTTTCTTTCTAAGGCAACACACGCGCCAATTTTTACACTAACAATATTATTTATTAAACATTGGCTGAAGGATTTTTATAACAGTACAGCGGCATGCATAAGAGGGCCTATTAATGAAAAATAAACGATGCCACATTTGACGGTTACGCTTTAAGGTCGTAATGCATATCAACATGTTTGATTACGTAAACATTTGTTACTGACAAATCTTAGTATATTTCAGCAATAACACGTCATGGTACAAGCTCCAACAATGAATACAGATAAGTACAAGAAGAACAGACCTTAAGGGTTTCTTGTTCCGATCCAGTGGGGTTTCACTCCAGTTTAGTTCGTAGTTGGCGTCGTAGTCGTCAGTCTCTTTGCTCTCATGCGTGCTTAAGGCACTAGGGAACATGCGTTCTCTTCGCGCGACCATGACGCTGCCATACAACAATTTGAGTCGCAAGTTTGTCTTTAGCGGGCTTATAAGATCTGTTTTTCTCCTAGAAGTGTAAATTCAGTGGTACGAGGATAGGACTCACCTTTCGAAGTAGTCTCCAGCATTTTGCACAACAGCGGCGTTGCTGTCAGGCTTGTTGCGGCAATAAGAGACGTACATGTCAAACTCGCGCGCCCACGTCACGAAGCAATGGCCCACGTCTTCGGGCATGGTCTCGTACTTGTCCAGCTCGCGGAGGAACACGCGCTCGTGGAAGCGGTGGATCTCCTCGATGTTGCCGAATATCACCTCCTCCTGTTAAATAAGATTTTAGTTAAAGTTAGTTATGAAAGACATAAGATACATTTATTTTATTTATTTCAAGTCTCATTCTAGCTTATAACTATTTGTATTTATAAAGATAAGCAATACACAGTAATCGTAACAAAATAAGTAGCGTTTTAATTAAATGAACCCTTGCCGCATGTGTTAATAATTATCGCACCCTCAGTAAAAAAAACGCCGTAAATAAGAATGTTTGCTAAACAATTTTCGGTCTTACGGCAGTTTTCCATGCGCCGCTCGTATGGCCAAATATTGCTGAGCAAATATCTGAACTTACGGCAATCTTTCACTTCGAATATACGTCATGTAAGTTGGCCGACACAGATTTATAATAATATGATATGTGATGTGAGGAATGTTCTTTTCTGACTAGTGAATGTGATCATATCACACTCATTGAGAAAATGTCATTTTATCATCTCAACTATTTATATAATGGAATGCTTTATTATATTCAATGTCGTGTCTATGTATTTTTGTATCACTTGCATGTTATTATAAGTCCACGTGTTTGGTTAACAAACAACATCTTGTTCATATAAGGGTGTTATTACATTAATCAACGGACGTTGTTCGATTCTTGTGATAGCTTTTGCTCATCGCCGGTTGCCTGGCAATGAACGATTTGATTGACACCGGTTGGTGGCATCGATTGCTGCTCGAACGAGTATTATAATAGAAAATATTCATAACACCTTTCGGTTAAAATTTCTTTGCGAAAAAATCTGAATCTTATCATCAAAAAAAAAATCTTGACAATCATTGAGTCTTTACTGCTTTTTTTATTAACCCATTGTTTTTGAATAGTTAATTACTTAAGCAAGATAATGGTGCCGTATCCTTAACTTTATTTTAGCATATTATGCCAGTAGGGTTTGTTAACACTGGGACCTACGAGCCAAAAGGTACAATGACAAGGGTGTGGCATACCTTGCCCTGTAGCGCGTGTGGCACGGCGCCGGGGTCGGTGCGCATCTCGCGCAGGTAGCACGTGATGCACGTCTCCAGATCCTTCACGTACGCGCGTTCTGTTTGCAGCAGCTCCGCCATTATGAACCTGTACCAATACAATATTATTGTGATAAATTCAGACAACTGTTTAAAAAAAGTAAAGGCTAATCATATCATAACAATTTTTAAATCATCTACTATTTCATTGACATAAAAGTAAATGTAATATTATGAATGCTTCGGTCGCACCCGTATAGAACTATTCTGCGTCATTTAAAGCTATAAGACTGTTATTACATCGAAATCGACGAATACATTTGGCGTTTAATGAGACAATAAGTGTGCACTACTCCGTTGTTCGACCATCGATCGACATCGATTGATGGTCAGTGTAATAATATCCCCATGAAAATGAGCTAGTTTACCTTAATTAAAATGAAGGGCAATATGATGATAAGCTTGTCTTCAGAATGGCTCCCAGATTTGTGTCACTTCATTACAATTAATATTTTTGTATTTAAAACCAGTACGTACTCTTTCCGCCTGGCACTACGCCTCTTGTCATCGCCAACACTAGCGGGCTGCGGTTCCGTGCGGGTGTCACTCTCTGCCGACTGCGACGACGCCAGCGACGCCGCCACGCCGGAGTCACTCTCAGGCTCGCTCTCGCCGCCCTCCATCGAACCGCTGAACTCCGCATATCTGGTTCAAACACAATATAAATATAAATAGTTATTTATGGTAAAAGTGAGAAAAAGTTTAGATTTTAAGAGGTCACGAAAAGGAAATTAAATTTTTCTCACCCGTAACATACACAACTTTTCTCTTCCAGTGAGAAAATAATAAGATTTAAATAAACTCGTACTCGATTGCTTAACTTGGGATAATTCCATGAAATACGACAGTAATACCGATTCAGAATGCGTTTTAGCGCCTTTTGTAAATCGCCACTTATTAAATATGTCGTACGCTTTCAAATACCTTTCACGTGATTTTTCTGGTAAAGAGCAAACTTCTGTGTAAGGAGGAAGTTGTCTCAACTTTTCTGGAGTTCCACAAAGTTCTTCATCACTGGATTCACTTTTTTTTGTTAAAAAGTGCCAGTAAACAATTAAACATAAACTGAAAAGAATTTATAGTTACCCGCGATGACTGACACAGACACAGACTTTTTTTTTAAGAATGCGTTCGGAAATTCGTTCCGTAACATTTATTTATAGTCTAATATTAAGTACATGATTTTAGTTAATTTAATGGTTAATCACGAGTATAAAAAAAATTAAATACTAAATAAGCGTGTATTTATATAATTTAAAATAATTAAAACATATCGTTTGTTGTTTTTTAATAAAATTTATGTCAATGTTTATTACTAACCTACATGATGGCTGTTTTGTTTTTTTTTCAGCGCCTATTCATTGGAAGGATTTTGTGTTTTGAAATTTGTATCACTTTGCCTTACTAGTGAGTAAAAAGCGTTTTTACTCACTGAATTCTGGCAAGCAAACTGGTGGTGCTGGTGTGGTGAAAAAAATATTATACTGTCTGATCAGCATGCATAAATGTACCTGTTAGATTAAATATTAGAAAAATCTCATTTTAATACAACAAAACAATATTTATTATATACTAGCTGACCCGGCGAACTTCGTACCGCCTTAGCGTAAATTTGATGCACTACTTTATTTTGTATAGCTGACCTATCTTATGTATGCGTACCTATTCAATTTGAACTGGAATCTATAATATCCCCCATATAAAAATGAATACTTTTTTTTTTTGCCGTAACAACCTTGTACAGAGTATTAGAAAACTACAAAAAAAAATATCAGCCAAATCGGTCAAGCCGTTTTCATGCCAAGTCGTGACAACGGAAAACGGGTTTCATTTTTATATATAAAGATAGATAGATAGTGTATAGTCAACAAAATAATATTAACAACTGATCATTTGAATACCCTGTATGCTAACATACAATTGAATTGATGTTTTTTCGATAATTTACTTCAGAAGCTAAAGTCCTGCTGATGCTGACTGTACTTCCACAACATGTTGTAATTTAACATTACAGTATAAACAAGACATGAAAACAGAATTCTCTCTCACCCATTTTACAATGAGTCAGAAATACTTTCAGCCATATTTTAATGATGTGTCTTCTCTACAAGCACATCAATGAACGAAACAATCTGGAATGGATCCTTCGACAACTTGCTTGTTAACACTTACATCGTTTCTAACCACGTCATATTTTACAAATACTTCGCACAATTAACACAACACTTTTGGCAATGTATAGTAGCTAGCCATCCAAGTAATGATCTGTTATTAAACATAGCAAATGAAAGTGATATTTTCAACCAGTTGACATTTAGCCAAAAATATACGAGACAGTGCGAGTTATATGATTATTTATTATTTTCATGGAACAGTGATATTCGACGGTATACCAACGGTAAGTCAAATAAGCATTGTTCTGTAGCTCGAAAATGAGAATTTAAATTTAGATTTTTATGCATTAGTCGTAAACCATAGTTTTTTTGATGAATAATCAAAAAAACTAGTTGTTGTTGAATGTTAATATAGTGAAATGTCTGACCTGGCATCAACAGCAGCGACCCATTCTTTGATCTGTACGGCATGCGGGTGCCCCTTCTCGACCAGTCCGTCGGCGAGTTGCGCGAGCAGTCGCACTCTCTCGCGGGACTCTCGCGCAACGCCGCCCGCAGCCGCCGCGGCCGCAGCGCCGCATCGCTCCTGCGTCTCCTTGATCCATTCCACGGCCGCGCGGGCCGACCGCTCGAATAAAGCGAATTGCTGGCACTGCTCTAAGCGCTTCTTGCGGACCGTCCAATGCTCTAATACCTGTACAACAAATCACTTGGTTCAAATTCAGATCCAATATTTCTCAAGCCATACAAACAATAAATTCTAATATCAGATGCATTGAAAACTGGAAACGTATTAAAAATTATAGATCTGAGTGTACCGGTTGTACGAGGAGCATAACAAAGGTTTTGATCATGTCCGCACAAACGCGCTAGCACTCGACACATGGCAGTCGTGAGCTGCCACTGCGTCACTGATTCGGCGAGTGTCCTCGCGATACCATCGCGTCATGGTACAAAACTCATAAGCAGTGTGCACACCACGCGACATTTAATTTTGTGACATAAAGCTACTATTGCCGCGGTGCTTGATATCACCAATTACAAATGTCCTAAACTGTAACAACTCATTTCATTGATTAAATCCTGCATTGTATACAGAGTTGATACACAACTACGATAAAGGCAAACAAATTATATTTTTTTACTACCATCTGATATTGTTTCACAATCATTTTATTATAAAACCTTAATTAATAAATTTGAGCACCAGTTAGTGCAGGCCTTATTGTTTCCAAAGCCATTGTATACCGGCAGTGACAGTGGCAATGGCACACAATAATATAATTATACAAAAGTACAGCTTAGCTAGCACCTGCATATTCCATTCAGCACACAATGCTTTCATATTCTGTCAATAGCATTTAGTGAAACAAATGTACCTGTCGATTTAATACTAGCAAATATCAATACAACTACTGATTAAAAATAGTAGTGTTTAGAACAAAACAGGTGCGAAAACGAGCGAGGTGATGCCATCTCTAAAGGGACTCTATTCAATTATTTGCGTTTCCTGTCCACAATGATATGTTGTGATCTGTGTGTCTATTCTGTTCTATTAACCTTGGCTAGGAATACAAAAGTACCGTACGATTTATTTTTAACCACTGTTTAAATGCTAATTAACTAAGTACGAAAGCTATGATGACAGTGTAGTGGTATTCAATACTTTTGAATGTCATAGGTTAACCTTGACCATGCAGCTACAAAGGTATATGCCAGCAATAGGCCAATAGAAATACGTAAGACGTTTTTCTGTTATTAAATCTTATGAATTAAGATAAGGTAAAAATATGGAAAGGCCGCGATAAGGAAAATATTATGATTTAGCTCTAATGTGTAGCCTTATACTGGTGTTATATTAGCAATACCTATCTTATAGAAAATCACATTATTACCAAATCCGTTGCGAACTTTAGAAGATATCAGCGACTAGCAATAGCGTTGAGTTATTTTATTGAGGTAAAGTAAAGATGGTATGGGCTTTGATCTTTCTGGCTACAAGCTAATATAATTTGCCGACTGTGACTCGAGTGATTATCGATTCAAAGCATCTATCGTATAGGAGAGTTATAGGTTAATCTAATTAAGAGTTTTAAATATATATCCTCAAATATGTCCAACGACTTTTTTATAGTTCCAAATCTCAGGACTAAGACGTTCCCGGTCCCCATGCACCCATGGGGCCGAAGTGAACAATACATACAATTGATGAAACGTACCTTGTTCTCTTGTGCGAGTAACGTATCAAGAATAGCCCTGGTCTGTTCGTGGTGGGCTTTGCTGGCGGCGGCGGTCTGGCCGTGAACCTGCGCTGAGCGCGCCGCGTACTTCAGGAACGTCTCGGCAGTGCGGCGTGCGAGGGTACATGCTTTGAGGAATGCCTCCTTCTGCTCGCCATGCTTCACTATCAGTGCAGCTACCTGTAACGCACATTACACTGATAAATAGATGTTTTGTAGGTTTTATATCAGGCGCCAGTCTCTCACACAGGTAAAAAAGAAGAGGTTTTTACTTGATTCATTTAATATGGGTAAATGGTTTTTGTTTTACCAATAGCGTCACTATAAAGTAACCTTACTTTTGATATACCAATATGAAAGTTTGTTGACATACATTGATTTATCCCAACCATTGCGTTTATAAATACGTTTTTATAGAGGTACAGTTCTTTAGGGCGTTTGGAAGACAAACATTTTAAATCAAAAGTTATTAAGAGGGCATCAGATATGCGTCTTTTTATTCTAATTTCAAGGGAGGACATACGTGCCGTATGCACAAGTGTGTGCTCTGTCGCTGATAATTTTTTGTCTTCAGAACGCCCAAAAGTACTGTGCTTTTATTCGGCCCTACTAAGCGCAAAAGCGGTATCTCAAAAAATCATTTTTATGGCATCGGATAGCATTAAAAAATACGCATCTAATAAACTAAGCCTTTTAGTGCTATCTTGTTTAAAACATATAAAAACACCCCTAACAAAGATTTTCCTATCTCAGTTTTACCTTTAATGACATATATAAATTTGTTTAATAAGCAAAAAAAGTCAATATATAAGGTTAAAAAAGATATTTTTATTAAACTCCAATGATCTCGAAACTTGCTTTATTTTAGATACCGCTTTTGCGCTTAAGTGGGCAGTATTGACACTTCTAAACTCAATGTGAGACTCAATGAAATTTGACATTTCGTAGACCTCACGTCCCCATTAACAACTATTAGAATTAACCATTTATTTAAATGTGTTTCATGACGTTGGCAGGCCAGAGCTTGTGTTGCCTCTTTGCTAGTGCCATTTATTGCGAACCCTTTTGACATTGTTATTGAGGAACGAGAAGTTGAGTGCAGTGTAAGCCCCATCACCAATACCTCTGTTCAACGTATCGGCTTGCATATTTTTTACTATATATTTTTTTACCTCAGTTATTACAATGTTAATTCTTTTCAAATTTAGTGCAGCACGTTGCGATCTTGTTTTGTAGCCTGCTTAAAATATTAGAGGATACAATTAAAGGATACAAAAGTACCTGCGCGGCCTTGTCAATACTGAGCAGCATGGGCTGGTCGTCAGCGGGCGGCGCGGCGCTGGAGCCGCACCAGTCCTCGTCGCGGCGGTACTCGCGCTCCAGCGAGTCCAGCACGGAGCACACCTGCTCCGCCGTCTTGTAGAAGTTGAGGGACGCCGTCACCAGCTTGTGGCGTTCTTCGGCGCACGTCACCAGGCGCTGCCATCGTTCCGTCACCTCTTCAGATATCTCTCTGCAATTAACACATTTAATTCAAAGAACTGTAACCATATCACTACTAACCATAAGGTTTTTAAAAATCATTAGGACCTTAGACGATACCATTCAGGCTAACCTAGTGCAAGGATCTTTAACATCTTTAGAATGTTGTTGCGACTGCCCCGTGACTGTAGCGCGTCGGGTATGTTTGCTGAGGCCCATATTTGATGGCTTTCATGCAATCATACGTAAAAAAATTGCATCTCTAGTACAACGCCTGAGAACCAGTAACAACAGCATTCTGCAGATGATTGCAAGTCGCCTAGATTGCCCAATGCAGCACAGATGGATACTGATCTTGATGGGAAAATCTGTATGACATTTATTTATTTTTAAGAGTGACATTGTTATTGTATTTTAATTTGACATAATAGATTCAATCGGTGAATTTATTATTTTATTGTAATTTATGAATTCAGACTATATTATACACTGTGGAAATATATGTAATGCTATAATCTTTATTATATTATTACTAATGAATGTTAATTGTATACTCAATGCTTTTCTGTATAATCTGTTTTCTGTATCTGTTAATCTTAATGTAAATTAATAATTTCATTTTGACTAACATAGATACTAAATTTCACTCACTAACAATATTATTGTATGGATTTTTATCTGAAATAAATGTTTAATAATTAATAATAATTAAAACATAAGTCATGCTCATTTTCATCCGTTAAAAATCGGTTTTTAATACTTATAGCCCTTTACTTGACTATAACTTTACACCATTTATCACATGACATAACATCACGCTTATATTACCAGAAGGCTAAGGCAGAGGTGTACTACACCCACATTTCATCTGTTATGTTTAGGTCTCATGGGATAGCGGGTGAGCCTATCAACGTCCACCGGGCACAATTCCAACTTCATGCTGCTATTGAGAATTGCTTGACATAATGTTACTAACGAACGAACACAAAACCACCCTTCTATTTGGATCATAGAAAACCAAAGAGCACTTAATAAATATTTATGGAGCGGCAATCAAAGAAAAAATCTATGCAAATAAGTAAGCCAAAACTCGAGGAGAAACAGGGGCGTAGATCGTTCCACGCATCTATGGTTTGGGCTTTCAGGCTTTCACTTTAAATAGCGGGCGATGGCTGGCAATGACTAGTCCTAGAGATTTTATTGACTGTAAGTATTAAACAATTACTATACAGCGCGTTCTACTATAGTTATTTTGCTGATTATTAATCTTGGTTCACCAAAAAATACGTTATACAACCTATGAGTCAACCATGGCGTGATCTTTACTCGTACGATCTTATTTCGTTCAGTTCAGTTCCTATAACATGTCAGTGTTACAATGGATATTACAATACAATTATATAATGTAATAATATTTACCTAATAATAACTATTATAAGATAGATTAACAGGATGCCGCCGTTAATAATAGACATTTAACTTTATGCATTTAAATTGATTAGAACAATAATTACGTTCAGGAAATAGTTACTATTTCATATAAGTCGATGTCCGTAATTGTTTTGAAAATTAATCATAATTATACATCTGAATCCTTACTAAAACTAACTCTTGTCTGTCTGTTGCGTTTTCAAGGCTAAACTTTGAAACAGATCTTAATGAAAATTGGTATAGAAATAGTTCAAGACCTGAGAGAGGACATAGGCTTTTTATCGACGTACCATGCGGGCGAAACCGCGGGCAGATGCTAGTTCAAAATAAATTAATTTACTAGAAAGAAAGGCCGCGGCTTTGGTGCAAAATGTTAGAGATTGAATATAAGAGTGTCGTTCTTTAAAAAAATAATGAATATCTCAACGATCGGCCTGCGGCGCTTGCTTGTACCGAATAGGCTCCGAATTCAAATTCAAATTCAAATCATTTATTTTCATAGGCCCCAGGAGGCGCTTGAATTATTGCCCCGAAACTATTCCTAAAATTGGTGTAAATATATTTATATAACACGCGGGCGGAACCGCAGTCGAAAGCTAGTTGTACAGAAAACACTATCTCACCTGATAGTATGGGGGTCATAATGGTTGGCGGCCCGCAGTGCATCGGCCCTGTACTTGACTTGCACCGCACTGGCGTGGGTCTTCTCCACGGCCACTTGAAACTGATCGTGTTCTCTCTTAAGCTGCTCCGCCTCAGATAGAGTGCCGGGGATGGAGAACGAGGCGGCAAGCATGGCCTCGCCGTTGCGGATCCAGCTCACTACTTGAGCTGCGTCTTTTTGGAATTGGCCTGGAGTGGAAACATTATTGTGATTAGTTTTGCATAAGAGTAAATAAAATGGGTGGGTTTTGGAACATTAGTAACATCATTAAGACTAAAGTTGTATTTTTGCAATATTAATTTAAAATAATTCATACTTAACAAGACAAAAATATATGTTTATCTGATAAATTATAGGTGGCCACAAACGAGATAAAATACCTGAAGATCGTTTTGTGATAAGCCGAGATCTTCTGACGATTGTCAGAAGATATCTATTGTGTCCGATCCTAGCCATTGTATCCAGGTAGTGTCGCCTGCACCACTAAACTAAACACTAATTAAACATTTTATGCACACTACAGCACTACTATTTTCCTTGTTACATTACTTTTAATATTGCACTAGGTTTAGCCATCCATCTATTAATTAATTTAATATTCAGTTTGTAGACGAGTAATTAGCGAACAACTTGTACAATAACCGAATAGTAAATGAATATCTGTCTTATGACAACAAAATGCAAACAATAGTAAATAATGACAAATATAATAGTTACGAGTGTCTCATACGACATTTTGAACTGCGCGTATCGGTTGAATGATCACTTTTGCATTTATAATATCACAAATATTTAAGCTAGCCACGAATAAATATTAGAAACAGGAATACACCGGGTAATTGCAACTTATGGTGTACAATTCCGGAGTATGTGAAATGAAAAGCTGAAAGGGAATTGTTTATCTTGGTATGGGCATGTGATGAGAAGGGATGAAAGGCATGTGACTAAAAAACAGTTTGAATGTCGATTGAATGATAATAAGATATGAAAGAGAAGGAGAAGGGAGCTAGTAAATGTGAGACAGCTGACAGAGGAGAATGGTGGGAAAAGACGGATTGCGCCAAACCCAAATAAAATGAGTTAAGGAAAAGAAGAAGAAGAAGGTGTACAATTTTGGAGTAGATTTTCTTTCCAATTTAAAACAAAATAACGACTTCCAATTGAAATCGACGCCGTATTTTGATAAGCCAAAGAGCCATAATAAAACTAGAGAGAATAAAAAAAGGGGTTTAAGATTTACCTAACTGAACGCACTGCTCGAACCGCGCTCGTCGCTCTTCAGCCAGTTCTTCCAGATCGAGTTGTCTGTCGTGTAAGAAATCTAGCAGCAATTGTACCCTTGCTTGAGGGTCCAGGGGCGTGGCCTCGGGGCCGTCGGAGCCGCTCGAAGCCATCACGTCTGACGCCTCGGCGATCGCGCCCGCCAGCTCTTGTCCCTGTTGCACCACCTGCACAAAAACTATACTTAAAAAGAGGCTCCCATCGATTTAATCTTCTTAAATGTTATTGCGCTACCGCAGATTGTAGTTTCCTTTATAAATTACAGTGATTAAAAAAAAAAAAAACTAGTTTTTAGTCCCAGCAGAATTAGCTAAGCCTAAACAACTGAGCCCAAACCCATGATATTTAGGGATGATAGAAGTTATTCTTTTTAGGGCGTTCTTGTGAATTAAACTCCAACCCGATGGCACCGTACATTATTATATAGTACTGTCACGAAAGATATCAAACTAAAAAAATAAAAGAAGTTCTAACTTCTAAAATTTGATCCCGATTACCAAAACGGCAAGTTAAATAAGCTTGTAAAAAGCTATTCAAATCCGACTAGTATTACCAGTAATGCGTCCAAGCAGACACTGTACTTTATTGTATTAAATATTAATAATATAGATTGTCTTTACATATGCCGCTCCCGAATGAACACTGATCAATAGCAACAATTTGCATCGATAGCAAATAAGAACAATATCTAGTGTCAAAACTTGAGCGCCAGGCTTATTCCTTCGAAGTAGAAATTCTATAACGTAACAAAACGCCGCTGCATCTAGTCATCAAAACAATAGCCATACAATTAAAACAGAACCACCGGCTTTCAAATTTTATATTTATTATATTAGAGTATCATATTATAACAAGTTGATTCTTGGATGAAACACGACTACGGCCTATTTTAATGGAAAGATCTAGAAGGATTGTCATAACTCCGAACTAGTTTTTTTTAATTGTTTGCTAATTATATTGACTTATTGTATAAAAGTATAGCTATGAATATTAAATAAATTGTAGTGAATATATGCATACGGTCCACGGTTAACGTTCACCTGAAGATAACCAGTTATCATGTGAACGCTAGTAAAACTAAGCACCAAACTGAAACACCATAGCAAGTATAGTGAAATCTCGATTATCCGAACCATTTCTAATTGATTATTTTTATAGCATTTAGCTATGCTTAGCAAATTATAGAAACATTTTTATTAAAACTGACGTGAGTTAATTATGAAATACGGGTGTTACTCACGTAATGTTGGTCTATTTAGTCGACCGCGGTTTCGCCTATATGTCTAGGCATTATCAAGAGAGTGCGATACGTCGTGCCTGAGTCGCAGCCAGTCTTGCACTGACTGCAAGACTGGCTGCGACTCAGGCGCGAATAGGCGCATATAGGCGAAACCGCGGTCGACTAAATAGACCAACATTACGTGAGTAACACCCGTATTTCATAATTTTAATAATTATAGAAACAGTTGAAAAAGATATGGGACAAATCCATATCCCATATGTTTATGTCCCATATCTTTTTTAACTGTTTCTTAGTATAATCCGAACCATATTCTTTCAAATTTAAGATTATCCGGACTGCTAACAGATACGCGCGAATTGGGATAGACAAGTGAAGTCTATGGTGGCCTTATTGTTATTTTTTTTAAATTTTAAATCAATATATATAAAAATGAAACCCGTTTTCCGTTGTCACGACATAGCATGAAAACGGCTTGACCGATTTGGCTGATTTTTTAGGGTTCCGTAGTACCTACAAGGAACCCTTATAGTTTCGCCATGTCCGTCTGTCCGTCTGTCCACGGCATAGCGACGAAACCGTTGGTGCTAGAAAACTGAAATTTTGCATGAACATGTATGTTAACTAAACAAAGAAAGTCGTAGAATAAAATTTGGAAAATATTTTTTTTTCAGGTAGCTCCCCTACATGTAAAGTAGGGATGTTTTTTTATTTGTCGCCTACCCCATAGTGTGGGGTATTGTTAGATAGGCCTTTTAAAAACGTTTAGGGGTTGCTAAGACAGTTTTTTGATTTAGAGATTTGTTTGCGAGATAATTAACTTTAAAAAGCAAATTTTTGTTCGAGTAGGGCGTCCCCCCCCCTCTAAAAGCTAAACTACTGGATCCCAAAATCTGAAAAAAATTGTGTCGGTAGTACATGTAATGAACTTTAAAGGAAAACTATAGCGGATAAGTTCACTTGATTAGTTCAAGAGGAATAGGGGTCCGAAATGTCAGATGCAGTTACTCAGAATATTTCGTTCAAAATTCTTGAAACATAAATAAACATACATAATACATATATAAAATCACGTCTTTATCCCACGGGGGTAGGCAGAGACGATGGAACGCCATGTGCTTCGCTCCTTACATACTTCTTTCGCTTCCTCAACATTCATACATCTCGTCATACGTGCTAGCTGGTTTCGTGTACTACAAACATTTCCTTTCTGAAGGACGCCATTTAGTTAAAAAGTAAAATTAAAAATATTTTTCTACGGAACCCTACTGCGCGTGGCCCGACACGCACTTCACCGATTTTTTTTTGTAGATTTCTAATACTCTGTACAAGGTTCTTACGGAAAAAAATATTTAAAAATGAAACCCGTTTTCCGTTGTCACGACATAGCATAAAAACGGCTTGACCGATTTGGCTGATTTTTTTTTATAGTTTTCTAATACTCTGTACAAGGTTCTTACGGAAAAAAAAAATAAAAATGAAACCCGTTTTCCGTTGTCACGACATAGCATGAAAACGGCTTGACTGATTTGGCTGTTTTTTTTTGTAGTTTTCTAATACTCTGTACAAGGTTCTTACGGAAAAAAATATATAAAAATGAAACCCGTTTTCCGTTGTCACGACATAGCATGAAAACGGCTTGACCGATTTGGCTGATTTTTTATTTTTAGTTTTCTAATACTCTGTACAAGGTTCTTACGGTAAAAAAATATATAAAAATGAAACCCGTTTTCCGTTGTCACGACATAGCATGATTTTGTTTTTGTAGTTTTCTAATACTCTGGTACAAGGTTCGGAAAAAAATATTAAGAAAATCTCTCAGAAAGATTGAAAATATACATTTAATTTTGCATATTTAAAAAAAAGTGCGTTACGAATGTCAACGTCATTAAATTTAAAACAAAAAACTCTGCGGTGATCTATGACACCACAGACATAACCGCGAGCTGTGAAAATATATATTTTGTTTTTTTTTTTTTTTTTTTTTTTTTTTCTTTCTCTTATTGCAATCTATCAGACCATCAGATATTCAGCAATACGTTTGGTATTGATAGCAGATTTGTACGGAAACTGTCCAGTGACAGCTCCGTTTATTCTTTCAGCCTTTTTAGATGAGGTCTTGAGGAATCTTTCTCTTTAGTCTTCTGCTGACTGTTCGGGTGTTCATTAAGTCCACTGCTAGCTTATTTGGGTGATTTATAATTCGGTCTCGGTACGCTTTGGTCTTTTCAGAAATTTCTTCCGTTACGGATTTAATGCGGAGGTCGTGGTGGAGTATGTTATTTGAAACATACCAAGGTGCGTTCGTTATTATTCTCAATATTTTTGACTGGAACCTTTGAATTATTTCAACGTTTGATTTTGCCGCTGAGCCCCACAACTGTAGCCCGTATGTCCAAATTGGCTTTATTATGCATTTATATAGCAACAATTTGTTTTCAAGTGAAAGTTGTGATTTGTAGCTTAGCAGCCAGTACATTTTTCGTAGCTGTTGGCTCATAGCCAAGCGCTTGGTGAATATGTGCTTCTTCCAAGTCAGGCGTCTATCCAGATATATGCCAAGATACCTGGCGTGATCCTCTTGAGGAAGAGGTATTCCGTTTAATGTGACAGAGGGACACGTTTCTTTTCTGTTAGTGAAAGTCACCTGGACGGACTTAGTTTTTATTTGATAAAATTAGTAAAGTCCTTCTCAGGTATGACGAGACCAGGGAAATAGGTATTCATTTTTATATGGAGGATATTATAGATTCCAGTTCAAATTGAATAGGTACGCATACATAAGATAGGTCAGCTATACAAAATAAAGTAGTGCATCAAATTTACGCTAAGGCGGTACGATGTTCGCCGGGTCAGCTAGTATTAGATATTTATCAAAATAATTATCCCTTCGAACCCTGACGGAACCGCAGTCGATAATAGTATGTTACTGTAAAACGGTAGTCTCGGCAAGCACTGGTAGGAACTGCATTATTCTACCTGTTGGACCACCCAATAAAAAAGGATAATGCAGTTCCATTTATTGATTAAGGTATAGAACATTAGCTATAGAATATTACGCTACAATTAATCTGCGCGGTACAGAAGTTTAATATGTCTCAAAAACGGGCGACAGGAGCGGAGCAGTAGGTACATATCATTACCTAAAACGCGGGTAAAACCGTGGGGAGCAGCTTTCGTTTATGAAAGCGAAATCGACGCTGACGAAGTCGCGGGCAATTGTTGCCAGTGTTATGTTTATAATATTTGTAGGATATTATTGAGAACCTGGAAAGTGGCATGCTGCATCCTCGCGACGCTCTCGTTATGCGCTGCAAGTGCTTGCTCGGCTTGCTGCGGGTCGCGGGGCGGCTCAGTGCGCTGCAGCTCGTCGCCCCATAACTCCAACCGAGATGATACCTGTAAATAACATGCAATTTTTCATTAAACTCATTAATTAATAAGTCACAAAACATTCGTAAAATGTACATATTTTACTAGCAGTGCACCGAGATATTTGTATCACCTACATTTCACGCAATAAAATGCACATATCGAACTTATTCAATCATGACGCCGGTCACAATATTATTTACTCATACAGAGTACACAATATTGTGATTATACAACTTTTACTTAGTATACATGGGAGAGGTGACTGCAGAGGAACAAAATAAGGTGCAAGTAAATTACTATATTCTAACAATTATATTTGAATACAACGGTGAGGAGCTCGTGGCTAACTCGCCGCCGCGCAGACCGATCGAGCTTGCAGGTTAAGCATTGCTAACCGCGGTTGGACCTGAATGGGTAAACATCCTTAACATCACGAGTTCTCCTCCGTGCTTCGGATAGAACATTAAAACGTTGGTCCTTGTTGCCATTTGAACATCTATAGCCGTCGTTAGGGGTAGTGCGAGGCCAGAAAGTCTGACAACTTGTCTAACAAGGAGTAGCGTAATACCACGTACATGATTTTGGAGGTCTGATGACAGTCGCTTCACGTAAAATATTGATTTTCAGCTAAATCCGTTAGACTAGAATTCGACCCAATGTAAATGGGAAAAGGCTCGAAAGATTGACTACGGTGCAAGCACTTTTTAGTGTGACAGCTTAAAGTAAGATGGTGGATTCTCCTTTTGTCTATATGAAAACATCAGCCGATTTCAATAAACCTAAAACCCATGTTTTTAGAGCAAAATCTACGAAATACCATTTAAATTCGGACTTTCGCCAAAATGGAGTGTTGTTCATGAAAAATATTAAAATTAATATATTGTGTATGGTGTATGCCCAACATCTTATCGGTGCAGTTGACGGGAGCTAGCCATCGCAGCATCGGCATCCGATGGCAATCAGTGTTTCCATTGTTGGGCGTGCAGTGCGTCGCGATGAGCACTGGCCCGTGTCGTCGTCATTGGATCGTTGCCAATCAATTGTTTCATATTAGCACGTGCATATGTTATACGTCATTCTTTTCACGAGAAACGTGACATGAATGTTTGTAACAATCTGCAGTTTTCAATGACCACGAATATACTTTCATACTAAGACCGTGAGTTCTCCCCTTGTTTACGAAGCCGCGGGCGGTCGCCACCCTTAACCACAGGGGTGGTAGGAGGTACTACTGAGTTAATTAACATCGGGATATTTTATATTGCATATCAAATAAATAATCGCCTATCAATACATACTCATCATTTATATTCTTTTTTACATCAAATAACTTACTTCACTGCAGATAAACTAAATGTTTAACAAAACTCAAACTGCAGATAATTCGAAATTACACATCAATATGACATTCCTTTTTTCCTCATAATGCAATACAGTTAAATTTATTTTTGTACAAAAATACTACATGCATAGCATAAATACTGACTGCACATCAAATTTACCATATTTCATAGCAAAATAACTATTCCAGTCGCATATTAACCAGTAAGTACAACAAAATCTGTTCATCATATTTGTCTTAATTTTCAAGAAGCCATGCTCGGCAAATTTAATGATTATTATAACAAAAAAATCCTTTTACATTGCATTATTTCTAAAAGCAGAACAACTTAACTGAAAAACTTCGCGCAATTTTTCGTCACTGGAGTAAATAATATAAAAATAAAAGCTATAGTTATGGCATAGGTCAATTATGGGTAAAGTAATAGGTTAGGTTAGGTTAGAACTGCGACCATAACATAGCACGAGCCGAGCGAGCGAAGCGAGCGTGCCGCGGCAGCGGTCGGCGAGTGCTAGAATCAATCTGTGTGATACTCCGACCCCTTTTTGAATCCACCCACTAAATAAAATAATATTATACTACCTACCAATTTCTTATTATCATAGATCGTAACAGACGACAGTACGTGGCGCCACCTGCAGAAGCTAAAAATGTGCCTATTGGGCAAAAAAGGAAGAGTGGACGCCCCGCGAAAGCAAGACCCGCTTTAATAATTCAATAAATTACAATTTTGTATCTAATTTTATATTTTTTTTGCTGATCTCATTATGTGATAATTAATAAATAATAAGATGACTGTGACTAATAAAATGTTGTTTGATTTAGAAAAACTGCTGTAAATATAATAAAAATAGAAGCTATGTTTAAAAAAAAAAGAGTTAACATGTATAATGTGCATTAAGATTATTAGCTGTGCATTGATAAAAAAGCTTTTGCTTTAGGAAAAATTGCTGTGCGCTGTGAAAATAAATTGTAGTGTGTTTAGTGATATTTTGAGTTGAATATTTTGTTGTGCAATCAGTAATTTTGATGGGAATTCGGTATTTATTTGCATAGAAAAAGGATATTTTATGATTTGCGTTTAAATACTACCCATTAACATCCAACCCACCATATTGTTCGAGCATCGTTTAGGAATTACATTATTTATTACTTTTACATGAATTTTTAATTCATCGCTAGACGGTAGTGAGTTTTCGTAATGGACACTCAATATATTTGAGCTCTATTAGCAAACGAAGAGGGAGTATATTGCTCTAGTTACTAGTTAACCAACACTGAGTGTATGCGCTCAGAGTAATAACAATTTTCATTCCTAAAGTTAGTAAAATTTTCGCAGGTACCCTTTTCAGACGTTTATTATAATTTTAGTTTGCAGGCGCATTGTTCGTTCGGCTTATAGCGAGCCTATTTACATGTCTAACAGTTTCAGATTACGCGCTGCTGCTGGAAATTACACATAACTAACGCAAGCGATTTTTTTATTCGCATGTAAAGTTTGAGCAAGTTGAATGCAAACAATGCTCAACGTTATAAGGTATATCGTCAGTCGATAATACAAGTAGAGCGTATATTTTATTTTGCTGAATACTGATATGCACAGATCACGTAGCGGTCACCTCGATGTTCGATTCCCGAACAAAAAAATATTTGGGTGATTTGTTGTGAGTCTGGATGTGCGTTCTTTACACGTGTGTTTCTATGAAAATGGTTGATAAAATGGAAATCTGAATCTTGATGACTTACCTCCAGAGCGTCTCTCTCAAAATGCCTCAGTTGCAGCGTGAGCTCGAGTCTTCTTTCACGATCAGACCAAAGCTCTTCAAGCGCCCCGCGGGTGCCTCTAAGTCGTTCCAGAGTCGTTTCCACTGCAGCTGTGCTTGCCGCATCCGAGTCGCCTGACGATCTGCACAACAAAAACTGAGCTTTATAAATATTCAAACGAACACTGTGATCCTAAATATTAAGTAATGTCTTTTAAAAATTAATCTCTGACTATTTATAGTATTAATTAATTAAATAGAAGTAATTTCAATAGCGTTAATGTGATTGATCCCAATATGAAAACTGGAAAATAAGTCGTTTTCAATTATGGTAGTCGCGGATTAAAAGTTAAGTCATACTGCAATTGAATTGCACTGAAATCTTGCTATCGAGTTAATACCTGATGAAAAGCATTAACTTCATTGCAGAATATCAAGCTAGATCAGTCCCCTCCTTCCTTTTCATCCTGAATGACACAAGACATAAGCCGATTACAGACAGGCTGAATCTGTGCAAGATGCAAGAGTATCGTTAATTAATACCTCTTCTACTGAATCAGAGAAAAAATACAGTGGTATTAAACCACTGTATTTTTATTTTCAAGTCTTGCTCCCCCATTTTATTATTTTAATCTAGGTATAGGTTCCCCATGGGTAGTATGGGACGTTGTACGTTATTGTGGACTTAAAAACTTTCTTACGATTTAAGTATAGATGGTTTAATTTGATGAAACGGTGAAACGAAAAAAGAAACAAGATTGTTCTGGCATTATTTCAAATAAGGAAAACATTTTATTTCTCAAGTTAAAATTAAAATAATAGCCAACGCTGCTATTTACTGAAGAGAAAAACTGGTGCTCGACTTGTTAAAAAAAAAAAGGCTTGCTAGTAATTCTTGCTTTCTTTTTAAAACATAACATAGCATCACGCCTATATGTATTACCCTTCTGGGTTGTGGCAGAGATGAACAACATCTACATTTCACCTGTTATCTTTAGGTTCCATGGGGGTGAGCCTATTGTCATCCACCGTTCACAATTCCAACTCCGTGCAGCTATTGTAAATTCCCTGACGGAAAGTACACAAATAACACTTTGCCCGACCCGGGAAACGCTTTCTTAATAGTAGCTCGTTATTTCTTTAGAAGAAAGTATAAGCACTCCGCGTAATTTCTAGAGTGCTTCATAATATTAATATACCTACAGTTGACAAAGATGAGCCCCTTTATGAATAAACAAGATCAAGATCAGTAGCGACATTAGAGCTTTTACATTTATTTACAAATCTCTTAAGCATATTTTAAGTGACAGACACGACTTGCTAAGTATTAAAATACACAATGATTTATACATAATTACATACATAATATAAGCGTTCACGGGATAGCTCACTTATGTATTTGTCTGTTTAGACCTAGAAAACCCAAAGCATGGCAGGAGTTCCTAAACTTTTATCTAAAACTGGTGTGAGTTAGGTATCAAAGCTGTTATAGTTGTTACTAAGAAGGTTTCTGGTATCGACAACATATTCTACCTACATGCATTCATATAACAACGAGTACTTAACCAAGTCCCTGCCTTTTAAATTGGTAACCTTCCAAAATAAAAAGAACATAAGTACTGATTTAAAACTTTCAGATATGATTTGTTATTTTCTTTTAAATGTAAAGACAACAAAGTAATGTATATCACGACAAGAATCTGTAAGTGAAATGAATACTTAGAACAAAATAATAATATGATAATTGATGCGGTAGAGCAGAACTATCGCTTCCGTACCGCATGAAAAATTAAGTGGAAGTCGTCAATAAAACTATTCAAATTGTCGAGACCGAGTCAATTTCTCCAGCATTCATTATGATTGCAATACATTTGTATCTAGATATTCAATTATCTCCTAATAGTCCGATTCAATGAAACGAAGACACCATCACAATTTGTGCACGCACTACCTCATCAGTGTCTAGTCCTTGGAGCTTGTTATATCAAGCACTTCTCATCCATGGCGGATGCTGACAAATTGCCATGTTCCTTTTCCAACATTACAAGCTCCATAGCTCCCGTTTGATTAACAAACTAACCATAAACAAGTTGACTTCACGTAAACACGTCAATGATTAGTGAATGATGCAGTTACTCGACGCGGAGTTACGGACTCCGCCGGACACGCTCTTGAGTTCGAATGTTATAATACAAACGGCTGTAATAATTATGCTAACTTTGTAATTCATTATAAACGCTCAACCACTTACAGTTTCTTTTTAGTTTTAAAATGATTATAAATGGATAAAATGTCTTACCTCCATCGTAAACACTGTACCGGTGACTTATGTCTGTGCGAGCGCCGATGATATTTGAGCATTTTGCGCAAAAATGTTCATTTCACCGGCGCAATCAGATACGATTACACACTTAACAGTCGGTTATCATTGTCAAATTCACTGCACTGACACTGCGAATACTAATTGCCAGCATTCGATAAGAGCAGCAGGTAGAGAGATGGCTATGGGCAGCAATTACCTACATGGTTATTAAAAGCCGCGAGTGACCCACGATGCGTATGCAGCTACTGTTATGTTACGGTTGGATAGCAAATCTCTTACGCCGATCTGCTGCTCTTGAATGTTATCGCTTCTACTAATATATTGAATACTTGAGAATTCTTCCCGTGTATTGTTTTAATGTAAACATCTTCATTCAACGAGTATTGTACAGGACGAAAACTAAAGGCCGCCACTTTTATATATTACATTTTTCTTTTTTGCAAAGTTAAGAAACAATTTTCTATTGATTTGTGTAAAGGGTCAGCAAATTGGCTAATCTACGATTACCTTTAAGTAATGAAGATAGTTTTCAGTCGTTAATTTTATTTCAATCAAAATTCACTAATCCATTAAAATTGAATGTTAGTTACGTAATATTTTTTGTGTACTTATTTTATTTCTAGAATAACCCTGTTTGCCAGACAACGCATTTTTCCCCTAATAGATATAAAGATAAAATTAATACTTTAACCATTACCAACAGCATCTTTTAATTGTCATCCTGTATAGTTAATAACATACTATTGTAACAGTTATTTCGAAACATCAAACGGATGTATATAGCATAGGAATAGAAGATATTCAAGTGCAAATATATGTACACACAATGCATGTTTATCATTTTTAATTTTGGGTAAAATAACAAAAACATACCAACGAAAATGCTTAGTCATGTTATTTTAAGATTAACAGTTCATTTAAAAACGTAATATCCTTCATTTTTAAATAATTACGATATGCCTATTTTGTTTATCATAACATCTAAATTATCCAACAGTCGAGCCACTATCGTTGATAACTTGTATAAATTGTGGTGAGGGAATGTAATGCAAAACCAGTAAATAAGTAAGTAAGTATAATTATTATAGAATGCTATTAAAATATTCAGAATATCAACTACTGGTCTTTGTATTTTATATAGTCATGAATACAGGCTTGAACAAATATCACAAGATTACTTCCACCAATAAGATATCTATCTACCTAAGTACTAATTTCTGACAGTGACTTATTAAGTTTAGATTAAGTTATTAGACTAATTTAAATTAAGATCCTATATGTATATTTTTATTATTTTGTTTACTTATAAAGATAAATATCGAATTATAGTTCTCATAACATAACAAGAACAGTGACTTAGTCTTCACGAGGTGTGTTTAAACGGCGGATAAAATACAAAGGTTAAACTTGTTATTTGGCGTATCATTGTGAAAACAGTATAGTTAGTTTCACAACGTTTAAAGTAGTGTGACACATATTCATTGTCCACCAGCAACTACCAAATTAACTTCATTTTATATATGACACACCTGCAAGACTGCGACACATCGCAATCAAACCAGCTGCAGTTGGTACCGCAGCAACTCAACCTAAACCACCGTATTACATGATATTTTGAAACATATCTACTAACACTTTCTTAATAAGGCAATTAAATTAAAATAAATATCCTTTTTTTAATTAATACTCGATATTTATTTAGAAGCCCATTTACTGTCACCAAGCCGACATAGATAATTTTGATTCCACTAATGAAGACAGACTGGAGGTTTGTTTACGAATGTTAAAGTATAATATAGTTGTGGTATAGTAGTACATACAACAAGGACGATGTTACGTGCACACCGATTGCAAATGTAGGTAACGATAGCCACCAGAGGAACGCGACCTGCGTACCTAATTCGAAGAAAGTTCCCGCAATTCCTATAATTCGCCAAGTTAACACAATAACAGCTTGTCACACAAAACCAGTTAGCCCTGCTATCTTATACCCATCTCTGACAATGGTCACGATTATGAAAAACACAAATTCTGCGATGTACTATAATAATGATGCAAATGTTGTCCAAACATTTCCACTTTATTATATACATCTAATTCGAATACCTCGCCAAATTATACGAAGCGCAATCGAACATCGGGCAACTAACATCTAAATCGCTAGGTAACCCTGTATTAAACACAAAAAAAAAAAAAAAAAATCTTTCTTCTTATCTTATCAATTGCTACAAAGGTAATGGAAGGGCTTCATATCGTTATCCTGCTGTTTGGTTGAATTATATATTTGCATGACAATAAAGTATAAGTACAATAATTGTTGTGAGTTAAATATCGGATATATCAATAGAGTCAGCAATATTTTTCATGAATCCGTTGAAGACGTGTCATGCAAAAATATTGCCGAACTATGGTTGGTATGCTTAGATGGTTTATTATTTTAATGATGGTGGATAAAGTGAATTAACTAAAGACAATGTGGAAAGCCGAGTAATTAAGATAATAGAGATCTAATAGGCGATATCCTTTAGAAATGAGCTAAGGTAATCGTAGACGTGAGCGGCGTTAGTGTGAAGTTGTGTTACAACACAAATGAAAGTGTTCGAAGCCAAAAATGTAAGGATTATTGAATCTATACATCTATACATTTATTAAGAAATTTCAGAAAAGTTTATATCAGGGGTCTCTATTTATAACAGTAGTAGAAGCTAACCGTATTTTTTTTTTAATTTTGTCTGTCTGTCTGTCTGTATGTTGTTAGTACGCGCATCATGCTAAACGACTGCATGGAATTGGATACGGTTTTCACAGTTGTGTAGCTGGTCCAACTAAAAAACTGGCATAATGTTTTATTTTTGTATTTCACCCTAAAGGAGGTAAATGAAGAGGTATAAGTTTATATAGGAGATTCGTCAATTTAAAATGACGTAAATTAACTGTAAGATAGTTTTTTTGGAAAGCTCACTTCCCAAGGAGGTAATTTTGAGCCTAGATAAATTTCAGTGATTACCTTACAATGATACTTAATTTGCTGGGTTGGGTATGATTAGATTTTGGGAATAGTTAGTTTTTTTGGAAATAATTGTAAAAGATTTACTAGTTTGCATAATAAATTGCATAGGCGCGAGGTGCGAGCGAGGCTCGGAGATGCGAGCATTCCGGCGTATAAGACAATTTCTAGTGTCGCCGGAGCGAGGCGCATTCCGCACGCGTCGGCGGCCAATCGGAACCAACAGATTTCCACCACATTCGTGCCACTCTTCTTCTAATGCACTATTCATATCATAAACTAACTACGAATGACACAGTCTCAATCTACTGGAATAGGCTTAATGAACTATGATAGTTCTGCTTGGAAACATTTAAGGGCGGCAAATCTATAGGTCACATAGAGTATTTAGAAGAAACGAAGCATACCTCGAAAAATCTATTAAGTTTTTTTTGAGTAATGTGTTTTGAAATTAAATATTTATATTTTTTATAATAGTATTCAACAGCCTGTTACGCTCGACTTAGCTCGAGTAATATGGCTTGAATTAATATGGTCAGTACTTGTTCTATAATTTTTTTTTAATTAATTTAGCTTTCCACTAAACTAAACAAATAAAAGAAACTCGAAAGATGAATGCACGTAAGCATAAAAAGATTAGCTGGTGTTAGACGGACTTATGTGACGCAAAAGCTGAACAGTCGTAATATGAAGTACAATGGCTGAAGTTACACATAGGCATAGCATGTAAGTTGGCTGTGAGAGGATTACATACATAGACGTCACTTGCCTTATTCGCACTTAGGTCTGCCCTGTCAGGCAAAAATTACTATAATGAAACGTAACTCTACAAAACGTAAGAAAGCGAGTGTTGAAAACTGTCAAGTATAGTTGATAACAAAAGTGATGTACACGAGGGTTAGCAGCGAGGCGTGCATCGGTTGTTTAATTTTATGACCAATGAACCTCATAAAAATTCTGCTCATGACGCCAACACAAGGCTTCAAGTGAGGGAGCCCTAGCTACCGGACAATTAGGGCTCAGTGGTAGTTTTATGAGCAGTTAAAAGGCATCCATCGGCGGCCATTTTATGTCCGGTTTTATCGGCGCGGCGCAGCAGCCACTGGGATTAAAGAGAAGCCACCCGGCGCCTTCCGGCCAGCGAGCAGCGACACACGTCGCCGTCGCCACAACAACAAGCTATTCCGTTGCACATTCGCTGTCACGTTTTTCTAGCCATTTGTTTTTCAAATACCACACAAACGGACATTATGCTAAATTCGAAACCCTTTTCAACCGCCACAGTAATAATATAAATGGTCAAGTAACTACTATAGGCAATCATGTGATTGAAATCCATATGTGCACATCATTATATAATACTAACTTTTGCCTGCGACTTTGTCGGTGTGCAATTCGTTATATTAACAAACATCTACTCCCGCGCTTTGACCTGCGTTTTGACCTTGGCATTTAGCGTAATGTTAAATATCTTAAAACCTTTGTTAAGAATTAAGCGATCAAACACAAAAGAGTTATTAAAATACAACTAGTAGTTCTCGAGATTAGTGTTATCAAACAAAAAAAAAATTTTCCCGCGATTTCGTCCGCGTTGTAGGAAAGTTAATAAAAAGTAGCCTATGTTATACGCATTGTGTTCAGTTACTTACCCCCAAGTTGTTATCATCGCCCCAACTCCTTAGGAGATTAGCCGATACAAACAGACAGGTGCGTCAATTATAAAAAAAATATGAAATTTTGTACTAAGGTTCCATTCACGAATGAAATGTAAGATAGATTTTTAGTAACATCACTCCATAAGGGAGTGAAAGTATAAGAGGGAAGTTCCATAATTTTATTGGCAATAACATGGGAATATCAAATACCACGCGGACGAAGTCGCGGGCAGCAGCTAGTTAGAACATCCGAAATAAAATTCACGCTTGCTATACCTTTTGACTGACTGGAATGTTCAATTTGTATAGAAATCGTGTATTTGTATTTTCTCGTAAAAGCTATTGAAATTAATTCAGTTATTGATGCCGAACTGTTTTCAGATTAATGGTTTATGTAGTTTGTATATGTGTAAGCTGTTAGCTGTTAGTTGTCTTTAAGTTAATATTTTAAGAACTTATTTAATGAACTATGTTCATACGCTGCTCGATGCAGTAACTAATATCACATCGACTTCTTAAATTTGGTAAATGGTTAAATATTATCATAACGGACTGCTTACAAATATAGCGAAGGCCAATGTTTTCGTTTATATGACGATTCGCATCACTATATGCACCGACATTTTTTAATAAACACATTCTGCTTGCATTCCATCTTTGCCAATAACGTCAAATTGGCATGATATTATTATTTCAATTCTATTGTAGCAAAGCAAAGCGCCAAATATTTGTTTTGGCCAGTCTACAATCGCTATAGGAATTCAATTCATCATCATTGATGCAGTGGGCGGTTTAGTTACTTTTTAAGCGCCCTGTACCAGAATAACAGGTTCATAATGTTCTATAATTAAAACTGATCGAAGTCAGGAAAATTTATTTAATTTAATTCGATTCAGAATATTAAGTTGTTTTATTGCATTCGGTGGCAGTCTAACCAGTGCAACTCCAATAGCCATCCCGTGACATTGGGATCGTCCGCGATTCAAACAGCTCACCACTGCAGAGAGTGGTCCAGTAGGTACACTTAGTGTGGCCGAACGTGCGCTTTATACAACTGCCGTTGGGGCAGGTTGGCTCTTAGCCACTTTCAGAACGCCCAATATTTGGCTAGCCAGTTTGTATTTGTCTTCTAAAAGTTTAGATTGCAGTAATTATATAAATTTATACACAACTAAAACAGTCCGTTCACGTTCTGACTATGTCATTTCTATATCTACTCAATCGGGTAATCGAATAAACGTCTCTAATCCGTACAGTCAAAGGAAGGTAATACACCTTCCTCGACTCGTGGAACGACGTGCTCGTTATTCAATAAAAGTTGTCATAGCGCAGGTTTTCTATGACGTACCCACCCAACGTCGATTAGGCTGACAAGGAAATGAGAAGATGTGCCGGGTGTCACTTGACGCACAATGTATTCGATGGGGCTACTTTCTACGAGTGGCCACGCAAAGCATGCTTATTCGCTGACAGGCCGTCGTCGGAATACATAAATTGTAATCATTAGACTCAATGTGCAATTGTGTGGCGTGCACATGACAAATATAATGATCACTGGAGCAATCCAACTTTGAGCAATCAACATGGATTATTACTTGAAGAATTAATGTTCACTTACTTACTTTGAATATTTTTTATTTTTCACCTACCTATACAAATAAAGAAGACCCCGGTGTATTCGGCCCATCCGAAATGTCTTTAATCCATAATTCACAAAGACTACGTTAACTTATTTTTTGTCGGTTTACAAGGCACTTTATTAAAGAAGTCAATTAAAAAAGTATCCATCGGATTATAGAGTTACCAAAGTAGATGATCTATGAAGTACTCAATAATCTCTCTAAAGTCCCGCTCTGCAAAAGGTTTGTCAGATAACCGAAGCTGCACTGTAGTTTGAAACCCTTTTTTAGGTTAAAACTTCAAAAACAACCAACATATTTCAAAGTAGGAAAATTTTTCCACGACATTTAATTTCACATACTTCTCAAGCTCGCAATCTAAGCTTTCTCCATACCTATGAACTGGTAAGTACGGTAATTACGTGCGAGACAATGGTTCCGCATCGGTAATTATATGAGTGTTGTAGTACTATTGACATATTATTGATACATACTACACAATGAGAACGAGCCACATGAGAAAATACTTGCGAAGAAAATAATATGGAATTGCTGTGACTCACGTGTTTTAGATTAAGTAACTTTTATCAAGAGACGTTTCATTCAGAAACTCATTTGTAAACATCATACCTACTAAGGAGATTACGACGTTGAACAAACACGACTGCTTTTAAATACTTGAACGACTTTTATTATTCGTAGACTTAAACTCTATTACCGACTTCGTATGTTATTAGCTGCCCAAAACGAAGTTTACGATCCCATTGACCGCGCTGACAAATGTCACAAAGACTCATTGACGTTCACCTCAAGCTCAAGCGATCCAACAAACAAATTGATTGACAAATCGGTTCAGAACCTCCATAAAATCGTCGTAAATGCAACGCTATGTAAGAATGTTATTGTCGAGAAAGGTCGTTCAGTAGTTTGAACAGTTATCCCAATAGGACTTTCACAGAGTAAAGAAAAATAATGCATACTATTACAATCTCTAAAGCAACAAAACCGTGAGAAGCTGTAAATTAATTTGTAACAAGTGAAATAATGGTAACCAATCAATAGATATAAATCAAGAAGTAATGTTATTTTGCTTAATCAGGCGACACCGCAATGATTTTTTTGTTGTATTTGTTTGTTTGTACCCAGAAATCTTCGAATCTACTGGACCGATATTAATAAAAATTGTTGTGGAGATAGTTCAAGACCTTAAAATAATATAAGTTACCTCGTAATTACATAAATTGACTCTGCCACAAATTAACAATTTCGCTTTTCCAACAAAGTATTATTATAATATCCTGGTAAAATTCCCCGAAATGAAAATTGACCGTAAAACCTATAAGAATCAATGAATCTGAGCTTTGGTAGGTAAAATATTTTGGTAGGTAAAACGACAAAACAATGAGCTTTACAATACAGCGGGGGCGTGAGGGTCCTACGCAGCCCCTGCCCTTGCGTGGCTGGCGGGGGTCTGCGCGTCCTTAACCGTAAGAGCACCGGAAGAAACGATTGTGAGACAATTTAAATCACCCGCCGACCCGTCGCCCATTGTTGCCGACTTCCCGACCACAATCACTACACCGTCTATTGCGGAGCAAATATCACTGCCCGCCGTTTATTATATTAACGGACTATCTTTGGAAATCCCTATTCAAATCATGCCAAGGATACGTGCGGCGACACTGTTATGAATGCACGTAGGATGATTTGTCTCACGATTACCAAACATTTTGTAAATAATCGAGTAATATCATAAACGCTACTTTTATCGAGTTGATTGCTAACAGATATAAGCCTAGTGAACACAACGAAGCACGGAGAAAATCTTAGTAATAAGCCCAGTATTATGAAGGTTCTTACAGACATGCATTGAAAAGTTAAAAAGTAACTAGCAAGAAGCGTTTGCAATGTTGACCGAGACTGTCCGACGGCGCCGCCATAATAAGAGAGACAACGTGCACTTTCAAGACATCTGCAAACATCGCCCAGATGCACATCTTTTCAAGAAAATTTTCAATATTCTGCAAGTCAAAAGGATCAAGCACTTTCTTTGTGTTGGAAGAAATGAGTCTCTTGACATTCCTATTAAAATTTGTCAAAGGAGTTGTGGACATAATCTGCTGTGACATTAAAAGTTATCAAAAGTGAGGAAATGAGAAAATGTAGTTTTGGCAACCACTTCATATCCGTTTGAGCGCGTTGCCGGTTGTGCTGAGTTGAGCCTGTGAGTGGCATCGGCGGGCGATGCTATCGATAGCTAACACTTCCCGGGAACTAAAATAATACCTGACGTTATCTACAGCGAAGCGCCGCAATCTTCATTATTCTCCGTCACACATGTACGGATATCCTATTCTATATCGATACACTGAGGCCAGAGCTGTTTACTTTCCTTTATTGAAAACTGCACTGAATATTTCATGGATAGTAACTTTTTGGATGTTTTGCTTTTACTTGAGATTTTTATATAAACTTCATCTTCAACAAATGAGGAAGCGAAGTAATTTATACACATAATAAAATTGTAATTGTAAATTAGGCATGTATCTGTAATATTGAATATATTTTAGAATATAAGTTTTGAGATTAAACATGGTTATTTTTTTACTAAATATTAAATATCACGAGATATTTACCATGAATATTTGTTGTAGCGAGTTTTTCTTTATTTCAGAGGATTATAAAAATATAATTTCGATGTCAACATGAATTAATATAGAAACTTTTACCAAAATACTATTTTAGTAAGTACATTAGTCGCAATTTAAACACATATGCCATAGTTTAATAAATAGTTACCTAAAGTTTAAGTGGTTAATTAAAGCATATAATTTGAATGTGAATGCATGTATCGAGGTGAACGGCGCCAAGGGATACCGGCATTAATTTTCCCAGGAGTCGTACGACTGTCTTTTTATAGAGTCTTAAAGAAGTCATCATTACGTGCATACAAAGAGGCTAAACCAGCTAACTGTGAAATGTCACTAAATATGGATGGTTATACGTACTTTTTAATACGAATGATTCTTTGAACAAATTATCTCCCAATTTGATGCTATAGAAAATTCAAGGTTTAACAGCATAGCTTGTTCTTCGGACCACTATATTGTACATCCGTCACTCAGTTTATCTGTCAAATCTTCGTATTAATACACGTTCGGACGTAGCAACTTAGTTGCGGCTACTATAGATTTTGACAGTTGCATAACTCTAAGCGTAAATACTACTTATTTTGTATTCTATACTTCTTTTAGTTTTAAGAGAGTTCAAGCTAAGACCCAAAATATTCTGCAAAACGTATATTCGCCTATCACAGTAGGTAGGTACCAATCACAGTGCTCAAAAAACAGAACAAAGCGAAGCTGCTGTGGATATCGACAGTTCAACCATAAATTCCTTCCAAACATTTCGACGCGGTATGGAACAGTGCAGGTATCAGCTAGCTGTTATTGTAATTAAAAAACGCACACCTATTAATCACAAGTACGCCCGATGACATAGTACAGAATTGTATACTACAAAACCAATGGTACGGAATTTTGGAGCAATGGTTAGATACATGGGATTCTCGTACAAAGGAAATGAGACCAGCCGGGCAAGCATACGAGCGCGAGATAGATTTTGTCGCGTTTTTGTCATATAAAAAGATCACAAAAACGTGACTTAATCTATCTCGCGCTCGTATGCTTGCCCCCCAGGATTAACGTTGTTTGCATTTTAGCAGTGTGGCAGAGAAAAACATTAACTGATGAATTTTCCTCATTTCTTTCTTTTTACATTCAATGCTTTATTTGGATTAGATTACATAATGGTTTAAAGAAAGTGCAGCTGCGAGGGTCCCAAGGAAGAAAGATAAGTAATTGAGAGGATATATATCTTAATGACTTATAATACCAAACTAATTTTAAATGACGCTTCTTATATTGGATTTTTAACAACATATTAATTTTTGGACATTCCAAAAATTTAAATTATTGTAAATAATGTAGCCGATTGGAGAGTGATGATTAAAGAGCCAGGCTTTGAAAGAGCCGATGAGTTTTTTTACAACTTACATTACATTATTTCATTTTATTCATTATACCAGTCTAATACTACTCCATTAAGGAGTCACTAGAAAGGTGTCATGTCACCCACAAACATTGACGTCAAAAAGTCAGACTGTATCAAAATTTGAGACACAAAAAGTTCGAGTTTTAGTGTTACTCATTTTAAATAAATATATATAATGTCGTATTGTTAAATATATCGTATGTAATTGATGTGTATCGGGTTATATTCAATTAATTTTTACTTTTGTTGAAATATCTTAATTTTAAGATGATAAAAGGGGGCAGTTGTTTGTATCATATGATTCCAATTCCGCTCCAGTGTCAATATGTTGTTGCATTACACAATACAAACAAACTAAGATATTAATATTACTTGATAGTTTGGTTTGATGCAGATTTTCTGAGGTTAAAATTGTAGATTAAGATAGTGTTTTAATTACGGTTAAGAACAAAAATAAAAGCTAAGATTTTTATTGAAATATTTAAAGGTCTAAGTGAATCTGAATTTCGTTACATTATTAACAGTATTTTATAAACGAAAAATAGTTTTGTGCCTGTTAAATATTTGATCGGCTCTTTAATGACAAATTTTAATTAATTAACATTCCCAGATATATAATATAACTATAGAAATAAGGTTGTTGCCTTTGAAAACAATTTGTTTTAAGTATATTTTTTTCGTAAAGAAACAACTGTCCCTTTCATACACACTCCGCCCTAAGCCTTTTCTAACGCATTAAATAAAATTGAATTAATTCTTCAGCTATAAAGATGTCATCTAAATATTTTTTATACGACATATTAAGCGAACGGACGTGTCTACCTGGTGGTAAGTGGAAGTAACATTAACAATCCAGAAAAGCAGATAGTAGATGCGTCGCTTCATCTTAGGACTACGGTGTTATGCCCCAAAGAAGTTGTAAATATTTTTTACAACAAAAGAGTCATGAATATCAAGAAAATCTAGTCAAATGTTTGCTCCTATGAATGTCAAAATTCACCTATTAATATAAAAAAGCACCTATGACAGTCAAAAATGTATAGTTAGCTTCTGTATTTATATGTGTGGGTGAAGACACGCTGTCGTTGCATATAAAATAGACAACTAAGCCATTCTATCTTCTTCTACTTTTTTTCTGTTATGCTTCATGTGCCAGTAATTAGGTATGCACCTATTCGGATACTTCAAGAAAAACAGTATGGTCTTTATTATTTACAAATAAAAAGCCATATTTGTCTCAAAAGAAGTTAAATGGTAGCTAATCTGTATCGCTCCTATTCAGTGTCAGCTATCCGCTGACAAATATTGATGTGATTACAAATGAACAATTGGGACGGGCAGTGAGCAACAGACGCAGGACTAACTAAATCACCCCAGCGGAAATCCAATCATACCTACGACTGCAATCGATATACATTAATAGGGACCGTGAGTGCTGGACCACTGGCCAACCAATATGCTACGAATATCAAATTATTACGTTAACTGTGTGCGGATAATGGTACAGAGTCTGTTAACAAACGTTCAGCAGTTTGAATTTAGCGATGACTTCAAGAATATTACGATGATGACGATATAATTATTAATGTTTTGAATAACGATGCAGACTTCCGACAGGCCGTCAATGTATATAATACTCTGTATTACAAACATTGAGTGGTACCTATTGGTAATTTATTCCTTTCAGGCAGTTACAGTAGGGCTTCAGCACAAATTGAATATAATCCCTCACGTGTTACAGAAATTTTAAAACGTGAAGTCGCGTGAAACAAAATATTAGAATAATATCCTCATCAGAGAACCCGATCTTCGTCTTACATCCGTTATGTACAATACTTTCCATTTAGGATTATTTATACCAAGAAATTATGTTAATAATCTTAACGGACGAAAAAACTCTCGCAAAGGCTCTCGCAGATAAAAACGCAATGCACTATCACAAGAATATAAAAACACAAAAATAAGTTAAAATGCTGGCAATTATAGCAACAAAAAATATTAAAATTACATTCGAAAAGTAATGTTTTTTGGCGCGAAACCGTTTAGAGTACACAACAGCGAGCGGCGGGTGAACGTCGCACCGCGCTCTTTCCCGAGCGAAGACTGCGAGATGCAGCCGTGGTCGCTGCGACTGACGCCCGCCACGGTGCCTGACATGTTAAGAATTCACTAAAGAAAATCTTTCGCTACAGTGAAAACTCCACCGAATAACTTCAACAAGAAACGTTCTTGTATTTCTTAATACGAGAAAACTCCCGGCAATTTAATTTAGAATTGTTTCCGTATGCGACTCATACATACTTACATTCGCAGTATATTTGATGCGAATAATACAATAGTTAACTTTAAATATTTAATTTATTACGGGATAGGCAATCTGGGCACACGGTAGTGGCTCCACCAAGCAAAGAAAAACCAAGACCGTATGGTTTTTTTTCTCTGAACCAAACAATCCCTGTCGTCATTGAGGATTCTTGTTTAGATAATTCCATCGATTGCTGATACGTAATAAATATTTCAGAACATATTATAAATTATGTTAACGTGTTATTGCCAAATCGTGTGTATTATTACAAACACGAACATTATTAGAAAACAATGTAAGACAACATTGTCGAATTGTTGACAATGTTTCCATACAAAATAACTGACGTGGCTGGCTAGGGCATAAAATATCACAAACAATTAACTAAATTAACTTGAACTACATATATTTGTAGTAATAACGATTTAAGATCTCAAAAACTTAATCAAAGTCCCTCGTGTTTCAAATAAATACGTGTATACCTATTTCTATTCTTCTTCTTTTTCTTCTTCTTCTATACCCATTTAACCAGCAATATTTTCAATATAATGTAATTGAAATGTCATCATCAAATAACAGCGTAAAATATAAGCGAAGAGGAGTACAAACAAAAGGGGTTCTGGCTTTGTATAGCCGTCCGCGTCCCCCTGCTCTGAGATGAAAACGAACCAACTGCTATAACTAGCTACCCGTACTGGTTTTTAAGTGCTCGCCATTATTTTAATACGGACCTAATAGCGAAAGTAATGGTAGAGCAGTGTTTCAGTTTGATCAATGATGTCTGAGCGATTCTGATGGGAGCGCAGCGTAAACTGAATAGTTTCTGCGCTATGTGTTCATAGACTTTTGACAAGGATTCAAAATTATTAAATTCAATTCGTAACAGCAACATGATTCGGCTTTTATGAAGTACTAATAATTTTAACAAAAAGTGCCAGCCATAATTTTAATTGTTATAATGAAATCCTCTAGTATGAATAAAATCATAGTAACAAAAAAAATCTTTGTTATTTTGACTAAGGCTGCCTCTCGGTCATCAGTTTGTAAAACACTATAAATTCTTTCATTCAAGTTAGTACTAAACTGTTATTGAACAAACCCTATGTGAGGTAGACACCTATTTCCAACTTTAAATGGTGATGGCAAAAGTCGCCATTGTTTAAGCGTAGCCATTTCCCATAGGAACCCGCCGACGCCATGTCCAGCTTTCCTGCTACGGTAAACAAGTTAGACAGGGGCTGATTCATTTTGTATTGCGAACCAATTATTTATAATGCTTACAAACGAGTACGACCATACTAGGTATCGCCACTAGATGTACTACGGTCAACTCGGAATTATTGGACAAAAAAGCTGCTGGAGCCTAATTCAGATAATCGTCGAGTTTTATATAGCATCATGGGGCACTATCAGAAAATACGAGTATATTAATAGATTAACCACTGAGTGAAGTTTATCATCCGTAATGAACACTTACATCTCCTGATTGTCGACTTTAAAATGTATTGGATCTGTATAGTTTGTTGACATATTATACACGACAGATGCACTAGCCAGTTAGTCATGAGTGCAATTTGGTGATGTAAACTGGCTCCTCGACGAAACGGCAAGTTTTTCACGCGTTGAGTAAGAGGCTGCGCGGGCGACGGAAACGCGTCGAGTTCTCCGACCTTTTACGGAATATGTCGCCGTATATTTAATTGAATGTGAGGATATAATGATGAAATTGAAGCTGGAATGACTGCTTTATTTATATTAGCCATACAAACATTATTATTATGAAATATTTGATATTGGTTTGGATGCCTGTCATATTACGATATTCGATCAAGTATGCCAGTCATATTGTGATATTGGATTGCTAAATTACAATAAGACACCAGCAAGATGGTAAATGCTAGCTTACTAAGGGTGAGATAGGAAAAGGATTGATAAATTAAAGTAATTCAGGATTGTTGGCCATCATGGTCAAAAGCATGATTTTGATATGGTAAAAGTAAAATAACATGGGCGTATTGTTACTTAATGCATGGAATATGTTTAATATTACGACGACAAATATATAGCCAGCATGTTTGAAATGTGTGAGTGAAGGAAAGATGTCACAAGCATCGCATCGTTTGCAGACCTTCGAGGAAATGGCGGGCATAAGTTTCGATACTAATGAGGCTGAACCGGGTAATGATATCCGTTATATGAGCCGAGAGTAGCTGGCAAATTGTTTACATACATACAAGCCAGCGAATAGGTATGCTAAATAAGACATTATTTAACTTTAAGATGCCTTAAGAGGCTATAAGATGCTAAAAACTGATTGCTTAATAAACCTGAGCATTTGAGCCTTTCAGTCATAATTCGAAAATTATTTTTACCCTAATGGCCTAATTAAACTGCACGATAAAACGGGCAGATAACAATCCGAATGAAATGGTATTAAAAAGTACATATTTAAAATCATAAATACGAGAGAAGAATGATAAGGCACGACACACATGCACGAAATAAGAGTGTAAAAAGAGTAACACAGACTTTGAAAGTGATGAGTTGTTCTTTCATATTAAAACATGGCTATATAAGTTTTCCTTTTCTAAAGCATCAGCACCCCTTTTAATATTTCCGTATCCATATGACCGTTTAGAATGTTTCGAGAAAACCATGTTTTGCCTGTATATATCGCACTCAGCGCCACACAAAAGCCACGGCTTTTAGGTTGCACTCTGCATTCAGCTTCTAACGCTGAACAAAAACAAAGGATTTCATTTCAGATTTTCCCAAACCATCAAACTAGAGGCGGAAGTCATTTATGCACATAATCGTGGCCTGTACAGTCCATCCAACAATATATTGGCGATCGGCGTGATTCCTTCAACGCATATGAAGTGCTGGCTAGCGTAAACCATGCCGTTGACGTAGTGCGGATAATAATTACGCGGTGGGCAGTCATCAATCTCTCATCCGGTAAGACGCTTTGATAAATAATACATTGTTCGCGCCACATATCTGCGTCGCGTGTCCGCCCGCCATACAATTTTCACTGAAAACTCAGCACTGGGCTATGCATGTTCGTCTTAGAAATTGGGTCGCATACCGTTGTGTAACGTCCCGACAACGATACGACCAAAGCTATTGTGTACAACATTTTAATATCGAAAAATCTAGCATGTACCGAACAAGCAACGTTTTAAAAATTCGACAGGAATACACATCTTGCGTGCTTTCAAGGATGAATGGTAGTAGTGTTAACATAGCTTTCCCTTGTCATTGCATCGCACCGCCTTAGTTGGCTATTTTTTAGCTAAATTTTATGCGATTTGATAATCTTAAAGGATATGCGTACTGTGTACTTCACATTGGATCAATCACCATGCGTGACTTATCACTAGTTATCACTACTTATCACCCACACAATTTATAGCAACTTTTGTAATAAAACGTTTTTCAAAAACAAAATCTTACATAAGTCATAGCATCACATTACACATTCACTTCAAAATACTTAAGCTTGACGTCACGCCATTGTAACCGTTTGTAAGGAGCGTTTGGACGAGCCCGTTATTAATTTCAATTGAAAATTGTACTATCTCAGCTAGCTTATGTGATATCAAAGTAATTCTTTAAATGATGTTTCTAATGTCGAGAGCAGTTCCAATTGCATTTGAAAATAAAAATAAGTCATCATGCCTATTTATATAGGTATACGTACATAGTCATTTTATGGAAAAGAAATAATAATAATAATCTTTGTTTGCAACATTCAAAATATTGTTTTCATAGTCATTCTACATTTGTATTCAGCATGCTACAGTTGCATATCAAGTATGTAAAACTAGCATGTCGCCAGATAGCCTACTTCTATTGAAGTTTGAGTTGCGATTGAAAAGAACACATCTTTAGTATTGAATGCTATCGCTACGGGTGTCTGAATGGCCCTGAATGGACATACGTCACAAAACTATTATCAGTTATGTTGAATGCAGCTTGGAGACGGGTGTATCTTTCACATAATAGTAAATAGAAGTTCCCGGAGGAAGACCACACGCCCTTGTCATGTCGGCCACTGTCGAGTGCTATCTAAGTGACACAGTCAAGTCACCTTTCTTTTCATATTCAGTTTTATTTTCAGAGCCTGGTATTTTGTTTTTTTTTTGTTTATGCAGTCAAAATGAGCATTTACTTTTAAGCGTCCAGAGCGCGGCACACACATATTATTATAATGGCCGGTCACTAATCATAACATACACCACAGAACCTAGTTCGTGCCTGTGTTAGTACCAAAGAGGTTGTAAATAACTCTATAACAACAAGAGAGGCATGTATATCAAGAAAGCGTTAGTAAAATTTTTGCACAATTAATGTCAAAAATGCACCTATGAAAGTCAAAATACAAACTTTCTGTATTTATATGTGTGGGTGAAGACACGCTGACGTTTGATATAAAATAGACAACTAAGTTCGTTCTATCTACTTCTAATTTTCTCTGGTTAGTCCTAATATCGTTTAGTAGCTGGAAAACATTTTCGACTGATAGGACGGCGGTGCTCATTCCTTACATTAATTTTTGTTTGTAATTAATAGTCTTGAAAACTACTAACTTATTTAAAAAAGACCTTAATATTATAGTAGACGTAATAGTTAAGAATAGTCATAAATATAGATTTTTTTATAGGCTGACAGACGGTCGAGAACCCCTAGTTAAACGGAAGAGCAGCCCCGGCTCTGCTACAACAAAGACCCATTCCGTGGATAAGCACATTGAACGGACTACGTGTATATGAAAGCACTCTCCTTTTCATTGCCTCCAGAAATGGGGTTAGTGCATATATGTATTACAAAATCTAGAACGAGTTCAGTGAAATTACGCCGCGAACAAAGGAATTAGATCAAGTAGCCACTTTTGGAGTTTAAATAGGGCTATTCGGACATTTCCGTTGTGATGTCTAGAAACAATTTGATACAGAATTGGATTTAGTTTAGTAGACCTAAATCTAATAAATATGAGTGCACGTTTGGCGTTGTGGTTATAGCGGTCGCCTCGCCGCGGGTGTTGTTAGGTTTGATCACCACACGGGAAATATCTGTGTGTGGTCCACAAAGATTTTTCTGACCCTGGGTGTGGTTTATTTGTATGAAATGTATGTTCATGAACACCCCCGCGACACAGGAGTTTTTCATATAGCTGAAGCCGTCAAAAAAAAAAAAGAAGTGAGATTATTAAGCTCTGGTAATTTCCGATCGATACTACGCGTTACTCTGTGTTACTCTGTAACGAAAAGTCTATAAGTCTATTGAATTGATGTCTTTAATTAATCACTTGTAAACTAGTTCTGTTATTTTAGGTACGAACACACCCCTCAGATTTAGACACACTATTTTACTTATCATGTATTTTAATGCGTGCTCTGTACAGATATTTTCTGCATGTGTGACGTAGTGGTTAACCGGTCGTCGCCGTGCTGCTCAGTGGGACGAAAATCGTGTTGTGAAATCATAAGACCAAATCAGATTTATATTAAATTATTTCTTTTTTATTATACAATTAAACATTTAAAGTGACACTATATTATTAAGAAAGTGAAAACTAAATATATACCTAACTATATAATACATGCAATAAAAAAAATATAATACAAACATAATATAAAAAATATAATAACAAACAAACTCTTCAGCTTTATAATATTAGTATAGAAGTTGATGTAAAACATTTAATTTATTCAATTTTATTATTATAACAGCTTTTGCCCGTGACTTCGTCCGCGTGTAATTCATTGTATTAAGTAGTAGTTGCTGCCGCACTTTGACCCGCGTTCAACCTTGTTGCTCCGCTCTCGTGGAGTTTAGCGTTAACACATATCAATCACATAATTATCAAAATTCGATCAGTAGTTCTCGAGTTAGCGCTGTCAAACAAACAGACTAACTTTCGCCCGCGGTTTCGTCTGCGTGGTGGTATAAAAATAGCCTATATTACGCATCTTGTGGTCAGTTACCAGCATCTAAAATTTTGATAAAATCGGTCCAGCCGTTTAAAAGATTAGCCGACACAAACAGATAGACAGACCAGCTTCAAAAATCATATTTTTTTGACATTAAAAACAGACCCATTTATTTTATTTATTTCAATTAATTACCTAAAACGATTGACGTCAAACAAATGTTATAATAATGCGATGCTATATCCAGAGCAAATTCACTTAAGTCGTTATGTATGTACTTGTTATTTGAAACAACGTAGATCATCTACAGAAAGTTAGTAATATTTCTTCATTATTTCCATTAATGACTGCTATCATTTAAACTTTTACTCTTTCTTAAAATTCTCTGTATTCTTTAAATGCGTGTGTGTTAATAACAATTATAATTACTGCCACATGAGGCATATTATAGACAAGTTTAAACGTTGCGACGCAATGTTTGTATCCGAAATTTAATTGTCGAAGTCCATAGGCCGTCAAAACACCCGGTGGTACCGTATTGCTCCGTGGTGGATTATAATGACACTAGATCTGCATAAAATACAGGTTCATTTAATAAATAGGCCAACCCTAAGAAAAACGGCACCAAAGTCTGAGAAATATCATTAGTAAGGCATAAATTCACGCCTGTGTTCCCTAGATGGAGTAGGCAGGCGTAAATAAAATCATCATTTTACCGGTTAGACACTACAGGTTGATCGTACCGCCATCTATCAGACCGAATGCCGAATCCGATAGATGGCGCTAGGAATAGTATGCTTTTGTGGTTTCATCTGGATTTTTTCATATTATTACTAGATAAATGCCTCCATTAGACCTAAGAGGCCGCTGAAGGCTAGCATTTTCGTGGTATACCTTAAAATTTACGACGATTCTCAGGCATCTCGATCACGTATCCTTGTGAATTACACAAAAATGTAGGGCTTGATAGGATTTGAGCTGAGGCTGACGTATATACCGTGTTATGTTATAACCAGCTGACGGTTCATTTTTTTCAAAACAGAGTGATAGTTTAAAGTTTAAATTTTTTTTTTTTTTTCAAAACAGAGTGGTAGTTTAAAGTTTTAGTCGGGAGGAAATTACCTGTTCGGGTAATTACCTAGCTGCTCATTCCACCAACGGAACCGCAGCTGACTTTCACTTTAATGCAATTGCAATAAATAAATGACAAATATTGAAGATAGAAAGATTTACTGAAAGAAGACTTTATTTTATTTTTAAAAACTATTTTTTCACAGATGTAAATATGCTTACACAGCCGGGAATCGCACCAGCTTAAATCCGAATGTATAACATCCTCTATTATTTTGGTTACAATCGGTAGCGTCAATATTTAAGACTAAATCTAAAATTAAAGGAGGTAATTTTTCAGAATTGATCGCAATACCTTGAATGCAGTTTATACTGTTTTTTATTAAATAATATATGATAAATTAATATAAATAATAATGATACCATTGATAAACGCGCGTAAATTCTACTTAGATTACGTCTCAGAAGCCATACATACTGTAGTAGGATTTCTAAGTTAATACGCATATCAATTTAATAGAAATCCTCATGTTATTCGTCAACCTCGCGTTACGTATTGCCATAGGTTTTCTATCACTTAAATCAATTCGCAAATACGTATAAGAAGAAAAGCTAATTCGATTCGTCTCTATGGACAAATGTCCATAGAGACGAATCGAATTAGCTTTATTTCCTTTTTTTTATTATAAGGCAGTATCCTTAGCTATAGTTTTACCACTTACGTACTTACAATCTTTTAGCCAATTCAGTTTGGCAAACGATGTACCAAACACTCTGTATATTTTTTTATAATATTGTTTGCCACCATTACCGTCATGTCATATCAACTTAATTAGGTCTAACAGTTAGAACTAGGTTAGGTTAGAACTGTGACCATACAACGCGCCAGGTTGCTGCTTTTGCAACGCAAGCATGCATGGTGTATAAGGTAAATTTGTAGGTTTCCTTCTGAATTAGGAAACTGTATTCATTTAACATGATCGTGAAAACAAAACTTCAGGTGCTTGTACTGAACTAGCATTGTTTCTTCAATCCTTCGTCAATAGGTACGTCACGCGAGGTTGACGAATAAGATAAGGTTTATATTATATTGAAATGCGTAGTGATTTAGAAATCCTACTGCAGTACGTCGCTTCGTCGTCTGAGACGTATTCAAGAAGCATTTACGCGCGTTATCAATGGGAAATGCTAATTCAGTTTGTAGGGGACACACTGAGTGAGTATTTCTATATAACCTGTCAGGTCAGATGAGTTTTAATGTTACTTTCCTGACTCGAGACTTGACAGAAGGCAAAGCACACAACTGAATGTAACAATCCACTTACCTAAGGTCTTGAAGGAGTGCCTCCCCCTGCGCGATGGTGGCGCCGCATGCTTCGAGGCTGGCGGCGCGGTGCTGAGCGCACTGCTCGAGTGCCCGCCGCGCCGCTTCGGGCGTGTCGTCTGCCGCGCACACTCCGCCACCGCTGCGTAGCGTCTCCAGCCATTGCAGCAGCTGTAAGATTATGCCATGTTATAACTTTGAAGGCTTTACACATTAAGGGTGCCTCTTCCATATCTTTTTTATATAAGTATCCTATTAAAATTCATGACGATTTCGACCCAGGATGCTCAAAAAAAATAAAAAAGTTTTTTTAATAAAGTTTTGCAAGTGCCATTACAAAAAAAAATGATGTCATATTAAACAATCTAATTATATGTAAGATGGATGGATTGCGTAAAAGAAGATATGAAAGAAAAGGGAGTGAGTGAAAGCGAAACGGCTGACAAGGAAGAATGGAGGAATAAGCAGAAGCTAGAACTATAAGAGCTATACTGTAGAAACTTAGTAAGTAGATGTATTCGGTGAACCGCATTCAGATTTTCATACAACAATAGAAAAAAAACAATTAATTTTTGGGGTTCCCCATACTTAGAACTAAAATTCATTTTTATTTTTTCATTAAACCCATACGTGTATTTATGGATAGGTCTTCAAAAATGATATTGAGGTTTCTAATTTTTTTTTTTAAACTGAATAGTTTGCTCGAGAGCCGCTCCCGCAGTGGAAAAATGTGTCGCCCTCCATCCCGTAACTTCTAAAATAAGGGCATGAAAAGTGTAAAAATAATATATGATGTACATTACCATGCAAACTTCCACCGAAAATTGGTATGAACAAGATCTAATAATTAGTTTTTTTTGTAAATACCTTATAAATCGTAAACCGCATTTTACCTTTTAATACCTTTTAATCAACTCCAATATAATAAAGAATAAAGAAAAACATTTATTAAGATGTATAGTGGTACGGAACCCAACGTGCGCGAGTCCGACTCGCACTTGACCGGTTTTTTTTTTTAATAATCTTAATGGTTAACCACGAATATAAAAACATTAAAATGCTAAATTAGCATGTAGTTATATAATATAAATTAATTAAAACATATAGTTTGTAGTTTTTTAGTAAAATTGTTTATTACTAACCTACATGGTGGCTGCTTTGTTTTTTTTCAGGACCTATTCATTGGCAGGATTATGTGTTTTGAAATTCGAATCACTTTGCCTCACTAGTGAGTAAAAACGCTTTTTACTCCCTGAATTCTGGCAAGCAAACAATCATTTTCGTGCTAGTGTAGTAAAAATATGTTTCTTTCTTTCTTTCAGATACTTTTACAAGAGCATTTGTGCTAACAATTGTGTCACCAAGTATGTTATAGGGCTTATTAGCATTTTGTAAAATCATTATAAGATAGATATTATAAGAGTAAATGCTCCTGTAACTGCGTCCAAATTGAGCTTTGTAGCATGCTACAAGTATCTTATAAGTAAAAATAAAAATAGTCTTAAGAGTGCTATAAGTACTAATGTTGCTATTTGGGATGTGTGAACATGTCCACTAACCTCTTTCTCGTGAGTGTAGAGCACCACGGCCAGGTCGAGCCTGCGGCGACGTCGGTCTACACGCGCCGCGAACGCCGCCACGTGCACCTCGAGGTCCCGCGCCACGCTCAACACCTCCTCAGGGTCACACTCGCCGGACCGCGCCAGTTCTTCAGCACCCGCAAGTAGCTTCTCGGCGTTTGTGTATGTGTTCTAACAAACAAAACTTCAATTATAACTACTAACACAATGATGCAACAACAGAAATTAGAATACAGGATACAGGAGCTCTAATGCAGCGCTCCGTAACAACATTGAACATCTATAAACTTTATCTGACTATCTTTTTGTTTAAATAGAACAAAGCTAGCTTTGTGTACATAACACTTACCTTAATAAAGCTACCTATTTACCAAATTTCATCAAAATCCGTTCGGTAGATTTGCGTGAATAAATAACATTCTTAAACACGTTCATGGATCCTCATTTTCCTCCTTCCTCACAGACTTTCGTTTCATACAAATTAGTATGATTATCCAATCTAAACTAATAACAGTTATCCAGAAACTAGTGTCCGTATACCCACCAGGGCCCTACGTCTATTCCGATTGAAAGCTAATGCTTATTGTTCGTCGTATTCGGTACTTTCCGAAATGTTTAAGTAAAAAAATAGTACCGTAAAGGCTACAGAGAAATCTTGAATTTCTTTCAGCGTATTGCCAGCAGGGCCCTTCTCAGTTTTTAGGGTTAAGACCAATATTACTTATTATCCCGTTTAGCGGTGTTTTAGTACCGTCGAAATACCTTGGTTTTATTTTAAAATAATTATTAATTCATGAGGAATATACCTTCAAAACTTTTATCCAGCCAGCAGGGCCCTTTTTTGTTTGTACACTTTCAGACCAAATAGTTATATTTTTTATTAGCATTTTAATAGTACTTTTCAAATAACTTTACATATAGTTCGAAAAGTTTTTATGACGTAGGGCCCTGGTGGGTATACGGACACCAGAAACTACATATCTTTTATCTTTTCTCTACGATATATCTTTTTATTACATGAAAAATAACAAACAATCATCCACACATCTTTCGCATTTATAATATTAGCAGGATAGATATAATCAAATACTTACTTGTGCAACGTTTTCAAAATGTTCATGAGATTTCTGATATACCCTAGCTTTATGGAGATTCCTTCCTATTCCAGTATTTTTCTGTAAAAACACCTCGCCATGATTTGCCAACCAGTCCAGTACCTAAAACAAAATAAGGATTACTTATCAAATATATGTTTCTATCGCTGACGGTGAAGGGAAACATCATCAGGAAACCTGTATACCCATACCCTGTGAGTACCTTAAAAGTACTTGAGGGTGTGTGGAGTCTACCAATCTGCACGTGGCCAGCGTGGTAGTCTAATGTCTTACCCTTCTAATCATGATAAGAGGCCCGTGTTCAGCAGTGGGATATGTATATGAATACAGGACTGCTATTATACATAATGTATTAACTGTGTAACTACTGTGCATGAGAGGATTACTTTACGATCAATTGTATTCCATCAAATAGAGCAGACTATTCTTTTGATATTAAGGCTTATATGTTTCAGTGAGTATTATTATGACCATTTCTTTAGAACTGCCTCGTTGGTCGAAAGGTTAGCGTATGCGCCTCTCACCGCTAGGTCTAGGGTTCGATTCCCGGGTTGGGCAAAGAGTCATTTGTGAACATTCTTTCAGGCAATTCCCAATAGCAGCACGGAGTTGGAATGGTGGATGGCGATAGGCTCATAACAGGTTAAGTGTGGGTGTTGTACACCTCTGCCACCACACAGCATAGTGTGATGATATGTTAATTTTTTTTTTTTGAATTGTCAGAAACAGGTAGTTTCCGCCGATCAAACAAGTCACAATTCTAGTAGCCATTTTTGTTGATATCAGTCTAATGGCTTTTTCAGTTCCTCGGCATGATTATGTTGAGATTAAAACTTCACATGTTTTACTAAGGTATAGGTTCTACAAAGGGGGTAATATCGCTAAACGACGTTCGTTTATTGACAGTAAAGTTTTGTCTGTGACTAACCTGCCTGCAATCTTCTTTATACAAAAGCAAGGCGAGCCGTTGATGCAGCTTGAGGCGCGCCTGATGGTAACGTGCCTCTAAGGCTCGGTGGTGGCCCAGGATCTGATGGATGACGGCCAGCACGTGGTTGGCGCCGGAGCTGTAGTCTGCGGCGGGATTGCCACTGCTGCTGCCACCACTGCTCACTGTGCCGTCGTTCTGGAATATTGGACAATACATGTTTAAAGAAAGAACTGGGTCGCATGATTTTTTTATCTTATTCTGCCTAGATTGGAATTCTTGCTGACCGCCTGTTACATAAGACTAATACGTAATGCGTGTTAACGGTTTTAACAAATCTTTACAGGTGATGTTTTGATATAACTTTGTGTTACACAGCGATCCTTATCTTTAACGTGTGTGAACTTTTTACCTATAAAAAATTAATTAAGTAGGTATTTACCATATCAGCAGGGTCAGTTTGATGGCACACTTGAACTAGATGGTCGAGCTGATACAAGAGCTTTTTGCTTGTGGAATGGACCTGAAACAATAGTACACAATAAGAATTAGTCTTTTGATCACTTACGAAGTTTTAGCGAGATAGACCTTTAGTAACGAAATTGCAACTTATTAACCTTGTTTAGTTCACATTATTTCACAATCTATTTTGTGACTGAACGTGACGTGGTCAACACCAAATTGCTATTATAACTTAGACTATATTACGTATTATGTCTACACATTACCCACAACAAAGTTGCTTATTTGCTATGCATGTTTTTTTGTTATTGTGCCTATTTTTAAACATTGTCAAGACGCATATTAAGCCGTCGAAAATAATGGAAGTAATAGTAGCTTACCTCAGTATAGGCTTGGCACATGTGTTCATAGAGTTGTCGGTGTCTTTGCGCGTGTTGCTCGAGCGCGCGGGGATCGTTGCACGGTGCGCCGCCCTGGCCCGTGGCCAGCTGCAGCGCCACAGCGCACTGAGCTCCCCAGCCTCCCACAGCGGACACGTACGCTTCCGCTTTGTGGTGGAACACTACTGATAGGGATAGCACCGCTGAGCGCTCCTCCAGACCTGGAAAAAGATAGCGGTTTTAAATTATTAAGCCTTGGAGCTTATGGCATAATAGCACATGTAGAGAGAGACTCTTGATAATACTTTGTCTATGTGATGTCGCATCACCAAAATGGCCGGCAGTACATTTGAAGTCACGCAATGGACGCTGAGGTTAAACGTTACATCGATAGTATGTATTTGGCTTGGCAAATACACTACAACTATTAATCGCTATAGCCACTGATAATAAGTTTACCTAATGCAGTAAGAAACATCAGATTCACAGAAAATAATAAAAAAAACTGCCTGTTGATTATCTGTATCGTGAATTATAAACCAGATCCCAGTGATAATTTATTCTTTTATTGTCGCAGTGAGATTAAGGGTAATTTTCTGAGGTTCCGTTTAAATCTTAACCACCCCATAAAATATAACCTGCTCGAATATAAAAGTGAAACATATTCCACTTGAAAAAAGAACACAGCTGTTTCTTTCATGTGTGTGTTATATGCTTATTCTGCCAATAATTATCAAGACCTCTGAAACTGGGGCTAATAATCTCTAGCTGTTAGTAAGTCTATTCTACATCAGATGCTAATGGTTGGCAAAATACTTTGAAAACAAAACTAGTGTGGTTTTATGCAAACAAAGTTCACGATTGGTTGATCGTTTTGCGCCTCTTCTTAGATTTTTAAATATGGTTGTGATGATATTGGTGAAGTTGAAATTGGGTAAACATCAGGGTTCGAAACTATCAAGATTATTGTTTTCTTTGATAATTATTATGATAATAATCGGATAATTATCCATTGTGATTTATAACTCAGTCTGATTATTTGCCTTAATTTCACCCATTAACTGCTGTTTCTTGTTTTCGTGCGCACAAATTCTGTCCGAATACATTTTAACTATATTTCTTGGCATATTTATTATAATTACACAACACAATGTCGAAAAACACCAACAGAAAACGAAATCAACATAATTATATCATATTATTATCATCTATTGTCAAGATATCATATTATTATCAAGATAATTATCACTTCGAAACCTGGTTGCCGTACAAAGAGCACACTGGCGGTTTCATTCGTTTTTCACTATTTTGGCTAACCAATTAAAGCTTACCAGCCGATAGTTGTTTGTAGGAACGCTCGAGTCGATGCGCGAGCGACGAGATGTCGGCTTCAGCGTAATGTCGCTTGTCGGCGAGGCGACGCGCGGCGGTGGTGACGCGCGACACGCTCGGCCGACCGCCACCCGTACACGCTGCCGCGAACCTGCATCGCAGATAACACAAATTATTGACGATCAGATGACGAAAACACATCAAACGCCCCCAAAACTCTATATTATTATGGAGTGTATACCTACTCTGGCCTGTTAAGAGCCCCGACTAAAACGCTGGCTTGTCGAGCATACATTTTATGACTATGATGATTTTTTTAATAGTAAAGTACAGAACTAATATTTGACATAATTATTATTATTATTTGTTAGTAATTTGACATTTAATTAGTATTGACATTGTTGTAACTAAGTGTAAAAAAATCTGTCAACTTTATTTTATTTCTTTTTGACTATACTTATTGATATTGTGTTATAATTGACAAAATTCTCGGGCTTGTTATTTAAAAATTTATTTGGATGTATGTAATTTAAATTGACATATACTATGCAATAATATAATTATATAAGTGGATATTGGAAAACACGACATTTTAATTGACTTAATGAAATTAAATGAATATGAGTGCGATATTATTATGATATATGCATATAAATTTGCTATGTAATACGTGGGGTCTTTATAACAGCAGTAGAAGCCCAAACATTTATGTTTTGTCTGTCTGTCTGTCTGTCTGTATGTTCGTACGCGCATCACTCAAAATGTATCAAAATAAAGGCGGTTTTCTCAGTTGTATAGCTAGATGTCTAACTTAAAAACTGGTATATATTTCATTGATCTATTATATCTCTAAGGGGTTAAATTAGGGGATGTAATTGTCATTATAAAATATGATGTTCCAAATGTAAACACTGGGTTTAAGATAACCTTTTAATGTTGTTTCTATTTTTTAGTTCCTGATCAGGCTCTCAGTAAATGAGTGTTCGTTACCTAGCATGCTCCTCCTGCAGTTGTTTGGCGACGGCGCACGACCGCCCGATCTCCACGTAGATGGCCAGGAATGCCGTGCGGTGGTTCACGATCCACTCCAGCATCTAAAAGGAGATATGAGATGTTAGCACATTTTATTTTATTTATTTATTATTCAAATGTTTATTGCACTTACGGTTTCAACCAATACGTACAATAAGTTAGGTATACAATAGGTAAAGTACTAAAGACTTAATAACTTAAAATTATCAAAGAATCTGCACATATATTCTAAAAATATGCCCATTTTATTAGAAAAATATGAACATCTAGATGCTGAGCAATCAGGGCGTTAATCAGTGCCATGGCATGATTAGTTGGTGCTAATTGTGCAGTGCATGTTCGCACAGGTGCTATCACCATGAGAAGGCGCGAACGCGGCATATATACATAATATCTCCTCTATATTGTCTAGAATTGGCAGAAATGTATAAAACTCACATGTCACCTGACAAGGGGTAATAACGAATTCTCTAATAGCACGTTTGCCTGACCAAAGGATTGAAATCCAATTCAAAAAAATAAAAATCGAGTTGTTTGCTGTCGATGACGTTTAATTGTCGTGTTCTTTCTACGACCAACTAGCAACTTATACCCCAGAATAAGCAACAACCGAAGTTTCAGTACCTAACAAAAGCCAAATTTAGGTAGGCCTGCACACAAAATTGAATCTTATAACTGTGCGTGAACCTTGATTTTTCTTTGCGCGGCGCACCTTTATGGCAGATAGAGTTGTTATTTGCGCCGCGCCGGCCGCCAAAACTATACCGCGAGCGCCAGGCTAATGGCAAACTTTTTTCCCTAAACATACCTAAACTGTAGAGTGAAACACTCCTGCTTATACTGAAAGTTGTTTAATCACTTTAGCTAAAATTATCGGAAGTTTACGTCAGCAGTACAATTTGTTGCAGTTAAGCTAATAAGCATAATTGCAAGTAAAACGCCGGAACTGGGTTAATGGAATTATGATCATTCCACAGTCTAGGCAAAACACAGCAGCATCAAGTTTTCTCAGATACTAATTAAGACCGAAAACCTAGTTTAGGTATTATGGGTGTAAATGCATCATCCTGGCGAATTCGATAACCCGTGATTCAATTGACTAGATTTTTTTTGTAAATAATTTGATGCGTCATAAAGATTACAATCTAGTCTAGATATAATATTAGAGACTTATGAGTAATTTAATTTTGACCTAAGCTACTAAATTAATTTATGCTAAGAATATGTTTATTAACACCTATCTTATTGTCTCTATTATCGAAAATTACACTTTGTTCTTGTGTTCTTTTAAAGTAGCACTAAACCACTTAAAGCACTCATTTCACTGAACTAGCTCAAAAGGTTTCGTCCTTTTAAGTCTTCTAAGTATGTCTGTGATGTCAAGGAGATGGATGGCTGAATTGACTAGGACTAGATGATTCTAAGATCCTGTGTGCAAAAAAATCTCTACTATTTAGTAAAGTTAAACGGTTTACAAACCAATACGTTGATTGCCTAGTTTTAAATTTAATTTTAATAATCAGCTTAATATAACAGGTATGGCAGTGTAATCTATAACCGTGGTAGCATATCTAACGACTACATATTGGTACCTTTTCGCAGTCTTGTTCGAAGAGGCGTAGCTGGAAGCATTGGTCGAGTTGCATCTTCTTGTGCTGCCAGAGTTTGTGTGCGTGCGCGTGCGCTGACCGCACGGCCGCCAGCTGTGCGCGCACGGCACCCGGCGAGCCGCAGTGGAAAGCCGCCTCGCCGCCACTGCCGCTCGCCTCCGAACAAGCGGCATCCGCCGCTTCCAGCCGCTGCAGGACTCGCTCACCTGTAAATGTTATTACTCAAATGTAATCATTTGTTTCTTATATTTGTCTAGTTTTCACCCGTAAGGCAGTGAAAACGACTGTATATTGTTAAGGTGCTCCCAGATCGGCAAGCATTCGTATTGATATGTAACGTTGCAGATTCGATTTTGAACATTAGGTTTCAAACAGCCTCCCAGACTAAAAACATTCGCCTGTAATGTAACATATTAGATTCTTGTTGTTACAAAATGTCACATTTTTTGTAATTGTATGTATATACTTCGTATCATTCCTGGTCGCTCACTGTAAGGCCCGATTCGCCTCCCTCACTGGTGTAATATTCGAGTCTGTAACGATACATTACAAGCGAATGCTGGCAGTCTGGGAACACCTTTATAGACAAGTACTCATGATTGTATTGATTCTATAAATGTATAAGAGAAACGGTTGTGCTTTTTCTGTCGAGCTCTACCCCAGTAGTATGTATACGGATATCATAAAGGCATGATTGATTTAATTTTACTACATACCACTCATAAAATATTGCATAGAAGCTTTTTGCATTTCATAGCCTATTTGTCGAGATAAGTTATAGGCCATTACAGCTTTATAACAAGCTGACGATACGACGTCATTCAAGCAGTAGACTTCTCAAATAACAGTATTACTGTGGCTGCAATTTTTGCTACAGCAAGATTCTATTTATTTTATAAAATATTTTTACGAATCTATACATAAAATAATATTGTAAATTAGCCATGTCCATAAATTTAAGATATTTAACGAAAAATACTACTAATATGTTTCTATGTATAATATGTATGTATTTACAAAAAAAAAAGTATATATGTATTAGTATCAGTTATTCTAGTACCCATATTACAAGCTCTGCTTAGTTTGGGACTAGATGGCGATGTGTGTGAGTTGTGAAATATTTATTATTATTATTATTATTTATTATTATAATAGCCATAGGTAGAAGAAGCAAATCACATTTTTTTTAAAGTTTTTGTCTGTCTATCTGTCTGTTCAACTGTCTTTCTGTCTGTCTGTCTGTATGTTCGCACGGGCAGTTCAGTCTTCAGAGTTATGTAGCTGAAAGTCTCAACTTACAAACTGTATTATCGAAGTATTTTAACCCAAAGTGGGACAATTAGGTGTTGTAAGTTTGTATGGAAGGTTTGTAAATTTGAAAGTAATAGCATATATTCAGCAATAAGTGCCTTATAAGATTAATGAACGGTCCGTTAGGTATTTTGGAAATTCTAACCCTAATAGGGTAAAGTAAGGTAAAAGATTGTACGGGTCATCGCCGTACAGTAGGTATAAGTGGAGTTAGCAAATTGCGACACTGCGATACATCGTTCGATTAATTATGTATTAATAAAAATAAGTAGTACGCGATTTGTCGTCATACCGTGCGCGACTCATTCTCATCCCATTTGATCCCATTCGTTTTATAGTAGTGAAATAAAGTTATCTTTTTATATTTAATCTTAGTTTATCTTAATCTCATCCAACCCCGAACAAAGATTGTAAGGAAAATTCGTCAACTTTGAAGGATTGTATTAAATATGTCACGTAAGATCCTTTTATCAGCTATAAGATAGAGTTTTAGGAAATTTTACTACCTAAGGGGGTAAATAAGGGGTTGAAAGTGTATGTTTTAACATATCTAATTCCACATATCTCATTTAACATATCGGACAATGTCACGAACTAGCTAACTAATCCATAAATTCAAAGGATTTGATTATATGACATAACCCGAATGAAAACTAATTTTCAAAACTGTCGTCTATTAATCCGGCTCTGAAGGACCACATATTCAAATACAATAAAACCTTATATTGCTTAGGCAATGGTAGAGAAGTCGCGGAATTACGGTCAATAGCCTTACAAAAGACGCACTTAATTCACTGCAGGATACGATATTGAATAAGCGTTGCACTAGATTTGCAACTTCGAATAGTTTAATTTGATAGCATTACCCAACAATAAGCGAAAAACATCCTTTGCTTTGTGAATTTATCCAGCATTCAATCCAATGTAGTATGGTAGTTGAATCTGAACCAATCATAGTACGTAAGTACTGTGATGATCTATCACAGTCACACTCGCATGTTACACGATTTTTTTCTTAATTGATCGCCTGCGGGTGGTGCAAATAGACAACCGCGATATAATACTTGCGTGATTTGAAAAGACAATAAAAAATATTAAATAAAGTAGCTGTTTTTTCTTTGATTAGCAATAAAGTGACACTGAATTAATAGGTCAGGAAGCAAAAAATAGTAATCAAACGATGAGACCAACTTTTGTTTTATGTCCTTAAGAGTGCACTATTACTCTACAAAAAAAATAAACGTCATGAAACGCGTGACCTTTCTTTCTCGTCATTCCAACATCGCACAACAACAAAACAGTAAAAACAAACGTAGTACATACCGGGCTGTTCGCATGACCACAGACAATCGAAACACATCACTAGATAAGTTCAGCCTTCAGCGTTCTGCAACGCGAGTAGGCGGGTGTGCCAACCGGCCAACCTACTGAAACCTGAGGTTATACAACCACGGCTTGCCGACTGCCTCCACTACCCGCTAGCCGTTCAACCATGACACTCAGCGTAATATCATGCCAAAATAAATAAATATCCAATTCCGCAATTTAAAGTTTTCTAATGCACTTCATCACTCTCATATTTGTGTTTGAATGATTCGCTTATATGGATAGCCAATTATTTGAATAGCTTGTTATTGCTCCGTTCAACACTTTAAATCATTCAATAACAGGTGTTAACTTCTTCTAAAGTTACGTAAATTTGTGACTGTAATCGTTGTAACACTCGATTACCTGCTCGGTTATGTTCATCATGTTACAAGTCACAACACTTCACGAGACAAAGAGCGCGTTAGTTTTGTTTCCGCGTAAAAATAGAACCAGTGAAACATACAACAAGGTGTATTTACCTTGCGCTTCGAGCTCGTCGACTGGGACCTTAGACAGGCGCTTGCTAATGTCTGCATGCGCGTCAATGGCTCTTCGCGCGCCCGTGACGTCATCTGCGAAGTCGGCCCTCGCGACATCTTCTTGTAGGTCGTCGAGTCTGTCGAGAAGTTCTCCGGCTTGCCACATTAGCTCCTCCAAAGCCTAAAATAACAATTCATTAGTGTACAACGTGCCGTTTAAAACGATGTAATTTATTATTGTACCTATTTTGTAGTGTCGTTGTGCGTACGCGATTGGCACTCAGTAAAAAAAAATACGTGCAACTTGTTTACTCGTTGAATAAGGGAATCCAACTAAACAATGGTCGGACACCGTATTGCGAACGTCCCGCTTACCGACGAGGAGTGGTGGCGATTGGAATGGACAGTGGCTTTATTTTACCAATCAGACAACTATAGCTGTCTCATTACCAAAGCAGGTGTCACACACATTTAGCCATCCTATAATATATGCGAAATTGTCATGTTTTTGCAGTACAAATGTCGTACGTACTTCTAGGAAGTTTACACACACGCATGTAACTGTTCCACAAACACGATTAAATTGACGTATTTTCAATAGTAACTGCTATACAACATAGATGAGCACCTCACATTATGCGGAAATGTGCGTGTAAGTCAGGTACGGTACGTGGATCCGTCGTATTTCCTAAAATTAATTACCAATGGTGTCTACTGAAAAATAAATGAGTTTGCTTACCAATCTAAGATCTATCCATTGCGAATGGTCATACTGTAATGTACCATCTAAGTCAGGTGTTAGTTGTGAACTATCTATCACTTTAGTCAGTGCTTCTAAGCTAATCATAGTCGTCTGAAAAAAAATTGTTTCGTTAACACAAGTCGATTGGTCACTACCACATAAAAAAAACAAGAAATGTAAAAGAACTAATTTATATAGGTTTGAATAAGATGCTTACCTCAAACTTGTACTTATGTGCTCCTATGGTAGTGCGTTGCTTTTGCCAAAAATTGTCAGGTTTAACTACTAGTGCCTGATGGACGGATGCAGGGAAGTGTTCTTGCAGGACTTTTAGTATCGGTTTGATCGCTGCCCATGCGGTACCTCTCATATCAATCAATATTGTAAATCCAAGTGATTTCAACCCCTCACTAAAACGGAAAAAAATGACCGTCGATACACATTTTATAAGGAAATTAGTGTTAGGCTTTGTAGAGGATGTTTCGTAACGCTAGGTTGCTTGCTATTCTAGCTAGCTTTTGATGTGTGGGATATACCTAATAAACGAAATTTATGGTTTATGTATACCACTTTGTAGTACGTAATAGATTACTGCTGCGTTTGTTCAACTATAAAAGAAAAGCTATTCCGGAACTCATCATATTATGTCTCTCTACCTATTCTAAAGTTTGAACTCAGCGACTCAACACAATATGTCCTTAATAAAACAATGTTACTACAAATTGATAAAGTAAATGCTCCTTCACTATTTAACTGTAACTGGTCAAAAAAATATACATTTAATACTCAATTGTATTACACAACTTAAGTATGTATCTCTAATTATCCTGTCTAGCAATATCAATTTAGCAAAATATTTAATTACGGGAGCAACGAAATGGTATACAAAAGTTAAATACTGCAAAGCTCTTCTGTGCGGCATTGTTCACTGTGTTGAGCAATTCCTTATCGCCAACCGAAAATATTCCTGTTTGAAGGCATTCATCGCATATTTAAACTCCCCTCTATTTATATCGAATGTTAGACACCTATTACCAGAGTAAAGACCGAGTAGTTTATCTTCATAAAAACGGTCGGAATGCGTTACGTGCCTACGCCTCGGCATATAAGAACGCAATAAGAGGACCAACAAAAGACGGGGATGCGCCGCTGTGACGAACGAATACAAAAAATAATGATAGGAGCTAAAGCTGAGGACACACGGCTACCGATCAACCTATACATTTCTAGTATAAGACGGTCTCGCGTTGTATAGGCTTCTTGTTTAGGCCATGCAATTCAAGGTATACATACATGATATAAAAAATACAGTAAGTGGGCACGAAAGAACAGGATCGAGTCAAAATACTAGGTATATATTTATACTGTGTCTCATATACCCAATTTCACAGATGTTAGATAAACCTAGGTAGGATAAGCCAACAACATACATAAATGAAAACTACAGCTGTGTTTTTTATTCGAGTGAAACTTGTGTCACTTTTATATTCGGGCCTTTAAACTATCTTATACTACGGCAGTACACAGAAACAAACATGAAACTTGAGAAAATGCAAATATAACGAGATAGAGAAATGTAACAAACAATTTGAAAACTACGAACGCGAATGGAAATATCATTGACTCAGAAACACAAACAAATTATGTTGATAGCTCGTACCGTCCGCGTCCGTAGTTATGAAGTCGTTTTAGTAAACTGTCATTAAAATTGGTTATTAAAGTTTCCTTGAGCGATGATTTGATTTTATTTTAGATGCATTGAATATCGGCATGAAAACAACGGCGCAGAAAATCGATGTGTAGATAATGTAGCGTCGGAAATGCAGTTGATTTGGCCAGCCACTTAAAGATTTGACTGTGGTCAATTATCACCATTTTATGGCATTCTGGATTCTGTTCCAACAATGGCCGATTTATGCATCGAGTAATTAATTTTACTACGCCGGCAAGCCTATATCTTGTGCTTGTACACTATGCAAAGATCAGCAGTAACCGACACTTCACAGTAGCAGAGCGACGGGGTGACGATCTCGCAAATTAGTGAGTGAGCGAATAGTTCATGTCTCTTTTTAATTGTTGTATTTAGATCATCTTAGTTACTCAAAATAGAACATTTGTCATCAAAATGAGACCACAACTTTTTTCATACAGGACGATAATTTTACGATAGTCAAAGTAGACAAGAGCTAGACGGAGTTACGTTATTGTTTTTTTTTATAATTAGGCAGCAAGAATAAAATAATTATATCGTTACTATCTCGTGGAGTGCTGCAACCAACCATAGAAGTCATTTTTCATTGCACAAGTAAACAAGACAAGTATCTTGTACAGAATCGCTAAGGTAACAACATTGTTTTTATATTCAATCGCATATAAGTATGTAGAATATTACGGTTTAGTACGACATATTGTATTTTCAAACAATGAAAAAAAAAATATTGCCACTAGAAGACCTAAAAATAAAAATAAGAAGTTTTCAAACAATTAAAAGCTTCGTTGCAATGATTAAATGCTGCATGCATGTCACCTAGTTATTTCCTTTTATCAAAATTCAGGTCAGACCATTTTTTATTAAATTTCAAATACACTTCGGAAACGTAATATCACATTCTGTTTCCGAAAGCAGGCGGACAGGCGAAATGCCAGCAATTTCCGGCGAGCCCACATATCCAACATGTTGGCAGTGTGGAGTGGAAATGTGAAAATGAAAACTCGACATGAAAGGAACGACAAACTGCCAGACGCAATCTCCGCGTCCATATTTTTTCATCGAACTAAGCATTGCTCGAACGAACCTAATTTTTATTAGGAAATAACTGACCCGACAGACGCTGTCCTGTCTTAACTATGAATACATCCCTTTTTGACGATATTTTGCAACACGAATTCTGTCAATGTTATGTTAAACTCCAGAAGGCAACATTAAAAAAATTACATTGTCAAAAGCGCTAAGGCTATTAGCAAATCATTAGAAAATGTAATAAGGTGATTAAGTTGAATTTTCTACAAATAATTATTGGCATTTTAAAGTATTTGTTCGTTGCATTATAATAAAAAGCCTTAATACTACATCTCTTCTCGTACCAACTTGAATTCATATATTGCCTCTACTCTTTCTTTTTCCCCTCTCTCGCTTGAAGTGTAAGATCTTGCAACCCGTACTAACTTAGTTATTGAATATTATTTTTATTTCACAAAGAATGTTTATTCCTCCGCAATATGTTATATTATTTTATTATTATTTTCTTTTATATAAAGATTAAGTGTTGCAATACCTTACACCTACCTGAAATATTGTCAAACACAAACAAAATTGTATGTTTTATTTATAAAGATTGGTGCACATGTGTTTCTCACCAGCTCTTTTCAATGATGAACTGTGTGGGTAACTTGATTATGCCTATGAGCACACTGAGCGCACCCTGGGCAATTCGCGAGTTCTTAAAAGCGAATTGGCTAATCCTTTCACCACGATGGCAAGTCAAAACATTGACCACCTTACTGACTGTCCAAAATGCCCTACCACCTGCACAAGTGAGACGCTCATGAACGCCGATGAGAGCGCCATAACAGTGGCCACTTATTGGACCAATAAAATTTGACTCAGCCATCGACACGACGAAGAAGAAGTTCGTTTGTGCCTGAGTTGGACCGGCACTAGTGATGTGTTGGATGGTTTCTAAAGCTCGGTGACATTTTCTGCATTTTTCATTTTTTATTACTATTATAATTTATCACTATGCGGGTGTATTTAACGTAGGAAAAAATCAATTAAAAATTAAGTCGCGGTTGCCAGACTAAAGCAAAAAAACCTGCCCTCAAGTCCAGACTCGCTGCGAGATTATTGAGTTTGTCGCCGCTGAAATTTAGTAACAGCCAATCAAGTCGACAGATTAACAGTTATTTATCCCTCTTACGACTAACTGAATTAAAAAAAGAAATTAAAACGACGATTACACTATAGATGAATTCTGCAATGATTAAACGTATTAATGTTATAATTTGTTTTAGTTTTTATTTTTATTTTAATGACATCCATTAATTTATTCTATGATTTGTTATTTGATTTGTTTGTATTCTTCTGACATGTAATTTGATTGAATGTTATAATTTTATTTTAGTTTTTATTTTTTTTATTTTTTTAATGACATTTATTAATTTATTCTATGATTTGTTATCTATTATTATGTGTTTTTTTATATTATTTCTCGTGTACCTCAAATTTTCGACACAAATGTATTTTTGTTCTGAAATAAATAAATGAAATGAAATGACGTGTGTTAATTTAATTTTCAATGGAATCTATCCGAGAAAATAGTGATACAATTAAGTACTTTATCTTTGGTTATTTAAACAAATTTTACATATCATATTTAGAGAACATCATCTGCCGTTATTTAACGACTAAATAAACACGATTATTTTAATCATGCATACATAAACATCACGCCTATATTACCCAGAAGGGTGTGGCTGAGGTGTACAACACCCACATTTCTCGTGCTATATTTAAATCCCATTAGATAGGGGGTTAGCCTATCGCCATCCACCGGGCACAATTTCAACTCCGTGCTGCAATTGTGAATTTCCTGACGGAAAGTTCACAAATAACACTTTGCCCGACACGGGAATAAAACCCGAGACCCCGCGGTGAGAGGTGACCGTAATAACAATCAAAATTTTTTAGGGGTTCCGTAGTACCTACAAGGAATCCTTTTAGTTTCACCATGTCTGTCTGTCTGTCCGAGGCATACCTAGCGACAAACCGCTGGTATTGTTTGTTGAAAATTGCATGGAAAATTTAAATAAACTACGCCGACCATTAGATAGTTCGTTTAAATACTTTGATGGCTAAGACAGTTTCTTAACCGACTTCAAAAAACGGAGGAGGTTCAATTCTATGGTATTTTTTTCTTTTGTTGTTTTAGCGTAAATCGTTAGCTCGAAAACTCTGATAAAAAACCTGGCGGTTATAATACACTTACGGTAATACACTTTCAAGGAAATTCCAACTATACCAGCTATGTTAACTTTATTAGTTCAAATGAAGCAAGGGGCCAAATTGTAAAGTACAGTTACTTTGAATAGTTCGTACATTATACAAAAAACCTTTGAAAACAATGACTTATAAGAAGTTGTTATTTGTTTACCACACATGCTTTTAAGTACAAAATATGTTGAAGCGATTAACTACGGAACCCTATTGCACGTGATCCGACACGCAGTCGGCCGGTTTTTACAAGTTTTATAGCCCCATTTATACAATAATAAAATTGATCGAAATGTAACATTACTGCAACCACTATTTCCATTACATAAAATGTGTATTATTCGCTGGGAAGAGTAATTGGTGTTCTTTTAGTACGTCTATCCATGTTCAATATCTCTTCATTGGCTTTATAAGAATTGCACGCAGGCAAACTACGCCATAGTTCATATTTGACAGGACATTATAATGTGACTCGACTTGTGGCGCCTTATATGTACGTTACAGCTTAATCGATTTAATCACACATGGCGAAAAGACGTGTTTAATGTTTGGAATGAAAATCTATTTATAGTTTAATTTATGGGCTACATAATTATTATAATATTTATATGATGTGATTACGTACACACATGATTGAATTTAGTTTATATAAATGTGTATATATACAAATAATGTTTAAGTCAACAGTGCTACCAAAATTATACTTAAGTATTTTTCAAATCTAAGAAAGGCATAGGGCTGCAACCAAAAACGCAGACTGATCTGTGTTACTGTATCAACATTATGAATTACCTAATCAGTTGCAGTAAAAATACTGAATTAGCCATGTTTTACCAGAATAATGGTAAAATGCGAAAAATGAGTAAGGATACATCGACGGCGGCACACAAGCCATGGAGTCGAGCGACACTGCGCCGATTCCGGTAAATTAAGCCCTAGAGCGGCTTTTCTCAGTTTTATTCCTTTGCAAAGGACACTTCCACCCCTGCTCACACGTAGCTATGGCGACCCCTCTCTGACGAACATTGTCTTTACTCTGCCTCATTGCTCCATAGAGTACGAGCGAGCTCCAACTCCATCCTAAAGGTGATAGCTGGGAGATATGACTCACCGATAGTGCATAGCATTATAAGGAGATGTCTCTCCCAGAATAAACTAGTTATGCAATAAATACCCACATTTGTTACTAACATACATTTAAGATTATTGTTTTACTAACCCACTATGGATCTTACTTGGTCTGAAATAAAAGTTATTTTATTTTATTTATTTTATTTTTACATAAGAACCACTCTATATAGCTACTAGCGAGATATTATACGTTTGTATTTAATACCTCAAAATGACTAGTTAAGAAATGTATATAATACTAGCTGACCCGTGCCCACTTCGTTGGGCATAATGTTCAAAAATATATATCTTTCATAGTTAAGAGCCCTATTACAAAAAAATGCGTATGTGCAAGGTTTTCGCCGTCGTAATTGTATACTTTTTGCTGTTTATTACTTAAAAAAATTACATTATAAAGGTAGCCCATTTCTTCGTCTTAAACATTAATACAACAGATATTATTTTTTTAATTTAATTATGCAGTAATCATCATTCTGCTGATGTATGATTCAGTAAAAGAGGGGAACAGACCTCGTTTGAGAGCTCTAATTTGTAAAAACTGACTAACACTGCCCATCAAAATATTAGTTTTTGTATTGAATGTATCCTCTACTAACATCATTATAAAATATATTTTTAATATTGACCTTTTATGAGTATAAAAAAGGTCTGGAATTGATACAAGTTTTAATCAAAATTACCTCAAAACAAGTCAGAATATCTCTGGTATTTCGTATTATTTCAATATAAAGTTTTTACTAAAATAATATTTCACTTTTGCTTTATCCTATAAATTTTTTGTTTTATTTAAAATTGCTATAGTTATTTCGTAATAAATCAAATAAAAGTAGTACTTATTTGACTGCGCCGGGGCGATGCAATCAGATGCGCACGAGCGCTTGTCGAGGTCGGACCTATGTCAGTTTATTTCGTGCGCTAGTGTGCGTAACTAGGCAAGTAAACGCTACGTCAGTGTGTGTGCGTGTGAGCATCTTATAGTAGGATCGCGATTTCTTGATCATTGTGAGTATAATATTATTTTGGTATTGTGTGTTGTAGTAGCACAATTATTTTACTTCTTTTGTATTATACAGATAATTGCGTTTTATTGTAGTTGTGCTACAGTCAATATGGGTAAATGTAAATACAAATGCTTAAGGAAACGTAAAAGGCATAACATCGAAAACCTGAGCAAAGCTAGAGAAGCAAGGTATGTATTTAATTTCTTTTTCGTCGTTATTTAATTGGTCGTGTTTGTTATGAATTGTCAGGAGAAGGTTCTAATGAAAAAAAAAAAGAAAGGACATCCGCTCCCCTTAATACCTACTTTTTCGTCGTGTTCGAGAAAGTTCTTATGAAAGAAAAATAAGAAATTTGCTCAAATCGTCCCCGTAGAGCGAAAATTAACTAACCAACACTTGGTGACTTTTGAGATACAGTTGTTTAAAGTTTAAAAAAAAAGAAAAAATTATAGCTTTTGATTTGGATACACAATCAAAATGTTTTGACTGATTTTAAACAGGGTTTATAATTTATTTTGTATCAGTTTTCACTGGTTTGAGATAACGCCTCTAGATAATTAGTAAATTAGTAGAATTCAAGTTAGTTAATTTTTGCCCTAAAAATTAAGATGCAAGGGGTAACTTAACTGTCTTTAGTGAATTGTTACTGAAATATGCTCTAGAAATCGAATAATTAAGGTCAGTTAGGTATTTATAACTTCAGATATAGTGTAAAATTATCTATTTAATTGATTTGATTTAACATGAAAAATATGTAACTGTTCCTTTTGCTTCTAATAATTAACCATATGAGGTCAGAACGAACCGTAAATAAAACAAAAAATAGAATCAAAACGTGTATTCATTACTAAAAGTTGAAAATTAAAAATAAAACTTAAGTTTCCTTCCAATTAAAAAAAATATAGAAAAATAAAAAACAACCGCTGGTTGAGATGAAAAATAAAAATTTAAATAATTACAAAAGAATATTATTCTCGTCAAATACTTCGTTCTCCATTTCAGGCCCACCAACTCTGTCAACTGCCGTTTTATTTATAGGAAGTGAATGATACCATGAGTGCAGCTCATGGGGAATTATACCTTTAGTGCATAGGTTATGTTATGTTTTGACTTCTGAAATGTATATAATAATTTATGGGATTATTTCAGAAAGCAGCAGTTCGCTAATAAATCAATTTCATCTCCGGTAAATACAGAAAACATCGACTTAGAGGATAAGGTAACAAACCTTTTTCATCACATATAAGTACTTAGCATTTGTTAATTGTAATTATTGTAATGTCACATATTTTCATTTTAGATTCCTAACTGTGAAGTTCCTTCGTCATCTAAAAATGATTATAATGTAACCGACGAAACGGCAGTGCCAGAATTTGACGAACGAGATACGACGATGACAATAGAAATAGAATCCCAAAACAGTGCTGTAAGAAGGAACCTTTTTATTTTCATGAAGCTAATGAGTGATTTTTCTTTCTTTTCTGTTACTAAAATTTAATAAATAAATAAAATAAAATTAAGCAGTATAGTAGTAGTAGTAGTAGTAGTAATATCGGCGCAATTGCAATTGTTGGTCGATAACAATTCAGATTAATAATTTGATTGTCCTAAAATTAGTAAATAAAATCATCAGTTGATTATTTTTGAGTTGACTACGATGTAAAATAAATGTTTGGATTGCAATTTCAATACTTAACCTACAAACTTGTAAACTCGTGCACGTAGCCGAGTCTTATAAAAGCGGCAATCGACACAGCCGCTCTCGAGCCGCTGCACAGTACAGACCTCTCTCTGACGTCATTACGCTACCCGTTGAATAAACGAACCTTATAAAAGTACTTGAAAGTTTTCCTTTGAAGACCCTGAGTGAGTAATCATCAGGACAACAATTGTTACGTCAGCTATGCTGATGTCACACTTTTAAAAACACTCTACCTTCTCCGTCATCAGAAGTGGGATTGCAAGAAGCTCTTACCTGAGCCACTTCTCCGTCATTTATGATGTAAATATAATAATAATTATGCTATCCGAAAAAACGCCCACTATGTAACACACATAATAAATATCTTTTTTAAAACTAATATCTGCGTTATTCAATTGTTTTGGTGAAAATACTTTCCCACTTATTGACATTGCGTTATTGTATACGAAATTTAATGTTTGTACCTGTTTCGAAATATGTACAGAAAAAATCGACTGTTCTTAGTATTAGATTGTTGAGCATGGCTAAATGCTATATAAAAATCAATTAAAAATATTTACAAAGTGTTGAAATTAGCAAAGTATATTTTTACTCAGCTATAAATTTAATATAAGCCTAATGTGTCATGGTTTTTTTTTTAAATTGATTAATTGATTATTTAATCAGTTGTCATTATTAACAATATTTTTATTAATATATCTATTATATAGTATTAATCAATAAGGACAATAATTAAATAACAAATAGCTATATTATAGAAAAAGTATCAAAGTCATTTAGTCGTAGCTATAGCAGAGTGTCGTGAACTCGTGACACCGGGCGAGTAGTCGCCGTGCTTCGATATACCTAATCTTTCAAAATGCAATTTTGTGATAGGCCTCTTAAGGCAGCGTTCGTAAGAAACGCTTTCATTCGAATGTTTTTTCGCCGATTCACTTTGCAAAACGGACTACCATGTAAAAGCCTTTTTATTTTTCGGTTTTTTATATGTATAACCTATGATACCTATAACCTAAATTAATATCTACATGAAACTAACTTAATACCTATAACCTAAATTAATATCTACACGAATCAAACTTAATACCTACCTATAACCTAAATTAATATCTACATGAAACTAACTTAATACCTACCTATAACCTAAATTAATATCTACACAAAACAAACTTAATACCTACCTATAACCTAAATTAATATCTACATGAAACTAACTTAATACCTATAACCTAATTTAATATCTAGGTACATGAAACAAACTTAATGCCTATCTATAACCTAAATTAAATGAAAACTATATAAACATAAAAGATTTTTTTTTTAATGTACCGAAAATAAAATTAATGAATGTCGAAAGTGTGTTACGAAAAATTCAATTTTGGGGACGTCCGCTGCGTAAAGAGCCGCGCGGGTACCTACCTCTCAGATGTAAAAGGAAGGTCACGCCTCCTTCTTCCGAAGTGAGCACGAACGCGAACCGAAATAAGCCGAAACCATCGCGCGCCGCTGCCGCGCTGCTGTGGCCTTCACGTTAACGATGAGTTTTTATCCGATTCTCTTTACAAAACGGACTACCACGTAAAAACCTTTTAATTTTTCGGTTTTTTATATAGCCTATGACACTCAGCGATAATGTGGCTTTCTATTAGTGAAAGAATTTTTAAAATCGGTGCAGTAGATTCCGAGATTACCCCTGACAATTTAACAAACACACAAACTTTACCTCTTTATAATATTAGTATAGATATAGATATAGGACTTTAAAGGAGTCATTAAAATTAAAAAAAAAAATATATTGAGAACAGTATATTTACCTGGGTATACTGATTAAATAATGCAGCAAACGCCTATAGTCATCTGGCGCGACTCTGTCTCGCCGTGAATTGGCCGGGAACCATATGATGGGTCCCCCACGGCGGTCGCGGCCTCCAGCCAGGGCTGCGACCCGCTCCTGGAGTAGCGGGAGCACATCCAGAGCGCGCGCCCCGGCCTCCATCGCTGCCGCTACTCAGTGCCCACCCTGGAGAAGCCTGAGTACAAAAAATATTACATTTAAGTTCAACAATACGTGTTGCATTATGAATATTAGCCATGTTGACTAATTTTTATTTTTGTGTGTAATCGAAACACCTCTCGATATCAGAAGAATTATCACAAGAATTAATTTTTCATCACTTAAATTGCCCAAGATTATACAATTAAATTTACATTAATAATAGACTCGCCCAAACGCATCATACTAAAGAGTGGCGGTCTGTGACGTCACTGACCGATAAGTTTTATGCAGTTATTATTTTTTATAAATAGATGAGAATGGTTTTATTACGAAAGTTATTACGTACTTTAAAAATGGACTTGCTCAGGCAACTTTGAATAATCATAAAATTAGTAAAGCATTGGTTTGCGGAGTGGAATAATGCGGCCGTAAAGATATGACGTATGGTCGTATAGAAGGACGTCACTAAAATGTTGCCTTTGTAAATTAAGGGTCAATGTGCTGTGATTTTCATTTATGTGTCTTCTTGGCTTATCCTGCCAATAAGGTTTATTCAACACCTACAAAATTGGATTCCTAGAGAGGTGATTGACGCCGTAACGTTAACATGTGGTCGTGCGGCCGCGAAATACGCGATCAACAAAAGCAATATATCACGCATTGGTGATAGTATAGATAATCTCGATAGTAGGTATTTACATTATAATAGTATTTCATGACTTAATGAGATCTATGTGCCAATGTACTCCAATTTTAAAAAGCTTATATCTCCGAAACTATGGGACGTAACCCCATGATGCTTGTACTCATACTTTATGATTAATTGATATGTGTGATCAAATTTTGAAAAATTATATCCTCCCCGGTACTATTATATTATTTACTTTGTTCGAAATTTAAACTTGTTTTATAGATTTTAATAATAAAATTGAGTTAGAATATTACTATCGGACAACACACGGTGAGCGCATGCTAACTACGAGACCAAAGAAATAGTTGTTAAGTTAGTATAATAATATTTATAAATATAATGTTGAAAAATTAATAATGAAAATAAAATATATAATAACTAGTCGTAGTCGTTGGACTAGTCGTAGTCGTTGGACTAGTCGTAGCCGTTGGACTAGTGGGTAGCGTATGCGCCTCTCACCGCGAGATCTCGGGTTCATTTCCGTGGACGGGCATAGTGTTATTTGGGATTTGTTCGTCAAAAAATTAACAATAGCAGCACGGCGTTGGATTTGTGCCCGGTAGATGGCGATAGGCTTCCCTTCACCACTATCTACTGCTACTATGGTAACTAAACATAACAGGTAAAGTATAGGTCTTATACACCTTTGCCACCTGCCTTATGGGTAATATAGGGGTGATTTTTTGTTATTTTTAATTGATTTGTGATTTTATTAATATATTTGACGACCGGATGGCGGAGTGGGTAGTATACCTGCCTGCGACGCCGAGGTCGTGGGTTCGATTCTCACTTAAGACAAATCTTTGTGTGCATGAACATGGGGGTTTGTCTTAGTCTGGGTGTTTCTATGTATAACAAGTATGTATTTACAAAAGAAAAGTATATATGTATTAGTATCATAGTAACCATAGTACAAGGTCTGCTTAGTTTTGGGACTAGATGGCGTTGTGTGTGAGTTGTAAAATATTTATTTATTTTATTTATTTAATATTTAAATATTTATTTATTTACCTAGGTATAATCGATGTAATGCATAATGTTCTATTGATGCGATACTCTTTCTGATATCCTACCCATCGTATTCTGAACAAAATTTCACCGCTGTCTGCTATGAAATGGCCATCATGCAATTGACGTTACCACCTTTGAGCACTACGGCGTCAATCTCTAGTGAAAAGTCATTCGACCGCTCTTTTGTGGTGGCAAAGTAAGGCAGCATCGCACCGCACATGTCAACGTTATGGCGCCAGTTACCGTTCTTTAGGAAACCACTACATTTAGTTTACAAAGGCAACGTTCTAGTGACGTCTTTCAACCACCAGCTCATTAAGTGATACATAGGAAACCGAATCTTTAGTATGTTTTATTTTAGCATTTTTTTCTGTTATCAATCATGAATCTGACCAATATTTTTACAACCTCAGGATCAATCAACAAGCCTATTGTATTTTTTTTTTGTCTGCACGTGTGGTGTAATGGTTTAAGCGGTCGCCTCACCGCTCTCCACTGCACTGATGTTGTGGGTTCGATCCCCACATGGGACAAATCTTTGTGTAATTCGCAAATATTACTTCTGAGACTAGGTGTGCTTGAGTGAGTGAATGTGTGTATTTAGCCTTGTCATTGGGACCATTGGATAGTGTAATTGCTTCTGGCGTTCTATCTAATGTAAAAAAATCAAATTTATAATTTATTTATAATTTATAAAGAATTAAGTAACGCGCTGCAAAATGTATTTAATTTACACCCGGTAAGCAAGTAAGGCTACACAACAACAAAAGTATTCCTATTGTCGACAGCCACAAATGCTTAATAAAATTGACCAATTTGATACGCAAATCTGGGTTTAATTGAAAGTGCCCTTTTGGATGTTGTAATGAAATATTCGTATGAACTAGGCTAATACAAATTGTTTCCGTAGCAATAGCATAGCAAACAACTCAAATTTAATGACCAAATAAACAATTATATTTCACTAGATGTCGCCCGCGACTTCATCCGCGTGGAATTCGATATTTCTATTCTTTCAACCCCAAATTTACCCCTTGGGGAGTGGAATTTCCAAAAAAAACCTACCTTTGTGTTGATTTACGTCGTGTAGGGAACCTGTGTGCTTTCATGCAATTTTCTTCACAATTCAATAACTTCATTTATAAACTTACGACCCCGAATTCACTCCCTTGCGGAGTAATATTTACGAAAATCTATCTTACAGTTTTTCCTGTGTTTCTCCGCATCGCTGTCACTGCGGTGAAGCCGTTGAAAGCCTAGGACACCACGGTCTCTCATGCAGTAGAAGTGCCGGCCGTTTATCGCGACACGCCCACATCAATGACATAATCCGTCGTGCTCTTGTTACCGCCGGAGTGCCAGCCGTACTTGAACCCAATGGTTTGGCGCGCGACGATGGCAAGAGACCAGATGGTATGTCGTTACTGCCATGGAAGATGGGTAGGCCTTTGGTGTGGGACGCAACGTGCGTCGACACCCTCGCGCCATCACACCTTCCAAGCACATCAGCTTGTGCTGGCGCTGCTGCTGCTTCAGCGGAGACTCTTAAGCGGCGCAAATACAATAATCTAATTGGGAATTATGTATTTGAGCCGTTTGGGGTCGAGACGCTGGGACCGTGGGGTCCTCGCGCTCGTTCTCTTTTCAAAGAGATAACCAAAAGATTAGTCGACTCTTCACGTGACCATAAGGCTTGGCTTCTATTTTGGACAAAGGATCAGCATTGCCATACAACGTGGCAATGCTGCCAGCCTTCTGGGCACGTTACCTGCGGTCGACATCGATGCGGACGTATTTTTTGACACCTGATTTTATTTTTTATTTAATTTTTTACGAGTTTTGTTTTATTTAATAATTTTTATTATTCTTAGGTGTATATAGTTAGGTATTTATTTCATTAGTTTAAAATATTAAATTATAGTTAGATTAGTATTGTAAATATTTAATAAGCAATATGTAAATAAAAAATCTTACAGTTCATTTGCGTCATGTAAGGAAACTATGAGCTTTAATTTCATGCATTCTCCTCTACTCTAACCTTTTTTACCATGCAACCTCCCATATAAACTTTTCTGCCCTATTTTACTTCCTTAGAGATAAAAATACAAATGTTCTCAAATCGCGAAAGTTTAAAAACATATAAAAATACAAAGATAAAATATACCAATTTTTTAATTAGATTGCCAGTTAGTTTCATGCAGAAGTTTTTGCGTGATTCGGCTTGTTTTGCTGTTATACCCGTTATACCACTCGTATTATTTTATCTCAAATATCTTCTATGTACTTCTTCATGGTCGCTTAACTTTTGTCAGAGTAGTCGTGGTTACCCGTGGCCTTTAGTCTTCGACTTTTCCTTGCACTACAAGACGGGAAGACGGACTTATATAGAGCCATTCTCACGCCGACTAACATCTCCAAAGAGACGAAGAATACGAATGCGGACCAGTGTGGATAGACGCTTATGCCGTGTTCATCAAGGAAGAAGACGTTTGCGCAAAATACGGTCCAGGAGACCCCGAGCATCTTTCTCCAACACTACAATTCCAAAGCGTCTATTTTTTTGGTCTCAGTTTGTCGCAAAGTTCATTTTTCTGCAGCGTACAGGGATATGGGAAACACCGACTATTTTTCGAGCCTGACTTTTGTGGCTTTTGTATTCCTCTATTGCTTCTTGAGTTCATTTATTGCATTTTTAGACATAGCCATGGCTTTTAGAGTGCCCCCATGTAGACGTAATTTTGTACGACTTCGCAGTTCGCAATCATAGTAATGTTTGCATGGAATCAGATGCGGTTTTCACAGTTGCGCAGCTGTAGGTTTAACTTATTAAAACGTCCAAGTGTGAGACGGACTCGTGTACGACGCGTTCCGCACCATTATAATATCTATACTCTTAAATATTCAATTTATTATTTATTTCTAAAGTATATGTATAACGAAATAATCTGTGCCTATTTCTAACGTCTACACCTGTTGCCGTTATCAATATCGAGCAAAAATTCATCAAAAATTCACGTCTGTAGTATGGGAGTCACCTAAAATTTGATTTTTATTAGGTTGTATGTATTTGTAGTTATAGCAACATACGTCATTTGTAAAAAAAATTACTACGACGGTCTATGAGACCGACCAAAAAATCACGTCTGTTGTATGTGAGCCCCACTTAAATACTTGTTTTTTTTTAGATTTTAGTATTTTCTGTTATAGCAGCAACAACAAATTGAGCTAAAAATATATGATTTGGCGTCTACTGCTGTCAGTGCCATATTAAGATTATTTGATGCTCTAATAAGCAATTTATTCCTGTGGTTTTCGTAACCTCCTAAACTTTTATTTGTATAAGAAAATGCCGAATCTGCCTTCTGTTAAAATATTGTTTTCGTAACCTCCTCAACTTTTATTTGTAAAAGGAAATGCCGAATCTGCCTTCTTTTAAAATATTTCATTTAAATAAAACTAAGACATGCCACCGAAACGTTGAATGTCACAATACGACAACTGTTTCAAAAATATATTCGCGATATATTGCTTAATTTATACAATTAATAACAAGCATTCGTGCTTATTAATTTCATTTCCGAATTGTCCTGCCAAAAATACTTTAAAGAACTATTGAAATCTTCAATTGAAATTATTGATAACTTTTAAAAAGAAAATTCATTGAATAAAAATACATACCTAAACTACCAAGTTAGCTAGCTTCGAACTAATTCTCTTTTATAATACCAAGTAGTGTTCGAAGTATTAGAATAATATTCGAGTACTATCTCTAATAAAACTAAATATTAAAAAGTCTAAGATATTCGAATATTTAGAAGCCCTATACACAGATGAGGCAAAACGTTGAGATTACTTAAGTATATTCATGTAATGTAAGAAGTAAAGGCGTCTACGAAGATTATTTTGTTACTCTTAGGCGGACCGTCCCGCGTTTCCAACTGCTGGGCGAGACGTCTTTTTTTATATATACGACATCCTACACTAGCAAAAACTTCTGTGGCGCGAGGGTGTTCACAAACATACATTTCACACTCACAAAGCACACCTCTGGGTGTGCTTTGTGAGTGTGAAATGTATGTTGTGCCGGAACAAATCTTTGCGGATCACACAAAGATTTGTCTCGTGTGGGGATCGAGCCCACAACACCAGCTCAGTGGAAAGCGGCAATGCGACCGCTTCTACCACTACGCCAACCGTGTATTCGAACTTAAACGAGAATGACTCATGTTAAAGATACTTTACTTAAAAGTTGTAAATATGAGTAATTCTTGAAATCTGTGCAAATCATTCTCTTGCAATTACAATTTTTGAGCACCGACTTCAAGAACTATTTAATCGACTGTTTGCTGTTATTAAATGATTTTTTAAGGTATTTTGACGTCAGTTATTTTTTTTATATATGTATGTCTTTTTTTGTATGAATCGTATCTCTCACGTTAAGCTATGAGTAAGACGCAGGTCTACAAAGAGCGCGCAGAGAGTACCTTATGACCAACAGTGGGCAAACGACTAATAATACGATGGCAAGCAAAAATTATCTCTATTTATTCATTAACTAACCCTTTTATGGGTTAAAATATTACATTTCGTGAGGACTATAAATGCAGTTATCTGTCTAAGCTTTGCCAACTCAATTGGCAAGGTTTTTATAATTTATATTTCACAAAAAAAATACTATCTTTAAAACCTGAAGCATCAGACCCCATGAATTATTTTGATTAAGAAACACTTATCTCGCGAGTTAGAACACGCAATTGTCCTGTTTTACCAATTTCCTCGTTATATTTTTCTAGTGAATAGCCTATATGATACAATGTACGACGAGAGTTAATTATTTTGGCTGTAATAAAATCATTCCGAAGGATGTTCTGTTGCATTCTGTTAACCTTACATATCAGGAAGGAGCTCTGGATTCCAAACAATTAATGTGTGTAAAGGTCTAACTGTTTGATTAACAAGCATGTTTATCAAGTTAATTAGTTGTTTTAAATACTGACCTACAATTACTCAGGGCCAGAGGTATAGTGATAAGCGTGCATACTAAAATATTTACTTATTGCCACTCAAACCTACCTTGAAGTTAAATAAAATGAGTTAATGCTTTGAGTCTGCAGTGTTGTTGTTACATATTATTATTAACGAGTCTCTTATTTAACTACTTCATCCGCGTGGATTTCGTTATAATGAACAAAAACTTGGTCTAGTAGTTAGCGTGTGTGCTTCTAATGTGAGGCTTCGAATTCTGGGTTGAGCAAAAGTGTGATTTGTGATTTTTCCGTCAGGAAATTCTTAAATAGCACAACACAGACTTGAAATTGTGTCCGCTGGATGCTGATAGGCTCACTCCCTATCACCTAATACCGAAACATAACAGATGAAGTGTGGGTGTTATACACCTCCGCCATACCCTTATATATAATATAAGCGTGATGTTATGTTATTTTAGGAAAGCTGCTCTCCATGTTTTTACCCCCCACGTTATAGGTTACTCACTGCTCTGCTCTCATCTCCCGTTTTTGCATTTATTTGGCTGCTGCTCGACCTTCGTCAATAAATGGGCTATCCAACAAATATTTTGTAATTCTGACCAGTACTTTCAAGATTAGCTTATACAAACAAACAAATTAACTTTCGCTCGCGCTGTTAATTTCGGAATATAAGTTTGCTTAGATGTTAAAACATAATAAGAACTACTTCCATGCAAAGTTTCATTTAAAACCTTTCAGTACTTTCGGCGATAAATGTTTAAGATGTAGATGGACAGAGACACGGACAGAAGACAGACGGACGGGCAGACAGACAGACGGCTAGACAGTCAGACAAACAGAACATTAAAAACTTGCATCATATGTCATATCTTGCAAATAACTATACCAGAAATAAACATTGTTTAAAACAGAAACTTCAATTTAATATTAATAATATTATGTAATTGATTAGTTATCAAGACACATGATAAGTTTGCCAGAAGTCTGTACCCCAACAATGAGGGCTATCGTTTTTTGTCTCACCAGGTGGCACCATACATATCCATGCAAAATTTTAGCTGGCTAGCAGCAACAGATTCTATGCTATGCCTCGGAGAGATGGGCATGGCGAAACTATTAGGGTTAATTGTAGATACTACAGAACCCTATAAAATATATATTTAAGGTAGTCTACCATACAAAAAAGTGTTTTGGTTGTTATCCTTTGCGTAGATTTCACTAATCCTCATATTTACAGATTTGGCCATCAGGACCCATTGTAGAAAGAATATATAGAATTTTGAGCTATTAACAAACAAATAAGTTAATAAAATTAATATTTTGTCATTGTAACATGTAATCTTACGTTTTTTGAGTAATTAAAGTGTAAATTTTAATAAATAACTCAAATTGTGTATATTAATTATACATTAATAGTTTTTTCGATTTCTGTTTTGCATTTTCTGTGAAGATTTACTATAGTAACATATTTTTTTTTCACCATCGGAAAGTAGAGATTTCAACGAACATAAAACATACCAATTTTTTGAAAAAAGCAGATATTTTGATGGGTGAATTTTCGATCGAAAATTAGGGTGCTTTTTCTAATCAAATAAATTACAGCGTATTTAGAACATAAAAAGGTAAGTTTTCACCAAATTTCGTGAAAAAAAAATTGTTTGTAAAAGATATAAATAAAAAACCAATAAACTTGGTTTTTTTAATTTTTCACATACATTTTGAGGTTATATGAAAAAGTGTAAATACAAAAGTTTTAGATCTTTTTATCACAAACAACTTTGCTATTCAACTTTTTCCATAGGTCTTTTAGTTTTGCCGGAAATCGAGAAAACCATTTTTTACCCTTAAACCCTATTGAATCTAAACTATATTGAATACTGGTTGAAATAGAATATGTTTTATAAATTGAAGTTATTTTAGGTGCCTAAGAATTGAATTTGTTTTAATATATAATTATTATTAGGTATACTCAATACTTTTTTTTTAGAAGCTCATATTCTATGGCTATACACACACAGTGAGTAGATGGGTAGCACAATTTATTTTTCAAAAGGTATAGGATACAAAAATAAAAGTTTAAAAGTTTCTTCTTGTCTATAGCTAAGTACCTATATAGTGATGAGATTTTAGGGGTTGAGATCAAATTTGATAAAATATTGATAGAAATTGGAAAAAGCCTGTATGAGGGATCATCACATAAATCTTAATTTTATACTAAATAAGCATAAGCATACAATGATTTAACTTTTTTTTTTTGATCTATTAGAGTAGGATAAAAATTGGACCTAAAAGAGTCAGTAATTTTTTCATGGCATTGATAAGGAATTGAACTGATGACTTAAGTAAGATAATGGACATGTAAGTGATAGTGACAACAGTAAGAAGTTATATTTCTTATCAACATGTACTTATTTAATATAACTGTTAATAAAATATCTGCCAGTTTGATACAATAATATAACATGGCCTAAATTTTACTCCAATGTTCCTAATCTCTAATTACAAGATATTCCTGTCTGTCTGCAATTGTACATACATAATGATAAAAGGCTATTTAAATGATAATATACTAGATATATTTTAAATTATGTGCCTTCAGAGGATTTATTAAATTAACCAAAAATGATTATTTTTTAAAAGATAAACTTAGTTTGATGACAAAGTAAAATACGAAATAAACTTCTTTCATACTCTTGCGTTGTTGACATGACTTCTTACAATTAGTCTAGTGTATAAAACAATAGTGTAACAAATTTTTGATGAACATTTAGTTGATAAGGACCATTCTTGACAATTTATAAATGAATCACAGTACTAAATCATGCGAACTATTCAAATTCAGTCAACAATTAATTAATGATACATACTTTGATTACATGAATGATTATCACCACATTAGATCACTATAAAGTTAACATTTAAAGTTATGGAACAGTTTTCACTGTACGGATGCTTGCGCTTTTGTCATGTTCAAGAAGTTTTGAATTAAAAAATACTTTTCTTTGTAAAGCCTACGTCCAACGCCAAGGAGGGTCGCAATGCTTGTATTGTTTAAATTTCTGGAATGACATTTAAGTAGTTTTAAAAAGTTAATGCTGTAATGACAATAGCTTGCTAATTAACCGTTAATAACATATTGAAATTTTTAAATGATTATTCTAACACATTATGATGACAAATTGTTGCAGATAAATATATAACTACCTATGTCACAACAAATAACCTCAGCCATCAATTTGAACTTACCGTGGTGACTCAAAAATGCCAGTTAGTCAGGTATAAAAGGTTCGGCACACATTATTGTCACTGTTGTTAATTGCACTAAAACATTCGTATAAAATATATTCATTACTGTCCCTAAACTTAATAAAAACACACAAGCTGCATAAAAATGACAAACTGAGGAACACTAACCACCACAATGGCGCGCCAGGGTTGTTCAATTTAAGTTCAAAAAACCGGTACACATTAACGGCATGTAAATTGTAAGTATGACATTTACTAAAAAACCGGCAAAAAAAATAACTGAATAAAAATAACAATATGCAATTTATAGTATTTAAAAAAAACAAAAAAGTGAAAAAAAATGGTTGAAATATTTAACTTGTATCTTCTACGTCCTCAGACTTTGCATGCAGCGAAGGCGTTCGGGCCCGCCACTATTCTCTGTATCGATACATTACATATTCGACTATCGATATGCATATTATGTTTTAACTTCTATGAGCCGCATCATCGTGTTTTAAAATAAAATCCGAGTTTTGATACTGTCTGATTGGTCCTAATTAAATTTTTATCAGGCTTGAACTAAATAATGTTAAACCATTATTATTATTATATTTTCAACACTATGGTTACAATGCCTTATAAATACAGTGTTTAGTCATCCGAAAATAACATGGGCATTTTTTTGTGTGCTCTTATAAAATATTTTCTTTTTTCAGGTGATGTTTTTATGATGTTTTAAGATATTCAAAATGTACTCACAATACAGTCGGTTGAAAAAGTAACGTTACATTCACAGGTACGATTATAAGAATTAAGTTTTATAAATATAATCTTAGTTTCAGATATTGAAATAATACAATACGTGATTATATTATCGACTTGTGCCTGATTCGTATGAAAAAAAAGTGTTATGTAAACATCTTATATTGACAAGGAAATAATGTCACTTACCGGCCCAAAAAGTGAAGACAGCTGCCCCGGTTTAGACAAAAACACATATTCATTTGAAATTCTGCGACTAAACTGAAGATTTTAAATTGTATTGTGATATTCTGCACAAAATTCTGGTATTTAGGTACAAATTAGTTTCATCAGCAGTTAATTTTGATATCTGGAACCACTACAAAGCTGACATGTCAGGCGAGTTGCAATTTAGAGCCTTTTATTAAAATATGTTTTCAGCGTGAGTTATTATTATAAGAGCTATATCTGTAGCTCTATAAATACTGTAACGTCTAAAACATACCCGCTATGGATGCATGAAAATTTCTGCATGTATGTACTTGTTTTAGTTATTTTAATGAATTCAATGATCATAAGACGTATGACGTGCCAAAAACAGATACTTCGTGTGTTTAAAATACCCGTAAATAAAAAATTCTACATATTTTACCAGGATTGCAAATAAATACGTAAATTTAATATAATATATTTTATACCAGATATAGAACTTTAATATATTTAATACCATTTTTTATAAAAAGTGAACATAATAATCTCAATTCATATTGCTATTAAGTTTTGGATAAATTTGTGAAAATGCTTATATATTCGATTCCGAATTGTTGCCCGTACTTTGCCGGTTTTTAAGGGGAGCAAAGCAACACTATTCTTGTATTTATTGATTTTTTCGTCGTGACTGTTAACTACGGTAAAATATTGTCGAAGTTTGAATTTTTTAAAGATCAATCGACTTTACGAGAAGAAGAAACGAAATGCGACTGCTAATTTATCAGGTAAAATATTAAAGTTATTTTCGTGTTAGTTAGTTTCGGTATAAATTCAAGAGAGTCTTTGAGAATTATTATCTGCAGTATAAATGAAAACATTAATTTTGCGAAAATATTTTGCTGCTGTGAATCTACTTGTAATTAAATGCGTACTACTAATAATGTGGACCCTGCTTGCGATAATGTGCTATAAATTACACTGCGCCTGTGTATTTACTCAAATACACCTAGTCCTAAATTATTGATTTTGCCCTCCATTTGCTAAGAGTGGTCATGGCATATTTTGTTTCAATATTGTAGTTTAATTTACACTCAGAATCAAATACGACTAGTTCCGAACTGATTAATAAAACAGTGAAATATTATAATTTTATTCAATATTTCTAATTGGAACTAGATAAATAAGTTATAATGCACATATTATTTGAGACTGAATGTTAGTACCTAAACATTTAAGAAGAAGATAATTAAAAATAGTTTTTTAGGTGTTTCTAACACTTTTATCAATCGTAAGCTCAGGCGGTGGTTGTCTTTAATTGTAACTACATTAGAGCCAATACTATGATGTTATAATATTTGAATTAATTTAATATGTGCATAACATTGACAATCCATTATAAATAAAATAAAGTAAATAAATAAAATCAGATATTTCGGTGTTTATAACCATACATAACAGTATAGGTAAACTCAAAGATCTTGGCAGGTCATAAAATGCACTGTTTCAGTGTTTTAGATATATTTTGCTCTCGCTGGCCCTCAAGAAGTTTGATGTTTGGTATAACTGAGAACTTATAGTAATGAGTATTAAATTATCAAAATTACTGGAGTTAACAGAAATATATAACAATAGACTGTGCTGGTTATACTAACAGTAAATTTTGGTACTTGTGTAAATAATAAAATCCTATTCTATGGTGCACACATTCAATTAAGGCATGTACATTGCAATTAGAGCATGTATTTTAATTGAATGGTGGTTCTTGAAGATTAAATTAAACAAATGCTAAATTACTTAGCTAGAAAACTATATGAAAGCGAAGTACCATTATTTCTCTGTCCAATTGTAATTTCATCACTAGACAACTATTTATATAAAAATTTAGTATTTTTTTTTTTACATTAACTGGGGATTTTGTGCTACAATGCAATGATGATAAAATGTTGTGTACTCTCCGAAAAATCCATATTATGCTCACCTTAAGTTGATAATCACGTGTTTGGCTGTGCGTCCCTATTTACTGACTCTTATTTCATTGTGATATGAATGCAAATATTTCAGAATTATTAAGCGACCAAACACTTCCAAGATGCAGGTGCCTGAATTAAGATGTATGGAACCTGAAAATTATCGAACATATTTCCGGGCACTATGTTGGAGTGGTACTAGGTAAGCTTTAATTCTTTCTAAACCAACTTTAAAGAAAAGTCGGAGGTTCTCAATTCTCTCTGATTTTAGAAATTATTTCTTTTTTTGAAAGAGAAGAGAATTTCTTTCTTCTATATCTTGTGCTTCTATATTGTTATTCGTATATAACCTGAAGCTACTCCGATATTTGCATCTAGCAGTCAGTTTTTTATCTTGCTGAGCTGATGCCGGGAAGTACAGCTCCTCAATGGTTATGAGTATGATGAAATACCTTTAAATATAGGCACCTTTTTACTGTATTCTTTCAAGTTATACATAGATGAGGCGAGACATTGAATATATTTAAACGTAACAAGAATATTTTTTAAACAACTAGAAAAAAAGGAGGAGGTTTTTTAGGAAGAGGAATTTAAGAATATTTTTTTTGTTTTTGTCTGAGAGAGTCTACTTGTCATGAGGTTTCATTTGATCAGGATCACGATCTGATGATAGGATCCAAGTGAAATCGATGGCAACCCTAAAATTTTAAAGGCTACTCTATTGTTTTTCGTTTATTATCTAAAGCTATTCAGATGTTTGCATCTAGCAGTCAGCATTTCATGTTGTTGATCTGGAAGGTACAACTTCTCAACAGTCAGGCGGATGGTGATAATTTCACAAATATAGGCACCGTTAGGCCGTTTAATGTATTCTTTTAAGTTATACACAGATGAGGCGAGACTCTGAATATTACTTATGTATTTCTTACTTTTTAGTGCATTTTTTGTAATAAATTTCCTTTAAATCCCAATAAGTGGCACCAGTGTGTGTGTGCGTCAAGAATCAGAGAGCTGTAATTTTTTATGCATTGCTCTAAGCAAGGTTAATGTCTAAGACAGCTTGTCCACATTGCATTGTTGTCAATACTCACTGAGTACTAAGTGATTTTATTTTTGCTACCTGAGAAGTTCTATACCCTCATACCAAAATTATGAAAATGATAAAGATTTTATTTCTACAATGTAATGATTAACAGGAAAGAAAAGAAAGTTCAAAAGAAAATAAGCAAAAAAGAAAAGCTTAGAAGACTGAAATCCAGTATTGCTATTTGCTATGCTCCGGCTTTGCTGGGCAACCCGTCCCAATTTGCTGTTTATGCCAATGTAAGGAGATCAATACTAGCTCGCTGGAGACACCTTCATGGAAGTGGTATATCGGAGCTGTCAGATGACAGCGACAATGAAGACTCATCATCACAGATTCCCTTAATTAAATTACCTAAGGTAAGAAATATCTTTGATTTTTGCTATAATCTTAATAATAAATAATGAATTAATTGAGTAATCTAGTTAAAATATATGCTAACTTCTGTTATTTTTCTCATCATCATATTATACATACATTCAGTACAAATATACAACATTTTTACATTTTCCCTTTTTTTCCAGGTCACAGGCATAGGTTTACGAACAGTATTTGCCTTGATATCGCAGGCAAGATTTACAGATGCGCAGTTTTGCGAGCATGCACTGAAAGCTTTGTTGGACGTGCTCCAAGGCCACCCCCCTGAAGAACTATCTCAAGAACCTACAGAGGTAAGCGAGATTATATTACATTATTATTATACCATGAGATTTATACAATGCTAAAACAGATAAATAAATGCAACTCTGTTAGTTATCTAATGTATGTTGATTTTTTTTTAGATAATAGCAAACCTCCATGCAGTGTTAGTAGAAGTGGCGAGTGGGAGTGGGCCGACCGGTAATATAGAGTTGCCGAACAAGCTCACGGCGCTCAGCAGCTCATGTCTCGTAGCCTTATCGGTAGCCAGAGGTGAAGCCGAACTTATACTCAATGCTGTTGCATCTCTTATCATGTCTTCCCCTTCGCTATCTGAACAGTATCTTCAGGTAAAACAAACATAATCTACAATATACATGGTCTTATATATATTGTTTTATCTTGTGCAATGCAATCAACTCTACATGTTTTTTCAGGTACCTTCTAATCTAACAACTCTCCAGAGGAGCGTCCAATCTGTCATACTTGGCACTCCGTCCCGCAACCAATGGTTGAATTATGGCGTCCCACATCAATCCCTAGTCACTAGCTTCCCTGTAGACCTTCCCTCACAGCTCACGACTGGCTCCGGTGAGCTGGTAGTCCGCTCGCTAGTCTCCGACGGCTGCTTCCTCTACGTTTTTACTTCAAAGGGATTACTGAAGATAGGTTCCGGCTACGGCAGCTCGATTAGGCAGCATGTTTACTTATACAAGCCAGACTTCTTCGCTAGCGATCGCCATGGATGGCTAGGGCATTGTAAGGTAAGTTTTAGAGGTATTCGAGTACAGTCAGCAATGAATGTCGCTCTATAGTATAAAATGTTCAAATTGGCGTCAGCTATTTCGCTCATTATTGTAAGTTAATTATTTGACAATCGTATTTTTATTCGAACCTAAGAATTCCTAAAATCATTATACTACAGTAGAGCTTTCTTTGTTGACCATCATCCATTCAACGTGTCTACAGTCAAGTCGGGTAACTTTGAACCTTTTTATACAGTATTTTAATAACTCCCTAAACGGTAGATACACCTGCTTCATTTTCGTGATCTACAATCCCGGTTTCATATAATAGAATAGAAAATACTCAATATTGCATTTTAAGCATTTTTCAGGTTCTGAAAATTGTGTATCAACAAAACCTAAACACCTCGGCATCGAACCCGAGACCTCGCGGTGAGAGGCGCATACGCTAACCACCATACCATCGAACATTGCTTAGAATTCGGCAGAATAGGCTTGTTTGCCACTGCAGTAATGTAAAATACTGAAAATGAGACTGCTGGCATAAGTTTATATTTAAATAATGTCATATTTTGAAAAAAAAACTGAATGTTGAAGTTTAGATAAAAATGGTCGATTTTATTTCAATTGTTTAACTTTTATATTCGTTTAAGGTATCATTAAAGTGACAGTTATCTATTATTCGACCATTTTGTAACAGGCCTTTATTGAAGATTCTACAGCAAAGCAAAAATCATTTCCGACAACATCACCAAGGAAAAATTTACAAAATTATGATTACGAACAGTTAATTTTTTTACTTTTTGTTTGTACACACACATTATAATAATAATAATATTCTTTATTGACATAATAGATTAACAATTTGTAATAGAATCTCTGACACCTACGCTAGTAAAAACTGTGTTGCAGGTGTCAGTGTCTTCTCCTTAACCAGTTGACATAGGTTTTTATATCAAAGAGAATAATAGATACTACAAGTAAACATTACAAATAAAGCAATAAAACAATATGAACAACTTATAAATTTAGGTTGTTTACAGTTTAAAGTTTAAGCATGCTGATAATTGTGTGTAGTGTGGGTGTGTGAGCGAGTGTGCGTGTGTGTGTGTGTGTGTGTGTGTGTGTGTGTGTGTGTGTGTGTGTGTGTGTGTGTGTGTGTGTGTGTGGTGATTCGTTTTACACAGTTACGACAGTAATATATATATACATTATATATGTTTTTGTCAAATTAATAAAAAATATTACACAACTTCATTCAAAGTTACCCGAGTTGACCATATTTGCTAAATACAACTGTATTTTCATTAAAAATCTTGTGTTTTTGTTTTACAGAATAGATTATACCTAAGGATAGGCAGGAAAAAGACTGAAGTGTACGAAATTGACAAGGAGTCATTGGAAGTAAGGAATATGGTGCGGTTAGAACCTGGACAGCCTAGTTCCGCTGAGCATAAGTCAGCTGTTTTCACTGATGGAAATCAATTGGGATTGATTCTGCTAACTAAGTTTGTAAGTATTAAGAACAGGTACCATTGCCTCTTCTTTTTGTAAATGAAGGATATCAATAAAGGTTCACCATAGTTTAGTAAGCAAATTAAGCTTAGCTGGAGGGGGTTAACAAGAATATGTACTATTAATTTGTATCTGCATATAACAATGACGTCATGATATCGTGTTATTGCAGGACAACTTAAAAATCAAACTGTATGACCTCGACACATTACCCGAGCGAGCTGAAGGTTCCACAAGCACAACTTTGACCTCTCGGAAAGAGGTCAATGTCCATCTTTTAAGGCAAAGGACACTCATGTTTGGTAGAAGTGCTTATGAAGATATCCTCTCGCGAAGAAATCTGGAACTAGACACTCCCATAGCGATGCAAATGGATGACTGCGATGAAGATCCTCTGTTGAGCATATACAGCGGCCAAGACTTCGGCCTCTTAGCAACTATCTCTGGAAAGGTATGAGCGTATTAACTTATCATTTTCTATTCGTGAAATACCTAAACCATGTAAGTCCTCAACAAATTGATATTAATCATTGTATTAACATAGATGGCTTCTAACTTATTTATTTGGCACAGGTATACTACACAGGTAAAGGACAAAGCCTGGGCTACAAGGCTTCTTCTCCACAAACTGGCAGATGGACCCTGATGAAAGAAACAATATTCTCAAGGAATGAAGCACCTAATGTCAAAAGATGTAAAGTTATTCAAGTAAGTTTATTATGTTGATAAAATACCCTGTATAGCATACTGCCTCCTTAGCACAACATACCTCTCTTGCTATAACGTAACATCACGCCTTTATTACCCAGAAGGGTGTGGTAGAGGTATATAACACCCATACTCAGGTCAGTCTTTACTCAGGCCGTCCCAAAGCGGCTTGGTAACCTTCTCTTACTACTCTTGCTTGATTATAGTAGTTTAATTAATGGCATATTAATTTATTTAAATTTTATGCACCAAAATGTAAAAAGGCGGACTTAATACTAAAAATATTCTCTGCCAGCTAACCTTTAAGTGACGCATAGATAGATAGATAGTAGGTGTAGATTTAAATATATATATTCCACTTTCTACGACATTTAATGAACTTACAACCAGGATTTGAAATTTTACATAGGTGGCGTTGGGTCACGAGGGCGTTCACGCTGTATTTGTCCTAGACAACGGCACGGCGCTGTTCACGGGAGTGGCCCGTCGAGGCGAAGACGGAGATGCCACCAAGCATCGACGGGCGCCCAAACCAACCAGGCCGAAAAAAATATTCAAGGTTTGTTACATTATATTGCTGGAGCATTAGTAACAAAGATGGTTACTCATTGCTCGTATTCAAATTAATTTATTACATCATAATCTAGAGTGCCGTCTTAGAATATCTATTTTATACAAATCAGGACTCTTGTACATCTGGTTCAGTCACCCATTATCTATTTAGGCCCACGCTAAACTCTTCGACTCGCCAGCTGAAATCAGGACAGGCGATACAAGAATTAGGCAAAATACTTCAAAATTAAATCCTTTGCTCCTAATATTTGCTACCTATCATTTAACAATATAATAATTTATAGGCCGAAGGTCACCACGTAGCGTACGCGGCGTGCAACAACGGCACGACTGCACTGATAACGCGTCAGGGTTTGCTGTTAATGTTCGGCAAGGACACGCAGCACTGCGACTCTGCCGGGCTTGTGGTCGGACTAAGACAAGAGAAGATCATGCAGGTAAGAAATCTCTCAAAAAAATAAAAGAATGCGTGATTTAACTAAAGTAATTAAAAAACATGAACAGAGGATTTCAAGGTTCTCAACTGAGTCTCTGTCTAACGAAATCTCAATTCTTTTTCAATCGAAATCTCAATTCAGTTCTCAGAAACCAATTGTTTATCATCTCAGGTCTTTTAACTTCTCATAACCAAAAATGATTTTATTACATCAAAACTTCTTGTCGAATCATGGCATATTTGTTGAGCAGAAAAAATTGCTATAATTCTTAAGGTGCTCCTACACCGACTGTAATGTAACGATACAACTTGTAACAATTTGTTACAAATTGTATCCTAAGATACAGGGTTACCCCGTTTAGGGGGTGGGGATTCAAATATTTGTACTTCTGTAAAACATCTATTCCAGTAGAAAATTACTGTATTCCATAAGTACATTTTAAATGTTCCTATTCTGCATCAATACAGATTTTATTATTTTCATGTACTTTACAGGTCGCATTAGGCAAAGCCCACGCCACTGCTTTGACGAGCGTTGGAATAGTCTATACATTTGGCATCAACAACAAGGGACAGTGTGGTCGAGAATTTGGATACACTAAAGAAAGTAAGTATTACTGGTAGGCGAACCATTAACCTGCACCATTGGCATATGAAATCCATAAAATCCTCGAATTCGGCGCCACAAAAGTTTCACCATCCTTATATTATCATTTATTTGATAACCTCATACATGAGTTGTCTTAATGCTAGTGCTATTTATTTTGCAGAGTTGTATACTTCTCGTCGATCTTCGCCATCGTCTCGACGGAGTGACAGCAAAGAAGATCCTCGATTATGCCCGTCATCGCACACCTGGACGACAGATTACTGCCGAGTGTGCGTCAAGTGCCGGGAGTGTACTGGTTTCTCTAGCGAGTGTCACTGCGCTCATATGCCCAACAGAGTGCCTGGAGAGTAAGTATTAATTTAACTTTTCATTAAAAAAAAATTGAAACATTCGTCGGGCGTGTGTGCAGCCAGCGCGCCCATACGCCCGACCATCGCGCACGTCTAATGTGGGGAACGCCTTAGGTATTCTAGACTGATGCTTAAATAAGTGCTTGATAATGAAGTTATTATAGAGATAAGATAATGTGTCTATTAGATGCTCCCGTTATGATGATTTTACAATATAAGTAATTTTCATAGTAAATGCGGCTGCGGCGAAGGCGACAGCGGTTGTTCCGTGTGCGGCATTTGCCGGCGCTGCGCGGACTCGTTCTCTGCGGTGGGCCGCGAACGCACTGCGATTACCACCGACCTCGACGACGATGGCGACTCTTCTTCCAGAGAAATGAGCTCCGGTTTGTAAATCAATCAATCAACTGCTTGACATAATCTTTTATCTTCTGTCTTTGAATAACCTACCTTCCATATTCCAGATAAAGAAAACGCCTGCTTCTCAGCGTACGAAGGCCAGGGAGGCAGTTCTGAGGCGGAGCGTGACGCCAGCATGAAGGTGAGCTGCCTGCCGCCGGGAAGGGTGGCGGTGCCTGGCGGCCATCGCATTAGGTACATAGCTTGCGGTCTGCATCACACCGTGCTGCTCAGTGAGCAAGGTAAGTGTTATGCAATCATGCCCGTTGCCATAAACCCTATGTGGTAGACTAAAGGCTCCCAAACGGTTTCGTTCGCGGGGTCTTTTTGTTTTGAAATTTTGCCGCGTTGCACCTATACCTAGGAACAATACAGTAATCCTCCTAAGACTAAAACTCGTTACAACAAAATAAATGGTGAATATCCCATTGTTGTTCTGCGCACCAAGGTACAAAAATATATGGGCACCTCTAAATTTAAAGACGATCGCGCTTCGCGGTCCATCTCCTTGTTTTCAACGGCGCATAGTTTGGAAACCTTTGTTAGACCAAGTAAAGTAGGGATACCAAATAATTTGATCATGTGATTCTGTTATTGCCTACGACGCGTTTCATTAAAATTACATGACACCAATAACATAATATAATTTTGTACAGGTGACGTGTTTACGTTCGGCTCCAATCAATATGGTCAGCTGGGCGCAGGCGACGTGGGTGCTCATCACCGCATCGTGAGGGTCCGGGTACCACGCTCCGTATCAATCGCGGCCGGCAGCAATCACACAGTCGTGCTGACCAGGGAAGGAGAGCTCTTCACCTTCGGCAACTATCAGGTTACTAACAATACATGCTATGAATCAACACCGTCTCTCCCAACGTATAGAGCAGGTTCAGGTAGATATTGCTCAACACTTTATCTAATTAGTCTGATTTCTTTCAATAAAACACTAGTATTCGTCACCAAATTAATGAATAATAATGAAGTAATACGTTAGTATTTGTAATGTTTCCTCCGTAACTACTCAATAATCAAACCCAAATAATTAATAAAAATCCTATATAATTTTCTTGCATTACAGAAAGGTGCGTTGGGTCGGCCTAGATTAGAAGAGCCAGCCCGCACCGACAGAAGTCCTATCTGGTACGCAACACCGGGCAAGGTGCCTCGCTTCGGCCCGCGACAATCTTGCAAAGCCGCTTGGGTGTCCGCATGTGGAGACCAGACCTTCGTACAAGTGTCGCAGGCGCTCATCAAGACAGACACGCTATTCAGCTCCACTATCACAGCCAATAATAACTCGATTGGTGAGTATCTCAAACAATCTGCTGGATATCAATCATATTTTTTCATTCGCTTATATTGCATTTGAGCTAATGGAGCTACACATTACCACAAATGATCAAGTGTATCGCTTCAAGTAGTTTATTTAGAATGCCTTATTATTAATGACGTATTATGAAAATTTACCTTACAGTTATTCTTCCAAATCGTCCCGAACACACATTCAAGTGTATAACAATAAATAAAAACGATGGTACTTGTAACGCCTGGACGGGTGCCGAGCAAGTCGACTTCGTCAACACTCTAGCGTGCATCGATCCACTCTACGACGTCCTATGGTGTTATCAGCCACAGATGAAGGTCATGAAGTGCTACAACATCCTCGCCTTCGACTCTCACAAGATACAGAGATGCTGTAACACTGATGCCGATGGGGTGTTCGCCGAAAACGAGTTTGAATATCCGAACCATGGTTGTATGAAGCGTTTAGAAGACTTTAAGAACTTGGAGAATTTCGATTTGACATTTAACAACGAAAGCCGGCCGACGGAGAACCTTGCGCTGTCAAACATGTCTGTGTTGAACCAAGAACTGGCGATTCCTACGGCGCCTGGCTGCTCCGTGACAAGAATGCACGCCGCCTTGCATTTGCTCGGTTGTTTGGAGTCGCTCATGTATGCCCACGATATTAGGTAAATACATAGCAAGCTTTCAGAAAATAAGTTTTATGTAAATTTATATTATAATAATGTCATTATGTATAATTTTTACTCGCAGCTTCGCGTGTGCTATATTTTTTGTTATAACTATGCTATTGAAGTTAGTGATAATAATGATTGTGATTTGTGTGTAACATTTTCTCTCTTGTAGGTTAAATCAAGTGGAATGCAAACAAGAGAACATAGCATCACCCGTGGCGGCTGTGAAAGAAGACTTCCTGACGGTGAACAGGTTCGAAAGTCACGGCGGCGGGTGGGGGTACTCCGGACACTCCGTCGAGGCTATTAGATTCATGTGCGATACCGATATATTATTTGGTAAGCTGTCTAACTAACTTATATTATATTAGTTACTCCAATATCCATATCTCCTGTAAAGATGGAAGAAGACAAATGACAGCTGCAGACACTGAGCACAGTTTCTAACTAAATTCACCAATTTCAGCAGTTCCTAATAAAGTTTTAAAATTACAACGCTTGTTAAATATACAAATGTGACATTTGATCGGACAAATATGTTCCTAACAAGTACGAGTATATCAAGAAGCTATCAGGAATTTGTAAAACTGGCTCTGAAATTAGTATAGGCTAATATTATATAATACGCAATAAATTATTTGTTATCAGGTGGTATGGGATTGTTCGGCGGTCGCGGGGATTATACGGCGAAGATCAAGTTGTACGACATTGGCATCGAGGGGGGCGACCAAGAAGGTGACGGCGAGCTCGTGGTAGAGAGTGAAGAGATCGTCTTTGAGTGTGCGCCGCGAGACCGATTTCCTGTGCTATTTGATACACCAGTGCCTCTTATGGTCAGATACTGTTAATTTTATACATTTATCACTAGTATAAATCAATAGCATCAAAATTACTAATCTAATAGTCTTATTACATTCGGCAGGCAAACAAGTGGTACGTCGCATGGGCTTGCATCAACGGCCCTTCCTCAGATTGCGGTTCGTCTGGACAAGCGATGGTCATCAACGACGAAGTGGGCTTCCACTTCAAAACGTCCAAGAAATCTAACAACGGCACGGACGTCAACGCTGGCCAAATCCCGTGCCTCCTCTACAATACCATTAGCCCTGATCAATCAGTACCTCTGAGAGCGATCGATTCTGGTGAACCAATCATACAGTTATCCAAAAATTTATCCAGAAACGTCACAGTACCCTGCTTTAGGTCTCTCATAACGATGTTACAATGGAGCTGGGATACTTTTAAAGAAATCCTTCTAGAAACCAACGGCTTAGTACCCATTAACTACCACAAATTATCGGTTATGAAGCATCAGAAACGGTTGGTTTACGTAATCAGAGCGTGTCTTAGGCTCGTTAGGTCATACATCAATGAGATTTATCCGCAGAATAATAGGAAGCGGAATTCGCACGAGTACATGTCCTATTTCGAGGCGATCGCCGACGCAAGAAACTTAATCCAAGCCATTATGGCAGATTCTACACCCACGTGTAGCATGCTGCCTCGGAAGCCAGGGAAGAACAAAGCGCACCGAGTGTGCAACGTGCAGTTCGCTTTAGAAATGACCACATCAATACTGAAAGAGGCGCATGAAACGATCACTGCGTGCTTCCATGCGTTCTTTCCCACTCCGACCCTGAAATGGAATCATCTGTGTTCCTTGTTGTTTAATGTTAAGGTAATGAGCATCACATGTTTTTCTTTTATGCAGCTTCAAATTTTTTGACAACATCAGCGTTTTAAGTTACTCAACTTTAAATACACTCCAGATGTCAATTATATTCACGTGTTAACACAATGGATTGCAAAAGTTCTTGCTTGTGTGGCTTGGGTTACAGATTTGTTAAAACATATGATGACAATCATGGTTTTTCAGGATGGTGTAGTGCCTCCATCACAAGTCCGCGAACTGACCGCCACTTGTGCGGCGATGTGTGCTTCCCGTAGCTTGCGAGATGTGCTGCAGTATGTGGTTCCAGTCACACAATACGCACTCATGACTAACGAGAATCGACGGCCTGATAGCAAGGTACGACCTAGTGATATATGTTGTTTTCACTAGATGGCGCCACTGATATGTGGGGCGCTTACTCTTCACAAATTCATTGATTTTGTGAAACAGCAATTTGATTCGAAACCGTGACTGCTGAGCTCTAGTATAACTTCGAATGCAGGTTCTGAAGGACGCGCCGGCAAAATCTGCGACGGTGCCACGATCATCCCACGCCCAGAAACCACCGCCAGTGCCTCCGAGGGCGAATAATAGAGAAACACAAAGGGTAAGTACACATACCCGGCAATATTAGCGGAACAATAACAAATCATTCTATTGTGTTGGGAATATTAACAAGTGGTTTTTTATTTAAGCAGAAATTGGCCCATATTATAATAGAATATAATAGAATTAAGGTGTTATAAACAGTGGTGGTGTTAACTTACTTAATAAAAATATTGTGCGACTTTTTGTATGGTGTCTGTGTATGGTGTCTGTGTATAATTCAACTGTGGAATAGTGGAATACTAGTTGGGTGTGGTTGGTTTAACTGTTGCGAAATATGCCGGCCGCTCAGTCAGTAATGCACTACGTGCATTAACATCGATAATTCTACGCATTGGTTCGCGCCTATAGCGTATAGGCGGGATGGATTAGTTTGATGAAGCGGATGACAAGATGATTTAACGAGGCTGTCCTTTGCATCTAAGAAACAGACATCAGCTTAGTCAAGAAGTTAGAAAAAAAGAGATTGTGCAAGATCAACTTTAGTTTGGAAATGACAGACCAGATATCGAATTTACCAAATACTTTTTTGCTTACTTCTGTAATATGGATTCCATTATAGTTTCGTAACTACTACGATACCCAGATATTGGTTTTCTCAACGTACATTTTTAGAAACAGAATCATATTGCACCGAGGGATAAATAGGTGATTCACTGGGTTTAGCATATATCTGCCACCAATGATGACCGCTCGCAATATATTAGGGTTAAGGAGAAGGCCAAAAGCCTTTGACCTGTTATTGATGTTAGCAAAATCATTATTGATAGCAGTAATAACTATAGCAATCTGGTCTAGATTAACATGTCGAAACAACTGTAAGTAGAGCGTACATCTGGTATTGTGAAGTAGGGACCTTATTTACATACCTTAAAGAATAGATGAAAAGTAGAGGAGAAAGAACGCCTTCTGGAACACCGCAGGCTGATCACGCCGCTCAGACGAAGTATCTTCGTAGCGATCAGATTGCCAACGCCCTTGAATATAAGATGTGATCATGAAATGGTGGAAGCCGAGAAAATAAGAAAGGAGAGGATTCCTAAGAGGATTTTAAATCTACGGAATTGAAAGCGCTGCTGAAGTCCAATAAGACCGCGATAGTAACAGTACTGTGGCCACGTCAGTATCCAGACTGATACGGACATACACTCGCGCGCAAACACACGCACACCTGCGCACACACACACATGCGCACACACACATGTACAAACACGCGCACACACACATGTACAAACACGCGCACACACACATGCACACACGCAAACACACATACACATACGCACACACACACATACGCACACACACATACGCACACACACACACACGCATACATACATACACACACATACAAACATACATACCCAGGATAGTAGCTGTAGGCCAACGCTTTTCAGGACTTGGGACAGGATCGAAATTATGGATATGGATCCGAATTAAAAACAAAAATTGTTTTTTAACTTTAGGCCTTTTCTTGATGGATAATAATTTTATGATCGGGAAGTAATTGACGATGGAAATGATTTCAGGCAGGATTGGGAGGAACGTTTGGAACTGAAGACTATCATCATCACAGATTTGACAAAATGGATTGAACAGATTTCTTAATGTCCAGTTCCGTAAATGAGTAAAAACAGAAAGAAGTGTCCGGAAAAGGAAGATTTGAACTAAATTTTTGGGAGTTCCCACAGAAATAGTGAAATTTTAGACTTTATTTTTTTATTTCTCATGTTTTTTTTACAACAATGATTTATGGGGTGGTTAAATTGATCCAAATTTACGATGAGGTGAAGTATTCTTACTCTAGGCATTTCACAATGTACCAGTGTCATATTTGCTTGCACAATTTTGACTTATTATTTTGATGGCAGCCCTCAGATACGACAGAAAGCAAGCCAAATCATACCGATTGGCATCTACTAGACGTGATTCCTCACCTGCTGGACATCGTGATGATCCCAATCAAACATAAGATGATGACGCGGCAATCCGCACAGCCGCACGACCACGGCGAGATCAAGCAGCACGAAAAACTGTCCGACTTCTGCTGCAAACTCATCGCCAGGATTGTAGCCGAACTGTCCTTCAGTGCTTCCAATATCAGGGTTAGTTTATGAGATTTTTTATTTTTGCTTACCAATCCCTTGGTTTAGTGTTTAATGAACCCAAGCTTATAATGAAGGGTAACGAAATAAGGGTATTGTTCTTGACACTTTGACTGGGCTTTGGTTAAATCTATCAATATTACGCGATGTTAGACTCATTTTAAAGGTTGTCAATACTACTTAGCGCTAACTAATGCGTGCACTAGTGGAGTGCATACAATTTAACTTTAATAATCTGGCTACCAAACTGTACCTAAAATGGCTATTGGTGATTTTAGGAAGACTTAGATACGACCACAGTGAAGCATTCAGTAACGCCATCTCGCTTTATGCGCGTAAACCAATCGCGTGCGTGGAACACGGGCAACGGCAGTCCTGACGCTATATGTTTCACCGTGGACCGGCCCGGTATCGTGCTCACTGGTGTTAGCGTGTACGGCGGCCTCGGCAACTACGAGTACTCGCTGGAACTGCTGCATGATGTACGGGTGAGTGCTGCATTCTGTTCTAAATAAAGGAACAGTTACAGTTCATATAAGAAACTTAAATAAAAATTATATGAACATTGTGTTATTCTTATCTTTTTTTTTTTCAAAATTAGAAATACAAAAACCGAGCTACAAAATGTAATTCACAAGTCATTATTTATGGAATTGACATTTTGGAGCTTTATTTAGACTAGACTAGACTAGACTATTGAAGATCATGAGATCTTCTTTAAAGACATTTTTTGAGTTGAATTGATGACAATTCAACTCAAAAAATGTCTTTCATCCATTTTCTGAATCTATCTAAATATTTGCGTCATGCGGCAACCATAATTTCATATTGCTAAGTTGATGATGGAAGGTACAACTTCTTAACGGTTAGGAGTATGGTGATCATTTTTTATATTTACTTATTTTGAGTTGATGGCATATAAAAAAATAAAATAAAATGAATACCACGTTAAGCCTTCTCCATTTCTACGTAGTTGCAAAAAATTGTCAATAAATCAGTTTAGTGTTTGGCGTCGACTCAAAATTAGTAAAATATAATATTGTATACTTTATGTTAACCAAACCAACCAAGTTCAATACCTAAGACTTAAAATGTTCACTTTTTTAATTCTTTAATTTTTATTTATTTACTTATTTTATTTATTTACACTTTATATACAGAATTTGTATACAAGGCAGACTTATTGCCATAGGCATTCTCTGCCAGTCTACCTATGCAATATCATAACAATTTGAGAGGTTTGTTTCACATGCTCTTTGTTATAGCAGTTACGCGCGCCGGCCGAAGAACCGAACCCGACGCACTGTTGGGGAAGCCTCGAGGTGGCTCACGGAGCGTTCAGCGGTTTGGAATTACAGAATGATATGGTACAGCTCAAGTTTGACCGACCTGTGCCACTCAAGGTAAGTTTTCATTTTTCATCCTTTGTTTTCCCAAAAATCCTCAAACCTATAATTTAATTGAGTGCACGGTTGGCGTAGTGGTTAAAGCGGTCGCCTCACCGCTTTCAGCTGCGCTGGCTTTGGGTTCGATCCCGAAGTGACATGGGACAAATCTTTGTGTGATCCGGAAAGATTTCTTCTGACTCTGGGTGTGCTCTGTGTGTGTGTGTGAAATGTATGTTTGTGAACACCCCCGCGACACAGGAGTAATTCTTCGTGCGGGCGTCGTTTTTTTTTTTTAAAAAAAGCTATAATTTTAGAGTTGAGAGTGCAACATCCACTGTTGTTTTATAGGAGGATCTTCGATACGCCATCCGATTATGTAACCACGGCGGTCGGACAGCCAACGGCGACTGCGGCCTGCCGTCAGTGAAAGGGTCCGACGGTACAACCTTCCGGTTCGCCTCCTGCTCGCTCAGCTTCAACGGAACCACTCTTGCCAGGGGACAGATTCCGTGTTTGATATATTACGGGTAACATGCATTTATTTTCTTCTTCTTAACATAATGATGAACTAAATTGGCGTAAAATCTTTCTAAATTCTAAGGAAATTGAATCCCAACCACAAATTAACATTTTATGAATCATACTTGAAGTAAATATAAATATTTTGTTATAGCATCATGATGGAAACATGTTATAATTCACAGACCTTCAAAATCGCTATCAAACTCATCGGAGAGCGCCGACAGCCTGATAATGGCGCTACGGGCAATAACTGTTCACGTGGCGTCCATCGTCATGGAGCGCAGTGCCGATCTGTTCTGTATGCTGCGGAACGAGCTCACGGCCGAGGACCTGAGGAGGAACGCCGCCGTGTTGCAGCAGTCACCTGTCATCAACACGCTCATTCCTTACACCCTCGCCAACCTAGAAGGATTGGACGATTCCAAGGTACGACATACTTCTGTTTAAAAGTGCTGTCCTGTGCTGTGCTGATTAAATGTCCCACTTGCAGTAATTTCAGTACATAATGTCATTACTGTTTTCCCATAGATTTAAAGTTAAGACGATGTTTCTGCAGCTCCTTCCTTCAACTCCAGCATAGATTTCTCTAAATAGTTATCAAAAACATTGTATCCTATTAAAATTTCTTATCATGATCGATCTCTGACTGAATGCGCTTGATCTTACAGAGCGTGATCAAGCTACTTGAGATGATTCACAATCTTTTACCCCACGTGGCGGCCATGAATTTGCTGGTGCCGAGCGGCGAAGAGATCGCCGCCACCACCACCACAGGCCAGTACTACACATGGGTGGAGAGCGAACACCCATACAAGCAGGCCTCCGTGACTAATATGAGGTAAACACTTTCGTTAAGACACAATTTCACAAGTTCCTAATTATGTTTTAGATAGTTGATTGCTGGTTAATTCTATAAATTTCTATACAAATTTAACATTTTATCTGTCATGAAATAGGCTATCAGGGATTTATTCAGAACTGGTGGAATTGGCGCTATAGTAGAGGAATTCTATCGTCTAGCTTGTAAATATATGCCACGAACAAGCAATTCGAAGACTCAGTCGCTCGCTATTGCTCAGCATAATAGCGATTGTGTGCGTGTTCTTAATAGTATAGTAATAATTATATCTGCTTTATAAAATGTTGTAGGAATAAATATAGAATATAAAATTATCAGCACCCACACAGTACGAAATGGCGCCTCAGACTGACTGTTGATTTGAGTGACAACATGAATCTCGTGGTGTCAATTAATCGTGCGCGCTGTTGCGATAAACGTTGGCAAAATACCTATACATACTATACAATATGTTACATGCTGTTTATTGCAAAGTAAATGCTGTTCTACCTTGCTATATGTTTGTTACGTGTCATACATTACAGCGAAGCACTGCGGCGCTATACAGTGTACTGCACGCTAACTCAATTAAGGACGCGTGGAGTCGCGTGCCGAATAGGGTCCTCAGTTGAGTATAATTCAATGTAGTCGAATCAAGTCCTATATGTCGGGTCACCTCGATTTAGTACTATATTTTTCGCAAAGATGTAGCGAATGGACTTGTAATTCATCTAATAAGTAATAACTGCAGTCCCAAACAGTCAGATCTGAACTAATTATTACATTATGCTGATACTTACAATTTCAGTTTGCGTTGTCTCTCAATGTTTCAACTCAAGTACTAACTCTGCAACTATTGTTACCTAAATGGTATTATAACAAGGGATCAATTCTTGTAAAATGAATAAAATTGTATCACGCCTATATTAACCAGATCGTTATGGCGGACGTGTATTGACATTCACACTTCTCCAGTTTCTTTTATTAGGTCCGATCTGGGGGGTGAGTCTATCGCTATCTACAAAGGTCCAAACCCCGAGCTGCTTCTCATAATTTTCCAACATAAGAACCCAAATAGAACTTTTCGTATCAAACTCGAGACTTCACCAGCAACTGTAAGGAAATATATATTTTTCTAGGGTGTTATTCCCATCAAGCGTGTCGTGGGTAGTCCTCGAGATGGACCCACGCAGCGTGACGGCGCAGCCCGAGGACTCGCTCACGGTGTACGCCGTGGCCGGCACGCCGCGGCACCGCTGCCACTGCGCCAACGACGTGCGCGTCGCCGACCCGCCCTTCAGAAAGGTATATAAGGTAGCGAGTCGTTCATCTACCATCTCATTCATTACTACTTACTACTTATATAGAATAGATATGGTACCAAAAATGACGTGATTATGTTCTGATAACTACGTCGTTTTCTTACATATCGAAATATTAAAAATGCAGCTCGTCAATTTTAACATTTCGATGTTAAAATTTATTGATTGAGTTGTGGTGCAAACATATTCAATCTACAGATGGAAAGACGCACGACGCCCCGATGCCACTGAAAGTACGCACTAGAGCTGTCAACTCATATGTAAAAGTCATTATTAAAACGAAATTAATTTAATTATGTCTCTGACAATTTTATAAAGAAAACAGTAGTATCAATTTTATTGCACAAAACAGAAGTTACCGTCGTCATTGTTAGGGCTCTTTAGTACCTCCAAGGAAACCTTATAGTTTCACCATGTCTGCCCGAGGTGTCGAAACCGTGCTGGAAAGTTGTAAGTTTTCATGGATATGTAAATTAACCATTCCAACAAAGTGCGACTACATTAATTTTGTTAGTTCAAATAGGGATCCAAAATGTAAAATGCAGTTACTTAAAACAATTACAATAGCCTTAAAAAAATTACATGTATTAAGATGTCATTACGGGACCCTAATTGCGCGTAGCCCGACGCGCACTTGACCGGTTTTTATTTAGATGCAATTCATGTGATGTAATAAATAAAATACACAGTACCAAATGATTCACCTCATAATTATTGCTAGTTTAAAGTAATAGTCCCTCCATAATAAATATATCCAATTACTTCAGTGTCTGCTGTCTATTCAGTGGTCGAGTAAACCCTATAGATAGGAAAGCTAGCACATATCTAATAATAGTTAAGACCTGGCGTGACTCCAAAAATAAAAATGTGTTGGTCCCATTTTTTCTGCATTATTTTCGAGCACGGTCGCATTTACACCAAGTGATGTGTATAGTCTGAGTTTTAACTAGTTTTTTTTGTAAACAATTGTCATTGTCAATGGCTAAGATGGATGACATTTTTTTAATTTGTGTATGCAATTGAAACACCACTCTATAATAAAGAACATCATTAAAAAAATTACTATGTAAACACGTAAACATTCGAGATAATACAATTTTAAATTCACATTAATAATAGACTCGCCCAAACGCTCCAATCCAACTACTAGGCTATATGAGTAACGTCACGTTTATGTTTTTTGTATGTGAAGTTATGAATTTTGTTAGCTATACGAAATATTGCGTTTATAAAAATGTTTTTTTACAAATGTTGCTATAAATTATTTTTAATAATTTCGTACTTGAAAATTAAACTCACCCATTAAAAAAAATAAAAATAAAAATTAAACTTTTTATTTTTACCTATGTATATATTTTCAATTTATTTAATGTTACTTTATATTTCTTTAGTGTTTTTAAAATAATAAAAAAATAATTATAAACTCACCCATTAAACTTTGAATGATCATAAAATGAATTAGATATACAGGGTGGATGCGACATAGCGACATTTATTGAAACCACAGCTTCTATACATGGCCAGTATGCATTTCCACCGGATAAAAAATACTCTGGCGAAAAAAAAAATCCAGGTCTTCCGAACAAATTGCACGATCGCAATGTTCAAATTGTTCGGAGAACGTGATTTTTTTTTTTCGCCTGAGAATTTTTATCCGGTGGAAATTGATACTTACCATGTATAGAAGCTGTGGTTTCAATAAATGTCGCTATGTCGCATCCACCCCGTATAATATTTAACTAAACATTCTGGCATTTGGTTTATGTTAACCTATATTTTATAAAAAAAATAAAATAAGGTGTCCTATAATGGTAGTCCTATCTCGATTCTATTAACTTTTAGGAGGCACGAAAATCTTGATTGCGTCATTTTTATAGCTTAGGGGCAATTGTAAAAAACCGGCCAAGTGCGTGTCGGGCCACGCGCAATAGGGTTCCGTAGCTAGTCGTAACAACATTAAACGTACCGATTACCGACAAATAGCCAAAACACCAACATTTTTTCGCCAGCAATATACAGGGTGGCCCGTTTATAGTAGAATTTAACATTGTATGCACTAAGTAGTTTTTTAACTACTTAGTGCATACAATGTTCAATTCTGAAGAACTTTCGATAGTCATGATACTTTTTTTGTTATTAACGCTATCCTCACATCTTAAGGTAGTTTTTACCACGATTAGAAAATTTCGTGTAGAACATTTTTAATTTACTAGATTTTTTTGAAAATAATACTTTAACATATGAAAATTACAAACAGCTATTAAAAAGGTATATAACCATATTACCATTTAAGAATAATCTTAAAAATAGCTTATTTCCTGCTAGCTACATGTCTTAGCTACTAACACCCCAAATTTGATTCGATTTTATCCAATCATTTGAAAAAAAAATGGTTCTAGAAACCTCAATGTAATTTTTAAAGACTTATCTATAAACCCCACACGTATAGGTAGAATGAAATAAAAAAATATTGTTTCATTTCAATGTATGGGGAGCCCCCCTCTAATATTAATATTTATTTATTTTTGTGTAAAAATCGTAAAGCAGTTAACAGAATACATCTACCTACTTAGTTTCAATTGTGTAGTCCTAATAGTTTCGGAATAAAGTGGCTGTGACATACGGACGGACGGACAGACAGACAGACATGACGAATTTATAAGGGTTCCGTTTTTTGCCATTCGGCTACGGAACCCTAAAAAAAGACGTAGTTATATTTATTTAAAATAAAGGTATCTTAATATACTTCCTTCTTATATTGCGTTCGTGTTCATACGTTTGACGACATAGTATTAAATGCTCGCATTCACAGCGCGGGGAATTTTAGGGCCCAATTTTAATGAATCTCAGATGCGGTTTTTTATCAACTCTGCGGCATATAGTGCAAAATGGCATCAAAAATTAAATCATCAAAAAATGGAGATAAGATTTAAATTGCATCGTTTGGAACATCGCTGAAGCTATGCCCGATTCTGTCTATTGCCCACGTATCGTAATTATTATTATTGTCCGTTATTTTCTTCATTAGCTATTTTAAGTACTTGCTTAAAATTAAAGCCATGTTTCATTATATTCTGTTCAGTACCTTTGAAGCTATCATAGATTTAAGCAGGCAGATAATAATAAAGAGTGTCAAAACGTCACGGATACTTTAATGTTTCAGCGGGTAGTGCAGATGTCGTCAGAGGGCGAGGTGGAGGAGCTCGGTGACGACGGTGACTCGGACGTGCTGTGCATGCACTACAACTGCACCTACGTCAGCGTCACCCCGAAACTCGCTAACAAGTAAGTTAACACACAATCTTTATGTATTTTATATAAATATAATGAAATCATGACCACGCTGCGCCTGGAGTTCAAGACTTCGTGATCCGGCCCTTTCTTAATGTTCCGTATAAATTGTATATTATGTTGTTCTTTATTACGACTAGGTACCACGAGTAGTAACTACGCACACGTTTCTCAATCCGATATGGTAGTATTTCCTAATTCGGACCCATAGGCTTGAGTGTGGTCTACTTACGTCTTTTTCCTAGATATGCAAAAACTGAGCGAGGATCGCACACCAAGTATTCAAGATAAGAACATATGAAGAGACTACAGATTACTAGTAACTACGCACTGGCAGTACTAGCAGCTAAGGCGATACTCAACCCCATAACTGCTACTGCCGCCAGAGTGTGGTCAACTAGGACAACACGGGGACCACGCTGCGCCTGGAACTCAAGACTTCGTGATCCGGACCTTTCTTAATATTTTGTATAAAATGTATGTGTTGTTCTTTATTGCGACTAGGCACCACGAGTAGTAACTACGCACAGGCTTCTGAATCCGATATGGTAGTATTTCCTAATTCGGACCCATAGGCTTGAGTGTGGTCTACTTACGTCTTTTCACTGGATATGCAAAAACCGAGCGAGGATCGCACACCAAGTGCTCAAGAGAAGAACATGTGAAGAGACTACAGATAACTAGTAACTACGCACAGGCAGAACTAGCAGCTAAGGAGATTCTCAGCTCTTCTAACTGCTATTCCGCCAGTGTGTGGTCAACTAGGACAACACGGGGACCACGCTGCGCCTGGAACTCAAGACTTCGTGATCCGGACCTTTCTTAATGTTCTGTATAAAATGAATGTGTTGTTCTTTATTGCGACTAGGTACCACGAGTAGTAACTACGCACAGGCTTCTGAATCCGATATGGTAGTATTTCCTCATTCGGGTACAAAGGCTTGCGTGTGGTCTACAAAGATTATTGGCATCTTCATTTCGTATTACAAAAAAATTCGTAGTTACAGCAAAAATAATGACTCGCGCAGCAAAATGTTATTTGTATGTATTCAAATTTTGGCGACAATTTAAGATCGGGATGCATTGCTATTTATTAAAAAAAATCAGTTTTTATGATAATTAGTTAGTTATGATGATACATCTATTAATAACTAGCGCACAAAAAATCTATTACATCATTTTGTATAAACATTGTGCTGATTATCTGAGGAGCTCCTAGCTAAGTTTTGATGGTGTAAATAGTACATCTTTGCTGCGGTTTAGTGGTGAAATCAGATCGTAATATTTCTTTTTTCAGTAGGATCAGTCAAAGCCTGTCTCATTTTTTTATTTAAATTTACTTTGAATCTTTGGTTGAGCACAAGGTCACATTTACATACATGTTGAACAAAAAAAAAATACCAGAGTTTGAAGAAACAGTATTCAGGACTAGGCTTTTTATCAGATGAAGTGACGCAACTACAATCTGCTTTAGTGAATTGTTGGTGATCATGCTCTGTACTAACCACTAACCATCGGGTGAATTACACGTCTGTTCGTAACATACGTCGTTATACTAGTGGTGTATTTTAAAATTTGGCGTCCTGGGTCTGTTCTGTAGGATCTGCCGGCCCATAAAATACAACTTTAACCCTTCCCTTCCTCCTCTGTCTGCCCCTCCCTTCCTCTCTCTGCCCCCTCCTATCCATTGGCTTTAATTAGTATTACTTTTTTTTTATTACATTTTATTAAAAAAAATCCGTAAGTATCGACGAGATTTTACCACCATAAGAGTTAGGTAACGCAAGAGACGCAAAAAAAAAGTGATGTGCTGTGTGTGCAAGGCGGCAGGCTGTGAGAAGCTGGTCGCATTGCCAAAAGCTAAGTATGACCACAGAGGCACTAACTGTGCTAAGTTCTGGAGGTCCGATATCAGTTGCTCTACGTAAAATACTAATATTCAGTTGAAAATTTTAGACTAGAAGCTAATCACAATGTGATAAGGAAAAACTTTGGGGAAAGACACTGTATTATGTCTAAATGAACAGCCTCATAATATTTTTAGATAAAATTCAATAAGAAACAATGCAGTTCAAAAAATATTATTATGATGTAACGATTATTTAATTTGCAGAACAAGTTCTTTAAAATTTTAACACAAGTATTTGTAGAGCAAGTTAAAATGCTTATTAGTAAATAATGCTGAAATAAACAATTATATCGTTATGAGAGTGTCCAATATGAGCACTCGAGCAAATTTGCTGCGTAGTTAGTATCTTTGAAGTGAAGATCATATTTTTGTACATTAAACAATTTTTTTTCTCGCATTCGAGGAAAAAATGTAATATACTTGTAACTGTTATGTAATGTATGTAATGTGTACACTGAAATGCTAGTTTTGTTATTAATTTGCAATTACGTAATTTATTTGATGTAAAACATATTTAATTGATAAATATTTAAAGTGGTCAGTTCTTTGATAATATGCCTAAAAATACATTTTTTGTATGTACTTTCTCTCCATGTTGTACTCCATGACAAAATAACAGATGTCAACCAAAAAACTGCCATCCTTTAATAAGAATTGCATGCCGTATGTCGAATTATTATAATTAAGCAATTTTCATTTCTTTTCGTTGCAGTGCGTTGGACTGGCCTCAAAAAGCTTTACTCGTCCCTGGCAACGAAGTGATTTTCTCTCTTGAAACGGCGTCGGACTATCTCAACGAATACAATAAATCTAACAAGTAAGAAATCCAGATTATTAATATATAATTACTGTCTTATGAGTTCTTTATTATTTTGAAATACAAATTGGATTGTTTGTTCACGTGACTGCGATTTCATATCGGTGCTGTGATATCTAGTCTGTATATACTGTGTTTCTGTATACTGGGTATAATTATACTATATAGCTGTTCTGTAACTGTAACCTATTCTATTAAACGAGCAATTCTTGTATGTTTGTAAATACAAGTTGTCCCAGTTTAGGACGTCAAGCCGAAATCGAGTGATAGGGTAAGTTATGTCAGTTATCAAAAAAAGATTAAAGAGCCATATTTGAAAAATAATAGATGTTTTAAAAAATCAAGAAAATTTACGATCAGTGACGGGACTTTTTGCTCCTATTACCAGGGTTATTTTTTCTAATCCTGAATACTGTTTCTTAAAATTCTAGTCATTAATTATAAATTCTATATCTATATTTTTTGCATATATACGGGGTGGATGCGACATAGCGACATTTATTGAAACCACAGCTTCTATACATGGTAAGTATCAATTTCCACCGGATAAAAATTCTCTGGCGAAAAAAAAAAAATCACGTTCTCCGAACAATTTGAACATTGCGATCGTGCAATTTGTTCGGAGACGTGGATTTTTTTTTTCGCCAGACAATTTTTTATCCGGTGGAAATGCATACTGGCCATGTATAGAAGCTCAAATCAAATCAAATCATTTATTTCCATGGGCCCCAAGGGGCGCTTGAACACGTCAAAACAAACATCAAAACACAAAAATATAAAATTAAAATAAAACTTAGCTAACTAAATTATAATACTTATTGTAATAAAATGATTTGACACCGGAGCTTAGATTGACTTTAATTCAACTTAGAGAAATTGAATTAAAATCAATCCAAGTACCAGCTCCGATGGGTATTGCATCATGAGAAGTGCTGGTGAGAAACGCATGTGCAGCTGTGGTTTCAATAAATGTCGCTATGTCGCATCCATCCTGTATAAGGCAATAGTAACCATACAAAAACTTTGACATTTGGTCCTTGGCCGCGAGAAAACAATATTACACGTCCACCACTGTCCATAAATCCGTACTGGGTTTTATTATAATTTTTTTATCAAGAGATAAATTAACAAGTTGTATACTATTTTGGAATTCTTATTAAATGTGCCAACTTTTGATGCTACTTGCCCAATTCGCCTAGACTTTTTTTCAGTAGGATCAGTCAAAGCCTGTCTATCAATTAACTTTGAATCTTTGGTTGGGCACAAGGTCACATTTACACACATGTTGTACAAAAAAATTACTAGAGTTTTACCAAGGCTTTTCTTATCATCGACAAAAACAATGATAAAAAAAGTAAATAACTCTTGTAATAGGGACCAAAAGTCCATCACAAGGTGTAATTTTTTTAATTTTTTTAAAAATAACAATGATATTAAATATATATAAAAATTTAAAAATATTTTTCTGATACCAGTCAAAACTTACCCGATTTTGTCTTCTTGACGTTCCAATCTGGGACACCTTAAACTCAAGACTTCGTGTTCCGGACTTTCTTTAATGTTCTGTTTAAAATGTATGTGTTGTTCTTTATTACGACTAGGTACCACAAGTAGTAACTACGCACAGGCTTCTGAATCCGATATGGTAGTATTTCCTAATTCGGACCCATAGGCTTAAGTGTGGTCTACTTACGTCTTTTTCCTAGATATGCAAAAACTGAGCGAGGATCGCACACCAAATATTCAAGATAAGAACATATGAAGAGACTACAGATTACTAGTAACTACGCACTGGCAGTACTAGCAGCTAAGGCGATACTCAACCCCATAACTGCTACTGCCGCCAGAGTGTGGTCAACTAGGACAACACGGGGACCACGCTGCGCCTGGAACTCAAGACTTTGTGATCCGTACCTTTCTTAATGTTCTGTATAAAATGTATGTGTTGTTCTTTATTGCGACTAGGTACCACGAGTAGTAACTACGCACAGGCTTCTGAATCCGATATGGTAGTATTTCCTAATTCGGACTCATAGGCTTGAGTGTGGTCTACTTACGTCTTTTCACTGGATATGCAAAAACCGAGTGAGGATCGCACACCAAGTGCTCAAGATAAGAACATGTGAAGAGACTACAGATAACTAGTAACTACGCACAGGCAGAACTAGCAGCTAAGGAGATTCTCAGCTCTTCTAACTGCTATTCCGTCAGTGTGTGGTCAACTAAGACAACACGGGGACCACGCTGCGCCTGGAACTCAAGACTTCGTGATCCGGACCTTTCTTAATGTTCTGTATAAAATGTATGTGTTGTTCTTTATTGCGACTAGGTACCACGAGTAGTAACTACGCACAGGCTTCTGAATCCGATATGGTAGTATTTCCTAATTCGGACCCATAGGCTTGAGTGTGGTCTACTTACGTCTTTTCACTGGATATGCAAAAACCGAGCGAGGATCGCACACCAAGTGCTCAAGATAAGAACATGATGAAGAGACGACAGATAACTAGTAACTACGCACTGGCAGCACTAGCAGCTAAGGCGATACTCAACCCCATAACTGCTACTGCCGCCAGAGTGTGGTCAACTAGGACAACGCGGGGACCACGCTGCGCCTGGAACTCAAGACTTTGTGATCCGGACCTTTCTTAATGTTCTGTATAAAATGTATGTGTTGTTCTTTATTGCGACTAGGCACCACGAGTAGTAACTACGCACAGGCTTCTGAATACGATATGGTAGTATTTCCTAATTCGTGTTCAAAGGCTCGCGTGTGGTCTACAAAAATACGCCTCTGACAACGAAACACCAAGACTTACTCAAGATTCCTTAATTCAGACAGAGAGGAAAATGGCCAAGACAAAATGAACGGAAATAATTTGCACCTTTATGTGACTTTTGATAATTGTGTTCATATAATTATATTAATTGTAATGATCTTTTGGCATCTAGTAAACCTGAAGCCATCAACAATTTTATAGAGAAAATACTAAAACCTTCATGTTTATTTTATGTTATGCAGTGAAGACACCCGCTTCGGATTCCGTTGTCTATGCGTGGGGTACGAGGACACGCCTCTGACGACCCAGCAACAGGGACTGGTGGCGCTCGAGATGGAGCTCGTCTACGCCGGTGCTGCCTGCGCCTCACGACTCTTGGCTCCAGACCTCGATATTCCTCCTTTGACGTTCTGTAAGTACAGTATATTTTAATGTGTTTAGCGAACAGGTTTGTAGTATGTGATGTAATGATACGAATAATCGGAAGCGATTCGCAATACGATACGCGTCACACAGATGGTGACGCTCGAGGTATGGACACCATACGCCGGGGCGGCCTTTAACATTCTGCAATTTACTATCCATTCAGTAGGTATCTACGAATAGTATATTTTACAGCAAAGACGTATGCAGCGAACAAGCCTGAAGACCAATGCAATAGTAACTACGCACAGACTATAGTACCCAGAAGGGCGGTCTTGCCTACTTGAATATGTGAATGTTCTTTTTTTGTTGACATAAATTGAAACATCGTATTTAATCTTTCTAACAAAACTATATTTATTTTTTTAATACTTTGTGTAATCACGGAGATTTATCACGTAAGAAACATTCAATGTCTAAACACGCCATCAGTTATACCATCAGCTGCCGAAAGAATCCGATCAAATATATTCATACTTAAACGGATTCAACCGAAATTCTTCGTGAAATAATTGTGTGACGTGTTGTCATTATAGCAGCTTTTATCGGAGAATAGACTGTAATAACAACACAATATGAACAAAATCTATATATTCTGTGTGGCTGAACCAATATTAAACCCTTAAAAATTACTGAAAGCATAGAAACACACCACCGCTACACCCGCACTTCGCCACCTCAGCGTATTTGCGACAAATTATTAAATAGCGAGTATTCTACGGTCAAAGCTCCAAATTCCGTGTTCCGTGTTCCCTACTGCTTCATGCTGTATTGAACGCTGAACGCAGACCGCTTGGGATGTGTTTGGCGCTCAAGAGTTCTTAGTGCATTTAGTAATTGCACTTAAAACACGTTACGCGGTCACTGTAATTGCCCATTACAGTGATCGCGAAACGTAGAGAAGACCGCTGAGAGGCCTGCGCCTTAACCCTAAAATAATCTTCATCCTGCTATTGTTATTATTCATTTAACAGCGATAGCATGTAGGCGCGGCACTAGCTATTATTATGACGTCATCAGCATGTCGTGTTCAGAGCGGGTGCTTGTCGTGTTCATAGCGTTATAGATCAATTAACATATTTGCGATTTTAAATTGCTAATAATTATTTAAAAAAAAGGCTTGATTAGGTTTTATTCGCAATTTAATTTAAAATTTGTCAAGTTTTTGAATTTTTAATAAGTAATATGAAACTTGATTCGGGCGTGTGGGTCAGCCTATGGTCTAAAGCGATTTAAAAAGAATTCGCTTCAGGCCAGTGAAAACACTGGTTGGATTCGATCGGATTATTTTTTATTGTTATTGAGAAGGGTTAGTAGGCTATAATATAATGTGTTGCAAAATCTGGGACGGAGACGGAGTCGCGAGCAAGAACAAGAAATAAATAAAAGTAAATAAAAACTCAGATGGCTGTTTTTAATGTCAAAATAACAATGTGTGTTTAAGGTTGTATTATTGTTTACAATACATATGCCGATAATTCTTTCTGTTTGTCTGCCTGATTTCAAATCGGCTGTACCTATTTTGCTATTTTTATCAATTTAGTTTGTTTGTTCAATAGCGCTTATCTCGAGAATTATTCGTCCGATTTTAATTATTATTTTCGTGTTTGATACTCTAATTCTCAAAAAAACTCTTCGCTTTTTAACTCTTCACTTATCTCCACGGGAGCGGAGGAGCTTCATTAAACTATGGTCAAAGCGCAGGCGCAGCTATTTCTTAATACAACATAATCCACGCAAAAGAATTCGTGGGCAAAAACTTGCAATCATAATGAATTTTATTTTAATATCTGTTAAAATATACGAAATTTTATATTAGGACAGTTTGGCTGGTTACAAATTGTTTAAATGAACCTGCTTGTGTTTATTTTGCGAAGCATATAGCAAAGAAGATTGATGTCCAGTGAAACAATAACTAGTGTCGACACGTAGACAACATTACCAGTTTAGACGTTTTTATTCGCTTAACTGGTACTGTTGCCAATGTGTAGTCTAGTACGTCACCGACCACGCAGCGCCTTGGACTCAAGACTTCGTGCTTCGGGCAACAATATACCGCATATGTCTTGTGTCAATCTTGAGGTACCTTCCTATTTAATGTTCTGTATAAAATGTATGTGTTGTTCTTTATTACGACTAGGTACCACGAGTAGTAACTACGCACAGGCTTCTGAATCCGATATGGTAGTATTTCCTAATTCGGACCCATAGGCTTGAGTGTGGTCTACTTACGTCTTTTCACTGAAAATGCAAAAACCAAACGAGGATCGCACACCAAGTGCTCAAAATAAGAACATGATGAAGAGACTACAGATAAGTAGTAACTACGCACAGGCAGAACTAGCAGCTAAGGAGATTCTCAGCTCTTCTAACTGCTATTCCGTCAGTGTGTGGTCAACTAGGACAACACGGGGACCACGCTGCGCCTGGAACTCAAGACTTCGTGATCCGGACCTTTCTTAATGTTCTGTATAAAATGTATGTGTTGTTCTTTATTGCGACTAGGTACCACGAGTAGTAACTACGCACAGGCTCTTGAATACGATATGGTAGTATTTCCTAATTCGTGTTCAAGGGCTTTCGTGTGGTCTACAAAGATACGCCTCTGACAACGAAACACCAAGACTCGCTCAAGATTCCTTTTTTCAGGCTATGAATTATCGCCATTTATGTTCTGTATGCTACGAAAAATTATTATGTATTTTGTATAACCACTTGTTTTTCAGTAAAAAATAAAAAACTGTGCTGTTTATTTGTTGAGAGTTTTTTCCTAATTCCATGGACAATTGTGTTTCATTGAATGAATTATATTATTGTATTGCTGTTTGTTGTTTTCTTGCAACATATAAACTTGTTTGTCAATGAGCGTTTGCGGTCATTTTTCATTTACCTCGGCGGTCACAAAACTCATCACATTAATATCCATCATTGAAGGTTTCAATACAGAAATGTTGTAACAAACCACAATAAACAACATCCTTCTCCGCAAATTATCTTTGCTGATAGACACCGATTGCCTTATTTTACATTATTTTTCTAATTGCCTGCTTTTATCAAATGTTTATTTGAAAACAAGTTTGTTTGTTTTTTGTGATTTATTCATTGATATATACTGTATTATTAAAACTAGTTGTTGGACGCAACTATACGCTATATCCCTGATAAGTCAATTGAGCATTTTTTAAACAAATAAAGAGGTAGGGCATAGCACAACTTTCATCGTTTCGCTCAATTTGATCACCCGACTGGGGTAGTACTTCCACGTTACAAAATACCGTACGTAGCTATAGTAAGTGCTGTATTTATAGTGAGAGGACTGGTGAGTTATACTCCGCCGGCTGTTGTGTAGGGCGCAGCAGATCGCGGCGCAGTTCGCGGCGCGGTCGCTTAGGTAGGGCCAGTGAAACGGTTACCGCTGTCTGCCCGCAAGTCCTGGAATACTTGGGTCCCGAACCCAAGGATTCCAGAATAACCGCACCGGTCCGCTTGTTTTTTGTTGTTAAAATCTAATCCTGACGGATTAGATTTTAACAATTTTTTACTACAGTAGTGAAATTTTATCATGTGTGTGTCATTGGTGTAACTGGTCCTTTGACACCACTTCTTATTATGTACCGATATAAATACAAACATTAGTTTTGTTCGAGTTGAATGCTTATAATGTTTTATTATTAAATATTTGTTTAAGTTTGAACAAAGCCACCGTTATGCGTGATTCTCGTTTTTACAAAAAAAAACACAGGTTGTAGATATTTCATAACACTTCAGTTACAAGTGTGTGCGTTGGAATTATTTGTTTATAGTGTCAAGTACTGAATAAAATTAAATGAACTTAATTGTTATGTAATCCTATTACGTGTGGTTGATTTTAAAAATATCATAGCCACGTTCATATGATTTCATGAAAAGTAATTAATAATGGCGTTATTGCGTCTTCAATGATATTTTAATATTATTTTTATTTTCCTGAAACTATTTGCATCTGAGTTAACATCTGTTAATAAAAAACAGGTTTCTGGGCTTTAAAGTTAATGAGTCACTTAGTTTGACATCTATTTCTAGACTAGCTTTTGCCCGCGACTACGTCCGCGTGGATTTTGTTGTATTAAGTAGTCGCTGCTCCCGCGCTTTGGTCCGCGTCCAACCATTCTGCTCCGTTCTCGTAGAGTTTAGCGTAATGTTAAATATCTTAACACCTTTATTCAAAATTAGACTATCAAACTCAAAGGTAATTATCAAAATTCGCCCAGTAGGTTTTAGCCCGCGGTTACATCTGCGTGGTAGGTACATCAATAAAAAACTTAATAACAGAAAATAAAATACCTACCTACCTAAATAAACCTATTCCTGATGATAACTTATCTAAACTTAATAAATAAGCAAAATCCCTAAAAACTTATATGTATACGAATGACTAATCCTACCTAACAGTATTATAAAATAACCTACGACAAACTTATTATTTGCGGTTGGTACAGTAATTAGGTCTAAAGATCGAACCACAAAATTAAGTTTGTTTTTATTGTTTATCCTTTGCCGGGATAAAAAGTACCCAGTGTGGTGCCCAGGATATTAAAGAATAATTATACCAAGTTTCTTCGTAATCGAACCTGTAGTTTTTGCGTGATGCCTTAACAAACAGACAGACAGACAAACATTTTTATTCACATTTTTGGGTTCGGTGTCGGTCTAGTAACATTTATTTTTTTTGATATTTTCAATGTACAGAAATTTTACTTCTACAGATTTATTATAAGTATAGATTTCTGAAGATTTTGCTGGGCATTTACAAACAATATTTTTTTCCTGTTTAGCAACGATCGTGGAGGTGCAAGTGCATGCCGTGCTGGGTGGCAGTCCCGTGGGCGTGGAGAGCGAGACACCGCAGGACAGCAGCGAGGCTCTCTTCTTGTCGAGAGGACTTGAACTGTCGTCATCGCCTACCATTCACCATGTGCTAGACGGCCAGCCCCTACGGAGGTGTGTAACATTCTAGTTTTATTTTATACGCCATGCTTGCGTACTTTTGTACACGTAGTAAATGGACATCGATGACGTCACGACTCTCAACTCCGTACATGTCTACTAGGTAAAAAACCATTCAAAAAAACATATTTACAACCAAGGACACGAATGAAAGAGGGCTCTATACCAGAATGTTTCTTACTCTTCTGCTAGCAATCTACCTTATTAGTAACCATAGGTCGTAGTTATTATTGCTATAACGTGCCAGTAATAACACTAAAGTAATGTAACATTGCAAATTGTATGTAATTACTTCAGAGAAGTACGTATCATTAGAAACATCGAGTACGAGTATTTTGCCCCGGAAGTTAGCTTAATAATTTATAATTATTAAACACAAATATTTAAGCCACTGAAATTACGGCTAAAACTAGTTCGATAGATGGGCTCGCTAAGTGTGGGGACACTGACAAAATGAAGTTTCAGACCTATTATCGACCGTCCCTTAATTGCTCCTAATAATTATTGTTATGATGTTAAAATACACCGTGAATTTAAGAGACAAAATATTCTTAGACATGAGTTCTCAAAACTGCAATTAATATGATTAGTTAGTTTATATAAATATAATTGATTATTTGATTGATTTGTTGGTTTTATAGTACATTTAATTTTGTGTTGTCATTCGCCTTAACCAAATGTCATTGTTGGATCTGAAGCTTTACGGAAGAGGCCATAAAGTAAAACTTTTGTATTTACTAGAATTCATAAATTAAAAATCCAACCTTGATAATAGGGAAAGGCTGAATATTTTTTTAGGTGGATTAAGGTAAGTACTGGGAACCATCCATAAAATACGTCTCACGTTAAGGGGACAGGGGGTCGACAAAGTGTGTCAAGGATTCCGGGAACCTCTCAAAATAAAATATCTAAGAGTTAAAATGCCGAATGTAAATTGTGACGTCACACTAGAGAGGTTTTACAAATGTGTCCAACTGTGACTAGGATGGCAAAATCGTGAAATTAGTGTGACGTAATTTATGGATGACCTCTTGAAGGAGGAAAGCAGCGGCGCAAGAAGAAAACAAATCGACGAATGACCTTCATGTGATGTTATGACATCTCCTTCATCCTGTGTGTATGTAATTTTCAGATAAAATACCATGTTGGAGCCACCTTTATGATTACAGCAGAATTTGTAAAATACTTATTTGAAGGCGTCGTGGCATCCTAAACTGAATGGGTAGATGGAATACCCAAGTTATTTATGGCATCACAAAATTCACTTTAGGAATAAAGGAATAAAATGGGTAAAGATAACGAAACAAAACCCGGCGCCAATTTTCCACGAGAATATTTATTACCGCGCGGATCTCACACAGATAAGCCAGGAAAGGGCCTTGAAGTCAGTGAAGGTACTGATTTAAAACACTACATCTTACTCCACGACGGAGTATAAGGATACTCGTTTATCATAATAGGTGTTATTGTTCACATCACCGTAGGGACTGGCATAGACAATCGAAGACGTTTTACATGCCATGCCAGGTAGGTACATGTGATTCGAATCAAACGTGTGACATTTGTATAGTAACAAACATCGATGAATATTATTATACTGACGTATCTAATATTTCCATCTGAACTTTAGGACCACAATTTACATACATAATATTACGCCTATACTACCTAAAACGGTATAGTAGAGGTGTTGTTTAGTTCCCATGTAAAAGGTAGTAAGCCTATCGCCATACACCGGGTACAATACCAATCTTGTTGCTGCTATTGAGAATTCCCTGGCAGAAAAATCTAAAATAACACTTTGGCCCGACCCGGGCATCGAACAACCAAACAAATAAAAAGTTTCATAATAATAGGCATTTTAAATAAATGAAATATTGCCTCCGATATTTTACTTGTAGTATTACTAATGTTGCATCTTATATGTATGTGATTGATCGAGCCTATCACCATCCACCGGGCACAATTCCAACACCGTGCTGCTATTGAGAACTTCCTGTCCGAAAAATCCCAATTAACACTAGCCCGTCCCGGCAATCGAACCCGAGAGCTCGATGAGAGGTCTCATTCGCCAACCACTATTCTAGACCAACACTGCAGTAATTTGGGATATTAATAAGAATATTAACAGATGTATTAAGATTGAAACGACGCACCTATTGCAAATGTAAGACACGATCACAACACTGTTTAGGATCTGTATCGCGCCGTACTAAGGTTCAAAATAGAAGCACTTAATTCGAATATAGGTCACCACGTCAAATGTCAAAAACGTGCACACGTCTTCCGTACAATGGCGACGCGGTGGCATATTGCAACATTTGGGATACCATGTCCTATCATGTGTAGGTACAGCATACCTATTTTTGAACCTAATTTTATGGGCATTGATATACTTTCATATCATCTAGTGATAGATATCTATAACACATACACTTTATTGTCACTTCGACATGACTAGTGATGTCATTATCTAGGTAGCAGGTAGATAAATATGTAGATTATTGTAGATATGAATATAAGGTGTGTCTAAATTCAGAAGTGCCTTTGTGGACAAAATTATATAGTTTTTTAATTTCCTATCGCATACCCATCACCACAACGATGTTGACCAAGCAACCAAAGTGAAGACAATAATTATAAGCAAAATACAAGCTAATGTTCGGTCGCCGAGCTACAATCGCCTTAATTATGTAACGTTATCAATTTTATTATTACAACGTTACTGCTTTGGAGGACCAGAGCTAAGCATTTATCTTAAAATATATAACCAGCAAGTAGGTCGCAAAGCTGAGCAGTACGCAACAAATAATATTGCACGCAATTTTATTGTCAGTTATTAACTGTATGTCATTTCATCACGTTCGCAGTGCAGCGTCATTCAAACATTCGTCACACTTTATCTTTACTTTCTACTAATTTTAACGACGAAAGATGGTTTCGTGTGTTTGTTTGTATTTACCTAAAAATCTTCGAATATACTGAACCCATCTCAATAAAAATTGGTGTGGTATAGTTCAAGGCCCCTAAAATAATATAGGCTACATATAATATTATTATGTGGTTAAAGTTTCCGTATCTCGGGAATATGGATTCCCGGACCTTTGGAAGGCATGTATGGGGCCGAAGCCAACAGCGCAGAGGCCCGATTAACGCATTAATCTAAATGTGATGGGGCACAAACCGACGATCATCCCTGTTTACACTATAGAAATGCACCCAAGGACAACCCCCGGTTTGTGTTAAACTATTGCAAACTATGGTAACTAAAAATCTGGTATATTGTAGTAAGGTGCTTATGGACCGGAAGTTTCAGATATGGATTAAAAACTAACGCCTGCCCTAAAACACGGACAAATGGGCAGACGGTGGCTCGCCAACTCACTATATGGGTCCCCCAAACTATCACCTAAGGCAAAGCCATACGGGCAACAGGGCGCAGCATTGCCGTGAGCGGCTTGGGGTGTCGAGCGGTGCGACCTTAGTACTAGCCCAATAACCAAGAGCGGGTTTCCACGTAGTTGCCCTTGAAAATGGCGACCCATCTCTGACCGGCCGGTTAAGGCAAGAACAGAGCTGAGAGTCCTGCGGGCGCTCTTGGGTTGCCACTCCGACTGGCCAATGAAGGCAAGCCGGAGACGAGTCCCTGACCGACTCTAGGGAATCAGGACCGCAGTATCGCCACTCACATTCAGCTGGCCACAAGCTGCCCTGCGGTTTATATCAAAAGAAAATATTTTTTTTTTTTTATATCAAAAGGATCTTAAAAAGCAGATATAATATTAAAATTATTATTAATAATCGACCTACCACACAGACGGGGCCGCGAACGGAAGCTAGTAGAAAAAAAATCTCGCATCAATAATACTGTCCTTATAAAAACACAAGTTTCGTTGTTCTTTTTATTTTATATTAATTTATTACAGACTAACAAGTAGTATTGTTTGCAACACCACATCGCGTAATACTGATCGGTCTTGGCACTTTTAAATTGCGGACCTGATTACTTGTATCTACCAGGCACATTTCACATAAAAATAAGTAGTAAACATTAAAATTATTAAAGTCCGTAGCAATAACATGGGCATGTAGTATCACGTAGTAACATAGATTATCCCGAAGTAGAATTATCAGGTAACAAAATATTTCACTATGACGACATACAACTTGCCATTTAATGTTAGTCATTGAACACGCGATGAAGGCCATTCATATTGTTGTTCTAACATCATCTCTAAATCAGAGATCTGTTGTCAATAGTTCTGCTCTTTCCACTACAATATGAAACTCAGTTTCCCTGTAAGTCTTTCCGTCGGGCATAACGATCTGCACCTTTTTCTTCTTCTCATTTTCACGTCTCACTATTAAGAATATGGCTACGGTTGCTAGAATTATTACAATTATAACGCCTATCACCACAAATATCCAAAAAGTTTGTTTAAACGGTCCACATCTGCTATCCACGTAGGTGGGCAACGACACGTAATAGCCCTCCAGGTCGTACCAGCACGTCACAGCACCGCCTTGTTCTTTAGTGACGTCCCGCCACTCCGCCGCCAGCTCGCAGGTACATGTCCTGTTAAGATTCAATCCGTCTACTCGCAGAGTCAGTCTCGTACGGTTGTACATCAGCGAGGATGGATCCAAATTCGTAACAGTGTTGTTGTCGATTAGCAGCTCTTGTGGTCCCATTACAGATGCTATCTCTCTGCTCACAGTAAAACCAAAAAAGGCACCTTTCCTCAAATTCGTCACTGTATTATTTCTAAATGTAATAGGCCCTCTTGTAACTATATGAAACCCGTCTCCTTCCAACGTCTCTATGTTGTTACTCTCTATGAGGACCCTCTTTGGTAAATTGACAAGAAAAGTTAAACTATACAAATACTTAACAGTTACACCTTCCATACGAAACAAGTTCGTCACTTCAACGTCTGATAGAAATCTACTCGGTAACGTATCTATTTTGCCACCACGCATTATGAAGTTATCCACGGTGAATTTCTTGAAAGCCTGGATTTCGATGTTGTTGAAAATATTGTCTGAGAGCTCTATGTTGTGTACACCCATGAGACTGGAGAACGCAAACGGCCTCAATACGTTGATTCTGCTGTTAGTAATGATTATATCATTGACTCGTCCCTGTATTGCGTGAGATGCTATCTCGTCGATTGTACAATTGTCTATGGAGATTCGCAGGCCTGGGTTCATTTCATTCTGGTTGGAGAACGGAGACCAGGCCAGCGCTCGCTCGTTGATGACCACGTGGTCCACATTTCTTAATTCTATTCTGCGCAGTTGTACTAGAGTTCGTACAGTGTCCGTTAGGAAGGTGACCCGCGAACAGCTGTCGATAATGATTGAAGTCGCTGTAGACGGTACTCTGTACGCACCATCAGGTCGAAGGGTAACCTCCTGTAACATAAGCAAATGTAAAATTTCATCTATTGGACTGTTCTTTTTTTTTATCGCTCAAATAATAAGTTTGAGCTCCAATGACGCATGCCATTACTTATTTTATTTAGACAGTCGCTCAACATAAAATGCGCCTTGAATCTCATGATAAAACATAAAAATAGACATGTTTATTGAAATTATGTAAACAGAGGTAGCAGTGACTCACTATTAGATCATCATTATGCTAATAGATAACCTTTAAAACGTTAAAGAATGATGAAGGACATAGTAGACGTACAGTATATTCTTTCGTGCAGCTGCATATGACTCTGGTGAAGGCGTCACACCGACACATCTCCTCGTCGCAGACCGTCGGGCTGATGGACTGCGCGAGACAGCGCGCGAGGAGCGCCACCACGACCCACCACCACAGGCACCGGCGCATGCCTGCTCACGTCACCATCTCACTTGATCAATTCACCCACTGCAAAAACCAAATACAGATCTGGATCACTAATTCAGTTGCACTATTATCACTTAATACCGTTAGTTGCGTTCCAATTTTATGAATGTACTGCGTATTCACGTTGGCGAAGACGATATGAGTCAGTGAGGTATCGGACGTTATCGCCCATGCGTTATCAGATACCTATATAGCGATGTGTCAGTTTACCTTGCCAAGATACAGATAACACAGCAATCATCAAATAACTCTTGATTAGATATTCACCGAATGAGGTCTTTACGAATATAATTTTATGTGTGTGTTTAAAATCTCGTTTGATTCGTACAACACATCAAATAGATGATTTTAGGATTCCTGGAAATTTTGTAATTACTGTGAGTGAGTAATGAGTATCGAGGTTAAACACGTAATTTCAAGAAAACAAACTTACTGAACTAGTGACAATTAATTTTGAATTACCACTGCTGTTTATCTATATAAAGTTATTTATGATACTAGTGAGGAAACTTCGATTTTTCATTAGTGTGATTTTTAATAATGAGCTTGCGAAATACTCTAGAATTTGATTGAATCATGAGTGTAGCAAATGATTTCATTGTAAGCTACTTACTGAGCAATACAAGTGATTCAAACCCGCAATGAAAGATCAAAAAAAACAAGTCCTCATAAGTTTGCTGGTTTTTAGCTCTCGCAGTAAGTAATTATTTTTATTTGCTAAATACAACTGAAGTAAAAGTTAAAAAACAAATAATAAAATCAATATTTCCCCACCATCATTACCTGTTTGTTTATATAGAGCAGTTTTTCTTTACAAATTAACCTAATACATATTTAAATAAAACTTAATACAAACTTAAATAATGCTTTATAGTTATAAAAAGTGTAATCATGTAATTTTGGATACAAAATAAATATAATATACATTGAAGATATTTAAGTAAACAGTATTATTATGAGTGCAGTTTCACTCTGTGAGGGACAGATTCACTCTTAAATATAACTTTCCCTTGTTATAAGGAAATCTCTGCGTTCTTCTGTTGCTGAGAATAGCAAAATGCTAAACTTCATAAATATATCTGTTTAAAATTTTTCGTCGAGAAATTGCTAGACTTTTATATTTTATGCATTTGGAAAAGTATGCCACTAGAACAAATACCTCTACTTGATGTTTCAGCTAGAATACGTAGAAAGCTTTTATAATAATATGCAAACCGCCAATGTACGATGCACTTGAGTTAAATTTCCTTTCTTTCAAATCAATTGTAAACGTACTCAAAGGATCTGCTACATTTCCGGTGCACAACTTGCAGAGTGAAGACGAAGATACAGATACCGAGCTAAGCTCTTGTGCTTGGGATGATTTGATAAACTTTATTATTATTAAAGCTATGTTTCTCGAATTCGTCAAGCAAGTAATATAGCTACCAAGTAATTAATTCATTATAATACAACTTAAATCATGAAAATCAGCAAACTTGAAAATCGTATGTTCAAAATCAGTAGGTAACGAAATCCATCCCACTAGTTTTTACGAGATAATACGAAAAATAATTACATTAACAATACATTTTGACTATTTAGAATGTTTAATTTGTAAAGAAGACGTGTTTAATTTATTTCGCATTCTTTTTTTAAAAACCTAGTGGCTGTTGATTATTGTATTATTGACTGACTTGAACCTTTTCAGGTTATATTTTTTAAATACCAGAATCCTAAAAGTTGTTTGTTAAGAATCAGTAAACGTGAAATATTTTTTTCGTAAAAACTTTGATGTGAATCTGCTAAAATAATCTTGTATATTTAATTGATTGTATATTTGATATAACAACATAATAGGTTATTGTCGGTATAAATAATGCTTAAACGCAGAGAATCAGAGATTGTGCATTGAGTTACCTTATCACGCGCCGTCCATAAAGCTGGCCCGCGCCCTCGCATTTGGTCTCTGCTTATTTAGATATATCAGAGTATAACGTAAGAATGCATATACCTATAACAGAGTACCGTCCATATGTAAATCGTCTGCTCCCTGAGCTAATTACGATGTTCGAGTTATTTTCGCGTTAAAAACTTGGTGAATTATTGCGTCTAGAGAACGCATTTGCATACGCCGCATTTATTTTCGTCTCTATACCTATCTGATGAACCCCTGTGTTAGTCTGATAATGCTTGCAAATAAAAAAAAATACTTACATTTTGTTAGGTAAATTTATAATTTAACCTTTATTTTTTTTTTAATTTTACAAGGTTTTAATCTGTTGTTTTCTCAATTAATAAAAAGATAACCGGTTATCTCCATTTAAAATAAGTTTAAATGGATTGAACAAAAACAAGTTGTTGTATTTTTTCTGATTTATAATGTCCACCGACATTTTAAATGGCACATTTCTTTTTTTTTATGTAGTTTTGATTTTATTTACTTTGTAATGTTGAGGAACGTGTTTTGTTGTGATAATCAGATATAATATTACTCATAAACAATCTGTGTCACACAGCCTAGTATGCAAAACCAGATAAAAATTGAACCAGATTTGACTGACAATTACTTTTATGTTGAAGAAAGTAGGCACTCAACTGATTAATATGTAATTATGAAGCGAATGAATTTTTTCGATGCTGTTTTAAATAAAGTCATTATTTAAGGAGAAACCTTAATTGTCTGACCTGCTCTGCTTACGACCAGATCAGGTTACTAGTAATTTAATTGGAGCACTGGTGTCAAATCATTTGTACAATAACTTCTCCGTGTAAGTCGGATTGAACGTAATTTGCAATATGCTACAACTAGATACTTTAACATGTTTGATTGTATTGTAATGAGGGCATAGGTATCAGATATAAAATTACTAATCTAATATGCACGGTTTTGAATCAGAAGTTATGTTTATGTTATCGTAGCTGATGTCATACACATGTGTAAATGTCAGGGTCAGGGCTTGGTGTATCGAATAATCACCAAGTTTCGTCAACATTATACCTACTTGACAAACGTCTAAGATTTAGTACGGATATGATAAATCGATATGTCGAAATCCGTTTATAAAGCAATATTTTTAATTTATGATTATCTCTTTTAATAAAGGCGATTGGATTTTATTATTGAACGCAAAGCACTTCAAAGCAAACAATGAGAAACAACTCCGAACCGTCAATTCTTGTTAATTAGTTCTCGCAAAGAGAATTTTCTTTTCTCCTTGGTGTTTTATTACAGGCAGCGACGGCACGGAATTATTCAAGTGTAAACTATAATGAGCTAAATTGCATTTGAAGTTGAAACTATTCAGTGAATCACGATCCTGAAATCCGAGAAAAACTGTTCGTAGAGCATCATTTTATCGATACAACAGCGTATTTTATCGGTTACATGCCACTGAAGTGTTCGTTGAGCTTAAAACGATGTTGACTCCTTTATTATCTAAAGGAATTTGTAATATAACTAATATATTTTTACTGGAGTGATATCACATACGTAGGTAACTAGAAAATAACCTAATGGCCCGATCTACGTGAGCGTAAGTTCACTTACAGGTAGCGGTCGCTTTACAGTAATGGGCTCAATGATCTCTACATCCTGCCGAGGTTAATTGCTGGACGTGTGACCTAATATGATTAGCTGCATTCTGAGAACAGTGTTGAATCGCTTAATTTACGGCACATTAACGTGATGCTACAAAATAATATTTAGAGGAATCCTTGGAGGCACTGTTCAACTAAAATTGTTTTTATTGTTACTTGAATTGATATTATTAAATTACCTAGTTGCGTTGCGTCACGTTAGCCATTTTTCATGAAGATGCCATATATTTCTCTTATTTACCATGCACTGGACACAAATACTTCACATTTTATTACCTTGACATTTGAAATTTACCTAGTAAGGTAAATATCGGATGTCTTCAAAAGCGATAGGTAAATATGTCATATTTTATTTACGAAGTAAAATATTGCATCATATTTTAAAATAATTTTCATTGCAATGTTGCGTTTCGATTGGAATCGGCAGGCATCATCCTTTGACGGTTCGGCGACAAAAGCAAAATGGGGGAGGATGGCCCGTCACACGTTAATTATCATCATTTACAGCCTTCGCTTTCAGGTTAAAACAGAATTCAGTTGACGAATTATTGGAAAATACCAATTCTGATATGCCGTGTGCATTGTTCAATGCAGTATTTTGAATAACGAGAGATTCCTTGGCTGTGTTTTTCTTTTCATTTTGTAAAATAACATTTCGAGTAATTTCTGTTTACAATCTCAATCCGACATTTCAGTAAAACAAGCTCCTTCTTTCAATATTATCGGTTTCAACAGCATATATCTCTGTTCTTCATTTTTCAAAATTGAAATTATAATTTTATTTAAAAGAATAATAGTGTTGTATGGTTGAAAGAAAATAGTGACCGTGTTCCTGTCAGGGCGTTAGTTTATTATTGAATTATCCCTTAACTGGCCATATCCCGGTTCCACGCTGCACACTGCACAGCTACTGATTCAATTTAACTACGATAGAGATCTTTAAAAGCTTCTCCGTTCAAAGTTGGCATGCCTCAATAAAGCTATAATTTGTTTGAAATTGAGAGAAACTTTATCGAGAAATGTTCTAGAAATATATGCTACCTATATTTTGCAGATATTAAATTCTGATATTTGATAGAACGGAAAATGGTAGATATTTATCGACACGAGACCTTTTCCGACATGATAAAATTTATAGCGTTTGTACGATTTTGTGCTCCTTATGATTTGGATATTCGTTTAAAGGTATTGTATTTAAGAGTAGTTTATTAGATAAATTGTTAGTTTATTTTAAGAGTATTCGAATTAAAATAAAGTATTATTAATGTTTCAGTTTGGAAGGTATCTGACACCTAGATAGTGTATTAAAGGTGTGTCAATAGTGCATAACGTCAGTGTCGTTATAATAACAATAAGCCTGTTGAATGAAGTCTGGTCGTATCTAAAAGCGAAGTGACCGTTCGGTATGGTCTCGGGGCAGTGACAACGGTTCTCAAAACTCGATCTGTTTGTTTACACGTAACAGCACTTATGGGACTCGGCAATATCTACCTTCCTGTTAGACTCTTCCTAGAACCGTTCATAGATTTTATTTATTTAACTTCTTTCTGTGAAGGGTTATCTTATTATACTTATATGTATTTATTTAATTGGATGTCATTGTTTAGTGTACATTGATGTGTGGTCAAACGCATCTTAGCGTACCAGTACGAGAGTATTAACTTTCAATAATTATTAAGTTCAAAGTGTCCAAAACTGTAACTTTTAAGTTTCTCTTGGTGCGCCTACCATAAAAGTTATACTTAAGCAACATCCCTTTCTCCAAAGTGACCGGTAAAAGAGTACGAAATTCCTGACGTCTCAGGTCACATATTATGAGTCACACCTTTAGATGGGCCATCGACTCACTGAACAACAATATCAACTTTATGAATAGGTAGTCTTTGCTATACTCATAATAATACTTATATTTCAATTGGTTTCGGCTCTACCATGTGAACATTAAAGAACATACATAATTCTCAAGAGCCACGTGTTACACATTAAAACTTTGATCTCGGGCCAATTGTAGTGATTAAAGTAAACAGGAATAAAAACAACAATAATACTAACCTCGTGAGGGCCGTGTCGCTTCATACTATCGGTATAAACTGCGAATACAATATTTTGTTATGTCAACAAAGAATATTAAACACTGTGCACTTAGTCGAAAAACATGAATATGTAGTCACGAGTGGGGACACAATTTTTTGAATCACTTGTTTGCATAATAGATAAGTGCGATGTTATATAAAAACCTCTAATATAGAGTAATAATGCGCGAGCGCAACAATGCGCGCGTCAGTAGTGTACAGTTCCCGCGCTAGCGACTGATATGAGAAGCAAAGCATTCAAAGCAAGCGGCTGAAAGGTGCGCCTGCGCGCCTCGCGACCTTCGCCACTACGTACTCTACGTACTCCTTGAAACCATACACCGCTAATTTGTAGGAATAACGTATCTATGTGTTCATTATAATAATATTTTAATCACTCGTCAATACTTTTACTAAGACTTTAACATTTCACGTGGTGTACATACTTTCTTCTAAAACAACAAATATCAGTGTCATTTTAGATACGATCACCATCCGTACGTAACACTGCAATATTGAATGTATTGGTATGAAATACCTTTACTATGTAGAGTTTAGTAACAGTTGGTAGAGCTCCTTGGTTATGAGATTAGTCGTGGTTTCTAGCATGTATGCCGTTGGCTCTGTAGATACAGATAGGTGTATAGGTGGCATGTGCTGTAATTGCAGTCAATACACGATATTATATGACGGAGTGCCATTAAGTAATATTGCGCAGATAGCGTACGAACAGTCTAGTGGAAAATAACTTGCTTTGTTTCATCCTTGCAATAGAAATATTTGCTAAAATTTAAAGCGGGTGAACTCTATGATTGGAGTTGTAACTCTATCCGCTTCCTTATTTAAATGTACCATAAAAAATGCTTTCAAGGTGTGTTCCTGTTTAATGGTAATATTATTATCGTAGTATTATCGCAGCGACCTGTAATTAAATCTCAACGAACAACCTAGCCGATAACATTGTAGCTATACTAGCAATGGCTTCTACCACGTCATAGTTTCCTTTTCAATTTTGTATTTGTATTCGTTGAATACAAATACAAAATTTTCCTTATGAATGTTGATAGGTGCAGTTTCTAGTCCGTGTGCACCAAAGTTTTTCCAACGTGTCCACCTCGTCGCTAGTTCGCTACATCTTGTAGTCACTGTAATAGAAAACAGAATACCTATTATATTAGAGGATAGACTAGAGCAGTAAGTCATCTTTTATTTTGAGAACTTTAACTGTTTATGTGCAGTGTCGTAAACTCCTCTATAAAGACAGAGTATGAAGAGTGTGGTAGAGTCTTTTATCTTGCAAAAATAAAATGGCGCTGTTTTAAATCGCAAATATTTCTTTGTTGTTGTATGAATATTAATTTAATGATGTTGAATAGTTTAAGTGATTTTATAACCTGTTCAAACATAACATTATAATCGAATTAATAACCATAAAGTTATAGCATTCCAAATATTGCACTTCACATAGATATCGTTCATTACAAACAGTTAAAAGCATCGCAAAAAATATTGAAAAAATTCCAGCTGGCGAATGCCCCGAAAAAATCATGAACTATGCGCGTAGATTCGTTTATTTGATGTTCTCGGCAATTTCACTAGTCCAGTGCTCGAAAAGCTACACCTTTGTAAGCGATACATCGACGTCCCATTCACTCCTGGTATTGAAAATGCCCAGAAAATTGGCTAACACGTTATTGGCCTTGATAAGATTCAATGAAACTGGGATTGTCATTTAATTCACGTATCGATCATCAGCTAACTGTCCAACTGCAACGTTCCACTAGGGATGAAACTTTTGTGAGTCAGCTCTAATGTCTCCTTTGTCGCTAGATAGTTAACACGACTTCAAAACACACGTTGTGTCATTGAATTTATTGGCACAAGTATTAATATAATTATTGCTGTCTTAATTATGCGGTGCAGCGCCGAATTTGCATAATCTGGGGATGTGCTTTTTGTTTTGTTATCACGCTTATCACATAATGAAGCACAAATGGTCGCTACGCCATGAGTATTTGCATAAACAAAAATCATAATAACACTCCATCCAAAGCTGCTTTTTCGCAAAGCCAACTGCCGGTAAATATAAAAAAAAAACTTTTATGTATACCCAAACCAGATAGGCGCCTTTAGTTTGGATGTTTTTAGTTAATGGTTTGCCTATACTTATATTCCTAAACTAAATATAGCGATGGGGATATCAGAATCAAAACAGATAATCCGAGTAAGCTCTACGAATAGCTGAAAAATAAATATTTCCCACAACCCGGGCTTGATGTAATGAATAATTTATTTTATTTAAAATAAAAATGTATCTGCTTCATTTTTTATTTATTTTTTACTGAAAACGCATTCATATGTATTAAATGGAGTTATAACCAGAGAAAACTGTAATTATGTGTGCATATTTGACTTGCATTGGTTGTTATAGCAAACGAACAACCAAACAAAGTCTGTAATGCACTGCACAGAGCACACACTGTTTTTCTGCAGCTTATTTGATTGTAGGTACACACATTAGATTGCAAAAAACAAAATATTTCTGTGTATAAATGCTGTCTTCACATAGTTGTGGGTACGGGGAGTTACTTAAATTGCATGTTTTTGGCATGTTCAGTAAACTGAAACCAATAAAAGTCCTAGATTCTCACAAGTGGAGCTGCGGGTTAAAGCTTATGTAATAAATATGACAACATACTAGTATGGTTAGATTTCCTTTTAATCCCAAGGCCTAAATTTAGATTTAAATAAATGGGAAACTCAGTCGGATTGTAGGTTAAATCTTCAATTAAATGTACATACCTGTACGTACATAGCTGAATACAATTTATTTGGCAATATTCGTATTTATAATGTTGGTAATATTCGTATGGAAGGCAGTTATTCTAAAGGCGAGAGTAAAAGCTCAAGGGTGGAAGCACTACTGTTTTACTTTTGATCTATAGATACGGTCACCAAATAGGTAGTGTAACAATTTTGGCAGGAGCCCTCTTAATTATGGCTTTATGGTCCTCACTTGTCCTCAGATAAGCAACGCATGTACATTTTCAATAGATATTCGGATGTTTCCGCTTACTTAAAAACTAAAACTATAAAATATGGTAAAGCAACTAAAAACGTCGAACAAACATCAGACAAAATAGCAAGTGCGTGTAATAAGTACGCAAAACGCAGACGCTTACGTAGACTACTACGAATTACAATGATAACCTGCATTACCAGCATTACTCACGGTCGTGTCATGTCAACTAGTCACGGACTTTGCGTTTTCTCAACTATTTAACTACCATTTTGAGGCCTTACGTCAATTTGTAACTATTTTGTAGAAAAATTCTCACGGGCTTATTTTTTGTACGTCCTTTGCGGCTTAGCATTTTAGTGAACTTGGCTTGATATAATAGCATTATATTCATTGATAATATACATGATTATACACTTTTTTTAAATAAACAAAGCTTTGTTCTATAAAATAAATAAATTGTGTTGAAGTTATTAAATAGGCGAACAGTATACAAACTACACAGATAGTAACCATCGGCAAAATGCCGTATAAACACATTTATGTCAGTCCTGTTTAGGTTTAATTAGTCATAATCCACTGAAAAGTTAATCACCGCATGACGCATTTATTGACTGAAATCATCTACCGCGTAACTTTCAGAGGTTGTGGGACCTATGGATAACCTCCGAAGATAACGTGGCTTGTAGAATATGGTATACGGCAATGTAGGATAAGCCTAAGGCCCTGATTACATGAGCTTAGTGCCAAGTGCATATTCTGGGCTACTATTGCAATGTAAGTTACAATATATTTATATTGAACTAGCTTCTGTTCGCGGCCCGCGTGTTACGTCAATAAAAAGTAGCCTTCTTGGGGTCTTGAACGATCTCCACATAAATTTTCATTAAGATCGGTCAAGTAGATTCCAAGATTTTGGGTACAAAAAGAAAAAAACTAAAAATCTTACTCCTTATAATATCAGTATTGATAGATTACTAGCGCCTAATACTAAGCTCGTGTGAACTCTCGCTTAGCAACAGTACTAGTACAAAAGAGCACCGCCGCCCTTGCACGCCGGGTCACTGCCAAAGGTTTATCAGAAACCAAACATTTTTATCTCTCACGTTAACATTCAGGGTCACTTATCTAGTGACCTTTGTGACAGGTTAAGCTTTTGCCCGTTCTGTAAATGCATTTTGTATTCACTTCCACATGATGAAGTGAATTGAATTTCACTTTCGTAGTTTTTACTCCGCAATGCAAAGGCATTGCGTTGTTTAAATTCTTGAACAAAAATGCAGTAATTATCACGTTGTAAATAAGCAACGAAGTCTACATTTTTAGATTGCTTTTACCAAAGACAATTTACAAATTGTCAGCTTTAATAGCACTTTAGGTGCGTGTACTTGGTAAATTCATTATAATAATATATACCTTATTGTAAATGAATTAATTTATCTCCTTGAAACTTTTATTGGATTGAACAAAAAGAGTAAAAAGCCGCAGTACTGTCCGGATACGCCAGGCAGCGAATTTATAAAAATAAGAAGTAGCGGACTAATTAGTCTTAGTTAATTAATTATTTTCTATTGATACTTTGCCGCATAAAATGATCGTAAAAGCAGGTATTGATACCTGTTCCTTTTGCATTTGTGTCTCTAGCTCCTGTCTACAATTGAGCCTTGGTTGGAGTCATGCGGTGAAGTTATAACTCGCGTGTAGTGTGTAATATTGTAACACACACGTTATAGCTGACTTATGTATGTAAAGACCAATCGCTATTATTAAGGAAACCAGATCTATTTCACAACACAGTTATTTTGATGTCCGTGAAATGGATTTTCTTAAGCGTTGTTAATCTTATTAACACTTGATTGAATCACCTTGTTTTATCCTTTATTACAACTGCATATAGTTATCTGCACCAGATTGCATCTTAATAAACTTTTTATAGATGCAGAATACAAAATTCTTAGTTACATACTCGTGCTTGCCAGCGGGGTTCAGTGTATTGCACACATTCCTGAAATATGAATACGGGCAAGGTGTTGTATAGAGTAGCTTATCATAGATAAATATTTACATTGTGATAGAAGTTATTAAAATCTTTTTTTGTATCTAACCAAATTGCAGTTGAAATTATATTAACTTGTTAGTGAAATATTTTGTTCTAGTATAATAACTTAATAGTCTAGCATTAATTGCATTAATCTTCTATTAATGACAATTTAATTAAACCCAATTCTACATCTTATTCATTGTTTTAAAATCATTATTTCTTGAGCTTATATCAGAAACGGCTACATAACTAACCGCATTTAAATTAATTGACCGCAAAAATAAACAAGTTCGTCCGTCTGCCGTGAAACTGGATTTCTCTATTTAGTGTGTGTGCTACATTAGAGGTGGTATTCTCTAGCACCCACCGCGTATTTTTTAAAGCATAATGGAGACATTGGCCAGGCTTCCGATAGAGCTTCGTGTTGTTTGAATGGTGCACGTAAGTTTACGTTACGCCCCACAAATGAGTGCTTGTTTATATTAATGTGGCTACTTTGTTCACCTCCCATTCCCGTCTCGCATGTTATTGGAAGCACTTACACAATTATTCATGCATTTTATTGTTTAATGATGAATAAGAAGTTGAGTGAGTACATGCGTCCTAAAAGTTAATGCACAATATATTATATTGTATTTTTTTAGTCATTATTCTATTCTTTGATTTTCTGCTTTTGGCAGAGCTTATTTGAATAGTGTTTTATTCGTGATCGACACTGACACCGATCCACTCTATATCAGATATCTCGTTGTGTCAATAGATTTGGAAATAGCATTAACTGGTACATTGACTTCACCGAGTAAAAACGTTAAGGAAGTTCTTCCACTATACGGTATTGTATGCCGTAGTCAAAACATTGAGCTCAATGTAAAAACGAAGAAATGAAACATAGTATTTTAAGTTCATTTCTTTTGTATAATGGTTGCATTAAATAGGTAGTTAGGAACAAGTAGCCCACATAGTCAAAGCCTAATTGTGGTGTCCAGTGCACAAACGTGCGCAATCAGGCAGCGGCTAGAACGCCAGGGCCGAGGGTTGATTGAGTCAATATTATCTATTACCTACAGCTGCATGCAGGCAGAGACACCGGACGGTAATGCGGTTAACGTAGGCTATGTATGGCCTATATCTACTGGGTGTTCGATTCTAATAATCTGTAGATGTCAAACGATAAGCTGACTGACAGAATAATGAAATAGATATTGTACAGTCGGCTCCTTATATATAGTCACAGACAAAATATCCAGATATATAGGAACGGCTAAACTGATCAATGATATCAGTACAACCAAAGTCTTCTAATTATATATAAATCACCCATCTTGCACAAATATATCGGAACATGGACACTGTCAAATAGATGAGTGAATACAAAATGTCGAAATAATAGTAACAAACACAGTGCCAATGGATTCAAAGCTTTCAAAGTATTCAAAAATATGAAACAACAAAAATATATAAGGAGCCGACTGTACCAAATGGTTCGTGTAATGTTAAACAGCTCCCGTTGCTCGCCATTACTCCTAATTTGAACTGCGATTAACATTATGATAGTGTCTAAAAACCAGATAATGGTTTTTGGTGTTTTTCTTTCACATCTTGTAGTCACTACATAGTATAAAACAAAGTCGCTTTTCGCTGTATGTCTGTCTCTTTGTATGCTTAGATCTTTAAAACCACGCAATGGATTTTGATGTGGTTTTTAAATATATAGGTTGATTCATCATAACGAAGGTTTTTATGTATTAAACATGCATATTATAGTACAATATAGCACCCGGCGCAGCCAGGGTGGGCCGCTACTCTTATAATTTATTTTTTGCGTAAGCTTTTTTATTCTTTCTTATTATGTATTTTTACTATTATATAAGTATGGGTAAATACAATGTCTGCTGCGATTAAATAAAACACTATCAAAATATTATTTAACCCAGTGAAAATACAGTATACCTCATACGGTTTTGATGTTGTAATAAATGTCCATTCTGTTCTCCAATCTGTTTGTGTTTGATGATCAACTATGTACAGTATAGGTATACATGTAAAACGACAAGCTGACGGACTGGCAGATTAATCAAGAGCTCCAAAACCTGGAACTGGCGATTTTGCACAAAGGCTTCCGAGACTGCGAGAGATTTTTTGTAAATGAACCCCTAAAAAAGTGGAATGCGGGTGTGCAGTTGAATATTTTTTATTGCGCTACTGATAGCGAGGAATTCAGAAAAGAGCTGACAGTTTTTTTATACATATTTACTTATGTTACAAGATAATTAACAAAACAGTCGTATCCGTTTGTGGTTTGGAAATTTATCATTTACATTAGGTACCCGTGTAATTTTGTCAATGTGAACCACTGGTGCCTAAGTGTGGAGTCTTAGAATACCTATTACCTATTGGCGAAGCATTGAATTACGGTGCTTTTTAGTAACAACGAGCCTTGCTGGAAACTGGTAATTACTAGTACTACTCGTAATTACTCGTATTACAAATAATCAAGATACCTTTGTTTCCAGTCAGTTAATAAACCCTAGTATCCGCATTAAGCTACTTTTATGCTTAATTGCCTTTGATAATATCAAGCTTCGACGTTGTTCCTCTGCTTATTTTAATGAGCAATAGTGATGCTAATAAATATTATTTGTTTTCATAAATTATTTGTTTGTTGGATCAAGCTAGCTACTATTAGATATTGAAATATAGTTAATTCTTCGTCAAGATTTATTTTAGAAAATAATTGCCGTCACTACAATATGTGATCGGCCTAGCCGTACATCCCCAAACAATTTTGTTTTTAAATGGTGTTGTGGAGTGTATTGGTAAAATAAATACTGACTTGTAATACTACCAACAATATTTTTACCTCACCTGAAATTTCATAAATTGATTAACCCTCGACGCAAAAAGAGCGGTGCTATAAGTTTGACCGCTGTTTGTGTGTCTACCCGGTACCCCGCCGCGGCTTTGTTGCACAATTTTAACGATGAAATTAAATGGTGCTATACAACTATTTCTATAATTTAAATATGAACAAATTGATGGCTCAATGATCAATATTTTTTTTATCCTTTTTTTAACGACAGCTTTTTTTCTCATTTAATTTTTATTTTAGGAATATCGAAATAACTCTACACAGAGTTTGGTACATTTTTAAGCGTAGCTCGGAGGTATATATGATTTGAGGTCAATGTTTGTGTGCTTTTAAATGCAAACAGTTACGTAAAGATATAAATAATTGACAAAATAAAACGAAAAATGCGACATTCAACATTTATTTACTATGGAACATCAATGGAATAATATAACTTTATCAATTTCCTTAAGAAATGTACTCTTTCTTCGAATAACACCTTCTGTTATATTTAATATTAAAGTATAATAGATAATGACTGTTTATCTTATGGCAAATATGTGTGTTCAGTGAGACATAGATAATAAAAAGAACATTTAGATTATTTAGCTACAGTAATACATACAGCTATATTAATATATTAACATTTAGGAATAGGACAGATTCAAATGTAACATAAATATTAAATAAAGTTTTCACCAAACAATTGATGATTTGAGCGAAATGCATGGTTATTATAGGTTTCTAATAGGAAATGGGTAAATAGCTCGTAAAATCTGGGGTGTAAATTTTCATATAGAAATATACGATTTTTTGTAATGATTATATAAAGTAAAAGCTCATAATGACTCACTAACCTTTGGGACGACAGCAGGTTGGTAGGAGTATCTAATACAGTATTTCCATTAATTTACTTATACTATGACAGATTTGCTACTCTGCTGATGTTTTATTTAGATATAAAATCCACAATAATTTAACTATTAAAATACTGGCATCACTACTGTAAATGTCTTTTAAAACTACATTTGATAACATCCATCTATTTTTTTTTTTGTGATTGAAATCCATTAAATATTGATATTATCGAGAGACCGTTTTCATTTGCTTAGCTGTCGTTAGGGGACCTCGTAATACTATAACAATGGCAGCATAAAATTATATAAATAAGCATCAATATACAAGCATATAAGAAACAACTAACCTGTCGCAGGTTATTCGGTAAATCACGCCAAAGTGTGGCTTAACATTAATATAATTACTTACAACTCAAATATTATTTACAAATAAAGATACAACCGTGTCTGGCACGACACATCACTCAAAGGTAATTACAAATTAAACGTAAACAAAATTAATATCACAGCAAAGAAATGTTTAAGCATCATCGCGTCGTCATTCTGTGGCACTTTTGGCCACTATCCTGTAACGCAGGGATCCAAGTTCCAATAGAAATCCATTTCGTCAGTAGGAGGACCTAACCACGGTCGATGGCGCGTGTCAGTGCTGGGTTTCTTTTTAGTCCCCATAGCATGCGCCTGCGTCGACCGTTGGTTAAGCCTATCTCAACCATGCTTGAAAGACGTACCTTCTCCAGGGTCCAAGCCTGAAGGTTTCTCTGGTAGAGGCCGGTTAATCATTTTCGTCGATGTATTGGAGGTCGTCGATTTTATTGTGGATGTGCCACGAGATCCCATGGAATTGTTTAATGGCTTAGCAGGCGGCGAATTAACTGGAGAACCAGCAACATTCATCTTTTCGCGAACAGCTCGCAGGTATGGTCCACGAGGCACGGCTTGTTCAGCGACAACGTCCGGCATATTTCCCAAGAGAGTCCGTTTCTCCTTGTCATTATTCGTTATCTCGGCATAAAGATGTATAGCCAGATCCTTGGGTTCAAAATATTCGTGAACAAGTGCTGTGGATCTGTTGTATGGAGATTGGGGTTGTTGCTTTTCGAGAGAAGTTGTTTCAGTTCCAACACTCTTCATTAGCTTATTATTCCTACCAATATGAGTGTTTGAGTTTTGGAAGGGCAGCTCATAAATATTCTCCTCGACATTTATCACTTTTGGTGCTGGTAGAGTTTTATTTTCCTCTAGTTTCGTAAGTACATATAAATGTTCAATAGTTTCACGTGCTTCTACGTAGTTCTCAGGATTTTCTAATCTTGCCTTGAGATTTTCGAGGAGCTCCTTAGTCAGTTCTTCTGGTAAAGTTTGTGTTGTCTTATGCTCAGTAGGCTGAACCTCTTCGCCGAAATTAGATTCTTGGACCATTTCTTGAACCCTAATAGGCTCATTTAAACAATGTCGTTCCGAATATTCGTTGACGGAAAGATGTGAAATAGATCTGGCATTATCTAAACCATGTGTTACGCCACAAGAAAAGATGCGGTCGCAGAATGAACCACACGACGAATTTGAAGAGATCAAAACATTTTTAACGGTGATACAATAACCTTTGCGTCGCACCCAGCGTGTTAAGCTTATAATCATAACTACAACCACACATCCTAAGCACGATACTATGACTATTCCAATAACTTTTTTGTCACGTTCACTTATAGATTGATTTAGTTTATTCTTATGAGGAAACCTAGGATTTTTTATTGCGGTGGTAGTACCATCTGGTTTTCTCGGATAGGATTCACAATGAACGGTAATCGTGTTCTTTTCACAAACGCCATCAAGGAATTTATTAAACAATATGTTCTGTTCTGGCTCGTTGAAGCAACGTGCCAAAAAATCATCAACAGTGCAATAACTTTGAGTTTGGTAAGCTTCTGCCGACTCAATGTCTAAAACTTTTGCTAACCAGTTAGTTATATTGCAGTAACAGGTTTGTCCATAATAATTATCTTTATATACAACTGTATAGGCCGAATGCGATTGAGCTTGACCTATAAATTGCAGGCTGTAGGGATGTGCCGTTTCAATTTCGTTTTCTACAAAAGTAAGTTCATGCGCTGATTGTTCATGTGTTGTTGTATCCAGTGCCACTATAGCATTTGACACTAGTTCATCAAAAGAGTTGCTCTCCATTTGTAATTTTGTCCATGACGATAATTCAATACTACTCTCCGCTAGTGTGTGAAATTCGGTATTACTAATTACAACTGATGCCACTGTGATGTTAATACCTCCTGTGTCGATATTTTCAATCCTGAAAAATAAATAGCCATCATTATCTTACTGAAATATTATGGTATATTTGATATTGAAAATATATTAAAATGGCATTACTAACAATGTATGTGAAATATTGAGGTTGCCAACAGCAGATTGCAATGCCCTTGAAGCAAGTTGTTGTATGCGGCATCCGAAAAAATAGAGATTATTGATGAGTGACCGTTGTGAGAAGGCGTCCTCGTCAATGTTTTGGATAGAGCTGTTGAGCGCCATTACAATGTTGTAGGTATTCGCAGAAAATGCTCCCGCATAGATATTATGTATTTTAACGTTATCTAGTATGATCTCCGCAGCTGATGAACCAAATGCTTGTGCCGGGACGCTCGGAACTGTTACGTTTGTCATGTGAATCTGAAACACGAAATGATTTCATTATAAAATTTTCAAGTAGGTATCATTAATAAAAACAATTCGCTTTTGCATAGCAGATTTTCGCTGTGCTACATTGTGCTAAACATTATACTGACCGCCATGCCTGGACCATGTTCGCCGACGTTACCAGCAGAGGGGTCCAACTTGAATGATCCTTCTCCAAGCTGTACGTTTTTCACGTTGGTCACGTTCATGTTGAGGAGCCAGGAGAAAGACGGACCCTTCGCCGATATGCTGTCACAGTTATTTACTGTGACAGAAAGGGGACCTGGAATCAATTCAATTATTTAGTTAAAATACTATTATATGCGACAAGTATTGTTTTGTGTTTGGTGGTTTTGTTTGTTATTAAAACATGTGACTATCTTCAAGATTTTTGAATTTTTTATTATGTTATGCATGCCAATGGTGACTTGCAGACAACATGACAACGTTAGTATTGCAGTATAGTTCTTCATGAGTCATTATCCTGTGGAACACGAATATCGAGTCGGGGAAATCGTGTATTTTTAGATGGTAACCACGGAGTGACGCTTCACTGCCGGCCATCTATCGACTCCGGAGATGTCCTCAATTTCTAACACCATAAATAAATTAGTCTAGTTTCGATAATATAATTTGTGTAGACAAAAAGCAAAAATACGTGCATATATTTTCACATCAATTGCACGCATAAATTGTCCTCAAACGGAGACTTTTCATTAAGTTATAAAACGGTATTTTTCTACGTAAATACATAGAATAAAACTTGTATTACGATATTTAAGTACACTTGATTGAGTACGTCGCTGGCGTTCAATAAGCGAGAGCTTACAAGACGTGTTGCACAGGGAGCGTATTTAAATGATTGGCGAATGCGAGAGCTCTTGCTAAGTGGTCGCGATATCAATCGTGAAATGATTGCATTGAAGGCTTTGAAACAGGTTTCCAGTAACTTCTGTTGGGCTCTCGTATATAAAAGTATTGATTTAGCATTTCTTTAAAACGAAGTTAATTATTTCTGAGACTCTGTCCTAACAAGTTCATTAACAAAATGATTTCACATAAGTCATAATAATATAAGAATGAAATTTACAAGATTATCCGTAAAAATCGTAATGAAATAACTGATGCTTGCTTAAGGCAAGTAATACAGTACAACTGTGCATTTCATGTGATGTCCGTGTACATGAGTCTTTATGAACGGCGGAGACACAGAAATAGTACAGAATTAGTCATCCAGGCGCCCCACCACGGTATTCGCATGTTGGCAAAACTTGTACAACTTGCAAGATTTTATTCAAACTGAATACAAATCCTAAATTTAAATTGGAACTATTAAACGATTAGTAGCTTTTGTTACTAATGTGTTTTAAAATATCACAAAATTTTTTGCGTTATAATATCTTCTTATCTAGCTAATGCTATTGGTAACTAAAGTGGCAAAGCGATTTCTACAAAATTAATCCATCAATAAATTGTAGGGAAATCTTAGTGTTGGGCGAACGGAGGAATATAAGATTACACATTTCTTAAGGTTAAGTAAAAATATGTGCTGGAAACTTAAATAACGACTGAATTCTGAGCACTACGGCATTGTTAGAACATTGGATGAAACAGGTGATCCTATCTTTAAATAGCTGGAGCAAAACTAAAATTACACAAAACATATAAGTTGAAAAAAAAAGAGCATTATTATCTTATTTGTACAGAGATTTTCAGTTCTTAAATAATTCGCAAGCAAGTAAAGTCGCCAGTACGTCTAGACATTATTTAGTTGTATACGATAATAATTGTGTTACCACTACAGCATATAATATACGTGTCTATGGTTTATTTTAATAACTGTTTATTTTAAGAGGCCGCAAGCATTTCCCGTAACGCCGAGCAATCGTGGCTTTACCACCTTGGTTTGTTTATTTATTAAATTTATTCGGAGTTGTATCGGCAAACATAAATGTCAGAACTTCCCCGATGTTTCATAAAATATTATAAATAAATCCACCTTCTACTTATGACTGCGCAATTTCTATTTTCATTCCACGTGGAAATCTAATATGACATTTTTGCAATACATATCGAAGTGCATATTTTCTATTTTGTACAACATCATACATTTTTATATTTCAACGTGCCTGAAAGCACTGTAGTTTGTAAAAACAAGTGTGCATTGGTATTGGCGTACAGACTACGATAAAGTAAAATCTCTGATAAAAGTACTTCAATGAAAGCGTTGTTAACATTTACGAGTACTACTGAAAATAAAATTGGGATAATATAGACAGTTCAGAACGCGGGCTAATCTAACTCCATTTGGAGCAGGGTGCACTCGGAAATAGTACAGAAATAAATTGTAAATGAATGTTCTATCTATATTCCCTGTGTCTAGCCTGACGAAACAAGAAGCGCCTGTTACTATTTGTGTAAACTTATTGATTTCAACTACGAGTAGGTAATTTTGTATGCCCGGTCGTTGATCTGTTGGCCCAGTATTGTCATCTATCTTTGGATTGCAGTTGCAGCTTAAGTTTTAGTCGTTGCCCATAGCATGTCTCGTATGTAATGTGCGTCACCGGCACAGCTTCTGTCCATATGTCAACATGTTGCAACATCATTTCTGAGGGTACGCTGAACGCTCGCTCGGAGTCGCTCGGGCTTTCACATTCATCATTTTTGCGGCGCGTAATTTAATAAACCACCGCGTAAAATAGTATAGTTGATGGCTTCTATCAATCTTACTATTCTGTTTTTTTTTTCAACGAATTTGAAAAAAGGCGGTTATCAATTCGAAATGTATGTATGTATTATTGTCAGAATTGCACTGTTTTCTATACAGGGTGTCCTACGGACATGCTACATGGAGGGAAAGTATCTTAAATATGGAAGATAAAAGATTTTACGGAAAAAAGACATAATTTTATTTAAAAAAAAAATACAATTAAATCTGCATTCAAATATTTTTGAAAATTTGCTTGTATCACCGAATAATCGAACCAGCTCATATCTGAAAAATTAACATTCTGTACTATGTTATTTTATCAGATCCTGTTTATAGTTTCAATCTAAAGCGACAATTATAAGAATTAAATCTTTTGAACAAACATGGTAATTCAAATGATAGGCCACTAAGAATTTTGTTTTTTTTGTTGTTGATTAAAGCTGGTTCGATTCCCGGTCGAGTAAGCATATTTTCAAAAATATTTGAATGTTCGATTTAAAAAAAAAGTATTTTTTCAGTAAAATCTTGTATCTACATAATTTAAGATACTTCTTTATGTTTCGTTTGCCATATATTTTGACAAAATTTGGTATGCTCAATTTGTTTAGAAAACGGCATTTTTTTCGTAAAAGCTATGGATTTGGTGACTGATTCTGTACAAATGTTTTGGGTAAAAGTAAAAATAAGATTGTATATACATAGATAAAAGATAATATCACTAATTACAAATTAAATAGTGCTGTATACAAACTTGATAACAAGTTTATACACATGAAACCAATAAAATTATACAAATAACCTTTCTGTTCTTTTACACCAATTTTAAATGTTTATTTGACCGGGTTAAAAACAAGACATACGAAGTGAACCACGTTCGTCAACAATATTAACTCGTACATGTATTTAGACACTTTGAATGCATTTAAAATATTTGACGGTGTCCATGTTCCGATATATTTGTGCAAGATGAGTAATTTATATATTTAGAAAAGTATTTGGCTGTATTGGTATCATTAATCACTTTAGGCGTCCCTATATATCTGAATATGTTGTCTGTGACTTAATATTAGGAGCCGACTGTACAATAATTTTGAAGTAAGTTATTTTTTTTTAAATTAAAGTTTATTTTAGATTAAGACATGAAGAAGTTTTTGATAAAATAAAGTTGGGCTTACGAGTTATTCCGTGATTGTTTGTATTACTTTATACTCGTAATGATATTTGACTATAAGTGAGGCCATGGAAAACATCACAGAGTGACCTGAATAGTTGGCCAATTAGGCACGTCACGGTGTTCTGTTTATTAATGAAGGATGTCGTACGTAGGCAAATACTTACATAATAGTAGATACGCAGAAGAACGACCTACACAGATACGCTTGCCGGATGAAACATTTATTATATCTAATAAAGTACGTTCCTTAACACACATTGATTGGAGTGAAGGGTTGTCTCAACAAAAATGGTCAAGGCTATAATTAGATAACATCATATTTTGGCCCCATTTGGAATAATTTATCAAAAGCTTGACCGAATTCTTTAATACATGGTGGCCCATTTATAATAGGCAAAAGATTTTCTTAGATGTAGGTTATTTCATTTATTGATTTAAACCTGACATATCCTGTCGCAATAATTAGTAAGACCGCAAGGAAACACGTATCAACCTATATGCGCAACCTATATATAAAATTGCGTGTTAATAAACGGAGTAGGCGGTTCGGAAGAGCTTTGAAGCTACTATTTGGCATCCTTCTTCTTCTTCGTCGTGTCGATGGCTGAGTCAAATTTTATTTTGACTTGCCATCGTGGTGAAAGGATTAGCCAATTCAAATCCTGTATTCGGCAAAACCCATATTCGGCCCATCTCTGCTGATTATCGTAAAAGTATCTTGAAATGTGAGGTTAGCATTAGTAGGTAGGTTAGTAGAGCATAAAGAGTATGACGAATTATCATGTGGTCTGACTACAATATTTTACTCGCGACAGTCGTTATTCTACTATAGAATCTTTCGCTTATTCGGGCCTTATAATTAGCACTCGAAGAAAATACGAACTTTGCACTCTGGTTGCACAAATAACTATTTATCGTTTATTTAAAATGTCGATTGGCCGGGATTCAAGTCAATCATAACTTATTAATACACAGTATTAATATTGCAGAATGAGAAAATATTTACACTGTTATATTGATGAATTTTCGATAAAATTCTTAACGTAAAGAATTATTAAGTTTTTCTGCCTTTACCTAAAGCATATGAACTCATGAGTTCCTAATATTCTATGCAGATGTATGTCACAGTTTTCTTTGAATTAATAATTCAACTTCTGTGTATTTAATGCAGCTGGAAAATTTGATTTTAGTCTACCTTGACACTTTTTTAGAAACGTTTGCTTAATGACCGATCTTTTGTTCCTGTTGCTAATGAGTGTTTTATGCCAGCAGATAAGCATTCTTTGTGAAATACCTGCATATTAAATGCTGTTTTAAATGTTTATTTTACTTATTTGATCAGTTTTACTTGGTATGCAAATAAATGTGGTGCTGTACTAAAGCTTGCATTAACACTAATTTTATACATTTTATTATAATTGATTATGATAAATGAATAAGTTATAAATATGTCTATATGTTCATAAAAGCACACTAGCTTTGTAAAATGTTACGTAATTTTAATTATGTTTTCGTTTAGGATAAATGTACTCTGGAGTAGTTACTTTGTATGCAATAATGACTTTTAAGAATAAAAATGAATGGAAAACGTGTCAATTTGTAAATTGTCATTTAAGTGCTGATATTAACCTTGTTTTATATTTTATTTTATATTAGCTTAATTTTATTCTGCTTAAAAGAACTATCTATTAATTCAGGGGTATCAGCCTTTTAAGCTAAAGTTTCCCATTGACCCTTTAGGTACATGTAATATATTAAATCGCTACAATGTGACTTGGAAAATCCGAAAAACAATTGAAAAGCATACTCCGTTGGCCGCGAGAAACTTCAGCAAAATATTATTGCATCGAAATTCTATGCAACGCGTGCCATTCAGCTTTTGGAAATTTTGGATCGGAAAATTGGAAAAATAATTCATCGGAAAATCTCGAAGTTGACCGAGAAATTGAAAATGTATTGGGTTAGTCTGGACTAAGTTACCCTTTTTTTTTTTTTTTTTTTTTTCTCGCGGGGAAATGCATTTACGCATACCACCCCACCCGTGGGGGGACGGGCAGAGTGGCTATGTGGGACTCCCGTGCCTACGATGTTAAACGGCACAGAATACCCACTAAAACCCCGCGGTGTGCCCTCGTCGCCGAAAGATGGTGGGTCGGCGAGCCCTGGATCGATCTTACATCCACAGGGCTCTGGACTAAGTTACCCTAGGGTTACTCTTCCATCCCCACCAACGGGTGTCTCCCCACCAACGGGTGTCCCGCGTTGTCGTCGCGGTGGGGCTTAGTACCCGTGGCGCCCTCCACGCCACGGCGAAGCCAAGTGGACCCCAGAGGGGGGCTGCTCTTCGGGCTTTGGACGCGAAGCCCATGTGGGAGCAGCCCATGTTGCAGGGCCCTTATGGGGGGGCTCTGCAACAGGTGGGCCTGCAGTGCTGGCGTGAGGTAGTCGGCACTGCGGCCGAGGAGTTGCGGGGCCGCGGCGGGAGAGGACTGTCGGTGTTTCGTTGCCGCTTTCCCTACCTTCCGCGGTCCCGGCGGGGCCGCAGCCGTTAGTACTGCGGCGTGGTGGGCGGTGGGACGAACATCTGTCTCACCGCGGAGGGCCAGGCCGTCAGATACGAAAGTGTCTGACGGCTTTGCACGCGGTCCTCGGTGCCGGTCCCCCCACATTTTGGGGGCCATGAGGGGCCTGCCTAGGCGGGCGAGAGCCGGGCTGCGGTGTCGGCGCAAGCTGGCACTGTGGCCCGGTGGTTTACGGGGCCGCGGCGGGAGAGGACTGTTGGTGTTTCGTTGCCACTTTCCCTACCTTCCGCGGTCCCGGCGGGGCCGCAGCCGTTGAACTGCGGCGTGGTGGGCGGCGGGACCGACCACCTGTCTCGCCGCGAGAGGACCAGGCCGTCGGACATGGGGAATGTCCGATGGCTTTGCACGCGGTCCTCGCGCTGGTCGGTGGCTTGCGCCAGCCCCCTCTTTGGGGGCCATGAGGGGCCCGCTTCGGCGGGCATCGCCGGGAGGGTCGTGGACGTAAAGGCTGCGCCAGATTCCCATGACCCTCCCATCAAGGCGAGTGCGGGAGCACCGTGGGGTTTTAGTGGGTATTCCCGTGCCGTTTACCATCTTTGGCACGGGCGAGTCCCACATAACCACTCTGCCCTTCCCCGGGGTGGGGTGGTATGCGTAAATGCATTTCCCCACGTAAAAAAAAAAAAAAAAAAAATAAAAAAAAAAAAAAAAAAAAAAAAAAAGGGTTACTCTTCCATAAACAGTCGTAAGAATGGCAAAATATAAATTATTCTCAGAAAATCGTGAATTTTCCGTTGAACAATGTTGGTGTCGTAATCATGCACTGAGAGTGAACGGTTACGTCACACACCCACATGTCATTTACACATATTTTTTAACAAAATACTGGCGTGTCATAATTACAACGACGATATGCATAGCAAGACCGCGACCGCAATCAGAATAAATAAAATAATGAACGTCGTCCATCGTCGTGGAATATTGGCCGACGACCCGATAATAGGAGCCATCCGGCGGCCGTCGCTATCGGCCCGCCGACCCGAACCGGTTACAATCTAAGCAATAATATAATCGCATTCGCATTTACACTGCAGCTTCACGTCTTGAAGGCGAAAGTATTCAAATCTACGATCCCAGATGATATGCATTCAATATGATAATATAATATAATTTATGATCAAACGAACTTACATGTTCGTAAAGTTCTATCATAACAATTCAAAGGCTTCGTCCGAAGATCGGCATTTAGTACTTGTAGTACGAGCAAGAGGCCATTATCGAAAGTTGTTGAGAAATTCATTCAATTTCTTTTTTTTTTTTTCGTGCAAGTAGGTACTTTAGTTTATTCCCTTATTAGCGGCTGAATGCGACTACTTTATTATTAAAGTTCCTGTATTAAGGGAATACTACAGGGAACACGGTACTGGTAGGGAGGAATGCTAATATCTTCGGACGAAGCCTTTGTATAATTATGATAGAACTTCACGTACAGGTAAGTTCGTTTCAGCTTCAGCTTCGTCCTCTGATATTAGCATTTAGTACTGGTAGATATTTAAAAGATCGGCACAAAATATTTTCGTTATTATTCGAATAATAACCCAAACACAAATGAAAGTTACAATTAGACTTTCAATAAAACAAACGATATGTTCAGTCATTATCATTCTAATAAAACAGGTATATATTTGTTCATTATTACGAATTAAGATATTTTTGTCCATTGAATTTGTAAGTGATTATGTTTTGTATCACCATTATTACGGTAGCTTTTTTTTACAATTCCTGACAATATTTTACTCTTATCTTATAAGGATGTTATAATAGAGAATGAGAACGCGGCAAAATAGGAATATTTCCATTAAATTGTAAGAACAATTTCATAGAGAAACTTCTGAAACCCGGTTCCAAAAACCATACAGTTCACACCTTGGAACTGTTAGCAAACTAGTTTAAAGCGGTTTTACCAAATTAACCCACATACTATATGTCGGGATGTATGCGACTAGATTCAGTTTCTATATAGTCAGACGACTGTATATAAAATAAAATGAAACAACGACCTTTACGGATCGACTATAATCGGTATTTGTAATCTGTTAATTAGTAATAGGACTTGGACAAATTCACTTTAATTGACTATTTGTCAAATTTATAAAAAAGTTGATAAAGCTACTAGATATTGTATAAGTGACATTGACTTGAATTACTTTGCGAGCTATGCAGCTGTGCGGAATGGCGGAGCACTGTAAACTGTAACGCGAATGAAGTGCTCGCATTCGGCGATTCGCGAAAAAACTATAATAATTAAATTGAACGATTTCTCAACGAAGAACTACATGTACTAAATAGGAATATCATATTAGGAACGAAGCTGTAGTATAATATTATATATTATCATAATTATAGGCATACAAAATACAATTTATTTGAGGTGTTTCTATTTGAAACACAAAATCGACGAATACATGGTCCAAATAGATTTAATTAAACCTAATTAAAAATATTCGACAGGAATCGGTTAGTTGAATGCGGTATTAAAACGTCAAAATACCACGCACGCTTATCTCGCAAAATTCTATACTCGCAAAACGATTAATGCACACCCTATGAAAGAAGGAAGAAATGATGAGTATTCGTTTTGTTTAGAATAGTTTTTTTTATAGAATGTTGCATTTTTCGTCATTTCAGTAGTTGGACTAGTTATTTTATATTTTTAAACAATATTAATCACTTTTTTGATGAATAGTCCAATAATTGAACATAAAAATGAATCACGGTATTGCAGGCCAGGTTGTAGTGTGTGCATTAATTCATTTTACTTGCGTTCGACACCGCACAGCACTTGCGTTCAAAAGCAAAGCTGAAAGAATTCAGTTTCGCATTTGCAAAGGTTTATAGTGGACTTAAAACACTTACCTTTAATATTTTTAAAGGAGCCTGCCTCGACATGTAGCAGGCCGCAGTCCTCCACTTCTAGGTGTAGGTAGAGAACGTCCAGTTTCTTAGCGGCATTCGCCCTGATAAATATGATTTCGGCTCCAGATATGTAAATGCGGCGCGCATCCTTCAGGCGCGACAGGGAATTAGCAGCAAACATAAGCACTCCATCGCCATGAACGACAAAATCCGTGGTCGTCTCTGGCAGATCTCCTTCCAAAATGTCCAATTTCTGAAAATTTACAATGTCGTTTTAAATCTACTTCGTGGTGAGTGTTCTTATGTGCACTTCATATTGAAACCAGGTCGATTTACCTAATGTCAGACTTATAAAATTAAATATGCATAATAGATTTATGCGGCATTGACCTAATTTAAGTGTACCTAGAGGTTCAATGTAGTTACATTAATATTGTTACGGTGAATGCGATATATGAACCATGATTCCAGAAGGGATCAGACTTCTTTGTCACCGGATAAAAGAATATGAAAATAATTGCCAAACAAATTGTGGGTACATTTTTTTTACAGATACACGTAAGTATACTGACCACGTCTAGATTTTTTTATAAATATCTACTATGTCGTATCCGCTCTGAATAAATGGAATCTGCTTTAGGTTTATTTTTAATAAATTAAGCCATCATTCTGATAAACATGAACTCTTAAATGTAACACAGTACTAAGTAGCTCATAAAATACTATTTGTCAAGCATACAATAAGTTCAATTTTTAGTATACCTGGTTTTAAAACGATTACCGTAGAATTTATTCTAGAATGAAGCGATAAAAGCTGTGTAACTAAACATAACAACGCATGGCTTTGTTCAGAAATACTTCAGCTGCAAAGTGCAGAAGAATGCTGACCTTTAAACGCCGTTCAACATCAGTGTTGCTGGAAACAATTTATTTACATTTTAACGTAAGCTTCGAAATAACTTGATCATTTAATTTTAAAGTGATCAATTTGGAGTTAATATAGTTACAAACAATGAGTGACGCGGTTCCGGTGGTCCTTTAACTAAAGGAACCAGCGGATACGGGCTACTGATTAAATTACTTAAGCATCATGTGGGGAAAGTGACTGCAGTGTGCGCTGAACCACCGGCTGAGGGCGGCCATGGCAGCGCACAACGCACGCAATTTACAATATTCAAGTTTTTATAAAACTCTTTGGGATTGAGCTATTTTCGTCATAAAGGAATTTTAATTGTTTGCTTCATTCTACTTGTATGACACTATTATTATGGTCTCATTATATTTATGAACTCTTCCGTATCTTATGTTTAAATTATAACAGCTACCGAGCTGAGCACAATGTGCCTCCCTGTGCCATAGATAACGAATATGATTCATCGCGAATATAGCTCAAACAAAGCAGGTTTCCAATTTATAACAGAAACGTATTTGTTCAACTGAGTGTTGTTAATTTCTACGCTCATAAACTACCATACGGTTCGAATTTTAAGTTTCTGTTCGATTCAAGCGCCGTTCCTTGAAGTGGACTCTATGTAACCACAAAGAAACGAATAGATGTCACGTCCGCTCTCACATGCGAGCCGCCAAATAAAAATAAACACTCACTCACAGATATAGCCAGACACACGCAGACAATCAATGTATTTCATATTTCCTCAATACCTACTGATTTCTTGAACTTTAAGCATTATCGTTTAATAAATTCAGATTTATTGGTGAATTCTTCATCAACTTCTCTGTTAATATATTATAGTATTTACAATTACTTAAGTCTCAAATATAATATTTGTACGCCTACTTATTCAGTAAAGAACACGAAGTGCGATATCTGTTGTGTCCCACTGCATTACAGCAGTGGCGGTATTGCGTACTCAATCTCTGTGACTCACCGTCGAGCCTGTGAACTTTTGTTTTGTAAGTGTTGCCATTTATGGGGACAACTTTATCGATGGCCGCGAGATACCGCTACAGTGGCTGCTTGCCATTTTCGATAAATTCAGAGAAATATAAAGGCCAGAATATTACTTGATATACTAATTGCGTGGTAATATTTGTTGTGAGGCAGAAGCGCTGTGCACTATGCCTTGTGCAATCGTGTCATCACACTCATCCCCAACAATTCATGAACATAATAAACTGTCCTCGTAGCCGAGTTTGCAGGTGCGCCGCAGTAGGGCTGCTCCAATGAAGGGCTTATCATAAATAGCTGCCGATCAATATTTTAAAATGGCAAACTTATATTATATTCTATAGGCAAATGTTAAATGTTGAACAGAATGTAGAAGTAAGGAGTAGTACAACATTTTTAACTGCGCCCAATGTAATTGCTAGCATTGCTGAGATTCTGTTTTGATTTTAATGATCAACCTTAAAATTTCTGAAACACATGCACATGCCATATTCCTCATCTCTTTAGAAGATATGGCTATATAGACTAAGATAATAGTTTTTTTTGGAGAATTGATTCCCAGCAGGCTGGTAATCATTTTAATATCTTCATTTGGTCCTAAATACGTGAATCTAAATTATAGAGAACGAGGAGAAAAGAAGATCAATTTCGAGGTTATATGGAATAACCTCGAAATTGATCCTATATTTTCTTTTAAATGCTTTTTAAATTTTACTACTTTACTATACTTTGCTTACTGCCTTCTAAAAATTACATTCTATGAAAAAGCTGTGCTATAGACATGACGTCACTGTTAGCCTTTCAAGTTTTTCGATCTTGAGATACATAAGCGCGAAGAGTGGCTGTCTTGCCTAAATGTTTGAAAATGCAGTTTTTTCTATATTCTATGCAGAATCTTTACATAAATATTTATGACGAGAGAAAAGTTAACTTAATAAAGTGAAACAACAGTTATTTAAGTATAATATAATATAAGTTATATTTATATAAAAGAACGCTAAAATGAAATTAGTAATAAGACCAAATTTGCAACTCGGCGCTTGTTATCTAAATTAATTTAATACAAAATTAAATGTAAGTTTTATTCATATGCGTAGAAAGACACAATCAAATAATATGTATTACTAACTTAATTGGGTCGTTTCTTCACTTACACATTCAAACAAATCATCGTAAATGTTCATCATATTTGAGTACTATGTATTTGGATTAGTCCAAAGAACAGGGACATGAATATTTTAGTAATTGTTCTGCATGGAATATAGTAAAAACTAGTATTTTAAAATTTTTCGCAATATCGTTTAACTGCTGGTGCTACTCAAGATATATTAAACCTACAGACTTGCAATTACATTCAAATGAATGGAAATTTGGTCTTCTTGAATAGTCAGCACAAGATTTTCATAGGGCGTACTATTTAGAAGGTCTAAGCAAAAAAGTAAAAAGATGATATATTTCGAGATTATGGCTCTCAAAAGTTATGCACTCTTGCAAGGATAGTACAAACTTAAATTGCATGTATTCAGAATCAAATGAAGATATTGAAATGATTTCCAGCTTACTGTTTTCATAAATCATAGTAAGCTTACTACCCTAATGTAAATGTTCATCTAAATATACATACGTACTGGAATAACTAAAAAGAGTATTGGAATCGGTGTCTATCTAACCAGTAACTAGGTTAAAACCTATTTCTGATCACGATTCTCTCAATTGAGATGCAGTTGCAGGCTAAAAATTGATAAATATGAGCGGTTGACATGACATGTGATGTTGGAGCCAATGAATTAACTCGGTAGGCTAGCTGCTCTCTGTTGCGTGCAAAACCTGTTCGTTAGATGATTGGTACGCGGCCAGACGGTACAGTAACTAAGAACACAACAGTATGACGCATTTCTCATACTACAGGTGGCAATCACGTTAATACTTGTAGCTCTACACACAAATAGAAAACTAAAGAGTAGAACGACAATCGGACGTGATCTAGTTTGCACTTGGGTGGACTTTGCAAAACTAGGTGGAATCAACGGAAGACATTGAACACAATGCCCGGAGACTTTCAGTCTGATGGGGGCATAAGTCAATTGGAACAATGGATGGGTGCGATCGTGGTGTGCTACAGATGTCATGCTGGGTAGTTACACTCTGAATCAATATATTTTATATTGAGCCTAACAGTTTTACAATCTTTCTTGTTTGAAATAATTGTTAACCATTATGGAAATCTTTATTAGCACTTATTATTTCCACATTTTTCTTTGAATGTAGTCTGGTCAGTGAGTGCAGATAATTATTTTATGAATAATAATTTTATTTAGATCATTTAAATATATAAATGCATTTAATAATCAATTGCAAGATAAGTTGACCAAATTGAAATCTCGTAGAAGTTTTTAAATTTGTGTACCCGGCCAGTAGGTACATTATTTATTCAGTTGGCGATCTGTCTTGTTTACTGCGTGTTCACCTCTTTCATTGAGCGTCAATTAGTCAGATTTGCGTCGTAAAGCGCCAACACATATTGCCTAATACCGCTCTACATTGAACTCTATTCCGTTCATATAATGTTAACATTAGATTGTCCGTCTTTAAACAAATACGCTATCTACATTGTACATCCAGTTCAAGTGTAACTAAGCCATTTGAGTCACTAAGAAACGTAAAATGATATAACCTGCTGATGGTCTTCCAATAATATGAAATAGTTCAAGTTAAGCTACCGTGTCAACTTTGTGTTACCCTGCGGCCGCTCTTTATTACATTAAATTGTTATATTGTACAACCGTGTGCAAGTCCCGTTATATTTAACAATTCCAGCTCGGCGATTACACAACAATACAATACTTAATCCCTTGTTATCATCAAAGCGTCATTATATCTGATAATACAATGCCCGCGGATAACGCAAGCATTAAATAGCAAGTGACCGCTTTGGCTAAACTGCTAACTTATACCTCATAATAGAAAAGAAACATTGGTTGATGTAGCTGTGTGTTTACTGTGCTAATGCAGTCCTAACAATTGTCAGGTGTAGAGATACAAAAAATCTCAGAAATCTACAAAAAGCTCGGCCTAAGCGAGGCCGATCAAGTTACTTTCAATCAGTTTATAAACATGAAAACACAGCTTAAAATTTAAGTCTTATGTTGATAATCTTATCATATTTTGATAGGATGATACGTGCAAGGAACGATCTTTTCTATTGAAATGTTGGATCTCATCTCTATAGACTAGGATATCCATACCAAATTATAATAATCATAGCAGTCCTGTATACATAATTAATAATAATAATAATAATAAAAACGTTTATTTTTCTCTTCACAATAGGTTTTGCTTTACAGTTAATAAGTAGAAGTAGGCAGACAAGTCTTAATTTCACCTATGTGAGAGACTGGTGCCTGATGTAGGTTTAAATAAAACCTGTGTTACAGGTCACCAGTGCCCCACCTCGGCTAAAATAAGGCAGACATTATATTCTTTCCTTAAACAAAACAAAACTACTTAACCCGTGATAGAAAACAGAAACATGGTATAATATATACAGGGTTATTGGGTAAGTCGACCTAGATCCGTTAAGAGGTGGTAGTTCCCATCATTTCTGACTGATCTGACTATGAAACACCCCACCCTAAACCTAACCGTTTTCGAGATATTGGACTTAGAAGGTTTTTTTAAAAAATATCCCGATTTCTTAACTATAGCCTATTTTTTTTGTATCCTATGCCTTTTATTTTTTTTTAATTCTGATTTTTGTGTGCCAGATAAGTTTGTTTATAATTCTCAACCCAAAAAGTGCAAGTATCTGAACCAATGGGATCGTAGTAGACGATTGATACCGTAAAAAAGTAATTAATTTGAAAAAAAAATATTGTTTCTTTTAGTAATATTTAAAAAAAAATCTATAGCGTTAGTTCTGCAGATATTTTAAATAATATCTACGTTCCATTAGCTATCCAACAAGGTATCACAAGCTAGGGTCTTATCACAATTCATAGAAAAAAAATCGATAAAAGGCTCTCAGGTAGCAGTACAAATTTGGGTTCTTTGGTCCTATTGTTCTTCCACGGAGCTGTGGTGCGTGCGAGCGGGACAAACTGACCAGGTGCAAGCGAGATAAAATAATCCCGGCCAATTTGTTGTTATTGTTTCGTTTTAGTCTGCTTCCGTGATTCGTCCGTAGTAGATGCGATATTTAGTGCTCTTCATTTCTTACCCGACTTGGCTTGTATTTCTGGACTGTTTCCTACAAATTGTGACTGTGCTTGTTAACTGGACTTTGAATTGTGCTTCTGAATTGGAACTGTTGAAGATGGCAACCTTCACGAACGAGGAATACGCGGATATTCTACTTTGTTATGGGTACTGCAATGGTGTTTCTGCACGAGCTCGTGACGAATACATTGCACGTTATCCCGGCCGCCGAATACCGGATGTCACTGTCTTTGACGGCGCTTACCGGCGACTCAGAGAGACTGGCTCTGTTTTAAGGCGTCGAGCAGACCTAGGCCGACCACGGATCATTGTTGATGATGAAGATGAAGATAATCAAATAGTTCAACGGTTTAGAGCGGATCCAACTACTTCAACTAATGCTGTTGCCCGAGAACTTGGACTCTCGCAGTGGAAAGTGTGGTTTACGGTGAATACTGCAGGCCTCTACCCCTATCACTACACGCCAGTACATGTTATCGAAGAGGGAGATCCAGTGAGGAGGTTAGACTTTTGTAGATTTATGCTTCATGGAGATTTAGAAGACCCAGCATTTTTAAAACAAATCTTGTGGACAGATGAATCAAAATTTGATAAAGATGGAATTACAAATTACCACAACGCTCATTATTGGGCCCCAAAAGCGCAAAAAAATCCTAACCAGAAGAGGACAAAAGCCGCACAAAGAAGATTTAGTTTAAATGTCTGGATGGGAATCATAGCAAACAAATTAATTGGGCCCTTCTTTCTACCTGATAATTTAAACGGAGAATTTTACGAACATTTTCTAAGAGAAGAGTTACCAAATTTATTAGAGGATTTACCCCTAAATCTGATTAGAAACATGAAGTTCCAACACGACGGTTGCCCTGCACATTACAGAAGAGGGGTCAGGGAATGGCTAGACAACGAGTATCCTAATAGGTGGATCGGAAGAGGTGGACCCATACCGTGGCCAGCAAGAAGTCCTGACCTGACTCCCATGGATTTTTATGTGTGGGGACACATGAAGACATTAGTCTACAATGAGAATAATCCAATTGAAACTATTGACATATTAAGACAGAAGATTATTGAGGCTGCTGACGAAATTCGAAGAGACTTAACGACTGTAGTAGTTAAAAGCGGACTAAGACACCGAATGAGAGTGTGTGTGCGAAACAGAGGCGGCCATGTAGAACAAGATTTATAAATTTAAATAAATGTTGTTTAATAATTATTTGTATTGTTTTATTTCGTTTCCTGGCCCAAAAGAGAAGTTTAATCTTAAGTACCATTGTTTTTTTTTACTACCTGGGAGCCTTTTATCGATTTTTTTTCTATGAATTGTGATAAGACCCTAGCTTGTGATACCTTGTTGGATAGCTAATGGAACGTAGATATTATTTAAAATATCTGCAGAACTAACGCCATAGATTTTTTTTTAAATATTACTAAAAGAAACAATTTTTTTTTCAAATTAATTACTTTTTTACGGTATCAATCGTCTACTACGATCCCATTGGTTCAGATACTTGCACTTTTTGGGTTGAGAATTATAAACAAACTTATCTGGCACACAAAAATCAGAATTAAAAAAAAATAAAAGGCATAGGATACAAAAAAAATAGGCTATAGTTAAGAAATCGGGATATTTTTTAAAAAAACCTTCTAAGTCCAATATCTCGAAAACGGTTAGGTTTAGGGTGGGGTGTTTCATAGTCAGATCAGTCAGAAATGATGGGAACTACCACCTCTTAACGGATCTAGGTCGACTTACCCAATAACCCTGTATACATGTCCCACTTTAGGGCACGGGCCTCTGCTGATGAGAAGGGTTAGGCCGTAGTCTACCACGCTGGCCAAGTGCGGCTTCTTAAACTTCACACACCCTTTAATACTTTTAGATATTCAAATATGCAAGTTGCCTCACGATGTTTTCCTTGACCGCTAGCGAGCGATATTATTATCATGTTAAATACACCTATATATCTTCTAAAAGACGAATCTATACGGTTAATTGACCAATGTGTGTACCGTAACGTGGGTTCTAATCTAAAACTTCGACTTTGCAGCCCTACGGTCTCCCAGTCGGCTATCGCTGCACAAAAAGTCGAAAATCATATATTGAATGCAAATATTTCCCTTAAATCGCATTGAAATGCACATCATTATAAGTTAATTAATGATTACTTACTAACTTCTTAAGTGCTTAGTGGCAAGTGAATGCAAACTAAAGTAGCTTTTGTTTTGCAAGCCGGATATTTCGATACTTCATTCAAAGCGGTATCTAACAAAATATTTATAAGAATAATGGAACCGAGTGGCACTTCTGTAACTTTAACAGTTTTAATAATAATATATTTTACAGCGATGTATATAGCCAAGGTAAACTTGGAACCTAATACTAAGGTTTTTCGGTTCTTTAAAATGCTTAATTAGTCGGTAGCCGTCTATGACCATTGAAGGATGGAAGACCGCTCGTTGAAGACAAACTCTGTGGCACGGCATAAAGATGTGCCTCTGGTCTTGGATCTATATGCTAAAATTAGAGCGAATTCTCAGAATATGAGTGTGTCGATATGCCACTCGATTATGAATGAGCCAGACGAGATGTACGTACTAAAATAGCGCCTCAGATTTCGAGCAGCTACTGCCCCATTAAGAGAATGTTCTTGAATCAAATAACCTATTATTTTTAGGGTTCTTTGACCAAAGGTTAAAAACGGAACCCTATCACTGAGATTTTGATGTCCGTCTGTCACCAGGCTGTTTTGCATGAACCGTTATAGCTACAGTTGAAATTTTCACAGGTGATGTAAAACTGTTGGTGCTATAACATTAAAAACCCAATAAAAATAACGGTACTGAACCCTTCGTGCTCGAGACCGACTTCAGACCGCTTCCTAGTAGTGTCTCGGTAGGTTAAAATAATTACTTTAGCCATTCCGGTAGCATTTTATATTCAAATGTCTGTAAGGAAAAATAATAAATTTTGCAATTAAAATGTTAAATTAGTCAAAAGCACAGCAGGAAGAGTCAACAGTACTCATAGAAAAGAGGCATTTTAATACTTTATGTTTGCCCTATACTCTGGATTAAGCACTTTAAAGCGATTATGAAATGATTGATGAATGAATGGATCCGATGACAGCCAAACTATCATGTCATTGTACGCCCTTATCGCATTAACGCTGACGTATCAAAACAATTTGTGATAACACCATGATTAGCTGCACTACCTCTGTTATCTCTTCAGTAAATACTTTAACTATGATTATTTCTGGTCGTTTGTTATTTGATAGCAACTATTGTTTCGTAAATGTTTTACTTGTACACGAACGGTATAACAATAGGCTCTACATTCAACAATTTTCTAAATAGCTTAGTGAGTCCTTTATCATTTTCAAAATATTCTATTGTTTTTCATTTCGTAGATATATGACTAATGAAACTAAGTAAGTATGGCATGGTTACAATAATTGGTTTGCGGAGTCTCTCTTCCAAGCGTGTGAAGTCGGCCCGTTCTCCATCAACCAATCTTATCGATATAACAAGCGAAAGTTACTTATGTAATGTAATAAAATAACCTTTATTTTTCAACCTACATATTAAATTCTTAAATTATCGCCTGACCAAAATTGACATTTGCATCCTGTATGGTTCTGTTAACTGGGTAATATTCATAATTTTATTAGTTTTAGGTGCATATAACTTCAGAGACACGCCGTTAAAGTCGTAAGATTTTTTATGAGGATTAAATAATGGTCTCTATGTGCTTATGTTTAATTTTAAATGGTTTAACTTTCATAATTATAGTGCGTCTATTTAACTAGAATTCGTGGCACTTTCATATGTATCGAGTATTTTGTGACAAAACCTGTGTTAAAGTAATAAGCTAGAGATATTCAGGTTTACCAACTGCCTTGTACTGCCTACATGTTAGCACCTATTATCTAAATGCTAATTCATATACATCAGTTGCTTAGTTTCTCGTGTGTATAATATAAGGACAAAACTAAATTTTACAGTCTAAAATTCATTGTAATCGCTGTTAAATAAACGAGAGTATTTACTTTTTGGGCAGGTACCGTATGTAGTCATAAGGATCATTTAAAAAAGAAGAAAAATACGAAACAGGTAGATAACAATTTTTAAAACATAATATATCGATTTTTGAAACGAGAAATAAAACAATGAAAGAAATGGTTATTAGATTAATCGGTCACGCAAACTATTCCATTAAATCCACGCAGATGATGACCTATTTCTTATGTACATTGCTTTCAAATATCTACTGATATTTACAAAAAATAAAACCTATGTATCCGATGATAATATTATAGACTCTACCCACATTCCCATTCTATGTGTAACGGGTATGTGTGTATACTAAAGTGTACCTTATTTACAATGTGAGTATAATATATGGGTCAGCATCACTAGCAATGTGAATTGCACATGCTAAAACTCTATTCGAAACGAAGCTCAATTACCGTTTCTATTTTTGGCAACACCAAAACGTATAACCAAACTAAACAGTTATTCTAAACAACTTAAGGAGCACGATGCAAGGAATTATAAAATGAGAAGTTTACAAATGGTGGATGTGAAGCTTGTATCAGAATACCATAGTATATGCCGCCGCGTCGCAGGAAGCGATCTCTCATTACGTTTTTTTATGGTTTGTCCGATGCTCCCGGCCCGCCGCCGCCGTGCCCGCTACGTTCACGATGCGTGCTTCAGACAAGCTCATATGATTATTTTTATTTTTCAACACTAGATGCGCTTGTTTCGAAGGTTTGAAACAGTGGTTTGCGCCAGTATAACGTGCAATAAATGACGGTCGTAGATGTTTTGACGGTAACATTAATTCACTATATTTTGAGGCAAATCCATTCAAACACGAAATATATATTAAGCCTTTAATATTATAATAGTTATCAAGTTATCTCTTTCAATGAAATCGAACATTTAACAGAATCAATCTGACTTCAAAACAGGTTCCAGGAAAAAGGACCATAAACTAATTAAAACAATTAAGTTTTAACATAACTAAGCCAACATTGTAAAATCCGTTAATCCTCCAGCTCTAAAAGAACGTCAAATTACCAAATAAAGAGCACTGTCTGTTAATGTCGACCTTTCATCTCTCTGCGTGACATATTTACTACTTTTCACATATTGTGGCCAACAGGTGCTCGGGGTGTGTAAGGAATCGCTGTATCATGTTATTGTGACACTCATCGCTCACTGGAATCGAAATGCTGAATGATATAGTTATAATCACTGACAAAACCGGATACCCCCCTAGATATAATTCTCGGAAATATGCATACTATACAGTAATGAGCTAGCCAAAAGTCAAGTAGTTAAGAATGCAATTAGTTAAATGAAAGTAGATAACGTGCCACTAAATAGGTACTCGTATTTAAATACCACCCGACAAACAACAGTATCATATTTTTTTAAAGTCAATCCAAATTGGCACATTTACTCTTAATAAATAAGCTAAATCATATCGGAATAGGTGGTAACTTTCTGGAATAGTGCGCCTCTAGATCTAGATCACAGAAATTCTATAGAAGTCATTGACGATCACTCTTCATGTTCTTTATGAACTTAATCTGGTGTCCTTCAAGGCTCACATCTAGTTCAGTTATTCTTCAACTATATATTAAATATAGCCAATTCTTCTTGTACACTACTACTACGCTGCCGATCTGAAAAAAGCTCGAGGCTTTAAATACGCCCAAGATGTCTAACTATTACAGGAAGAGTTTGACCGACTTGTAAAGTGGTGCGATAATAATGCCTTGCCATTAAATGTTAATAAATATCCTTAATTTAACTATGTTAATATGTCTTTAATTATTGTAATTGGTGTAACAACCGTTGTAATTAAAGTAAAAATAAATAAATAAATGTCACTACATACTATTCTCCCGAAGTAATTCAGAGCAACATAATACCTACACCATAAAGGAAAATATCCCCCACTCCTCCCACACGTTAATGAAATAAAATATTAAGGAGTAAAATTTTATAAAAAGTTAAAATTTAATTTTCATATAGATAGAATAATAACTAAATGTTTAAAATCACTAGGCTTTGTCCTAAGAATCGACAAGGATTTAAAAAAATCATCTACATACTTAAATGTGTTATCCCTGTAACACATTTAGTGCGTAGCTACGTGCGTTAGTTAGTAACGTAGAATAAAGTAGTTGCGCTTGGCATCCACACTCAGAAAACTACAAACAAAATATTGAATGAATCCAAAAAATATTTATGTGACCTGTGTTACAGTCGGACCCAATAATGCTAAAAAAATTACACATTACACGGACAGATTGAAACACTTCATATGGACTCTCTGAGTAAAAGACGCCACGCCAGCTCCTAGGCCAAATGTTTTTATTCAGATCACACAATGGTTTAACAGACTGCTCTGACTTATTAGCCGAAATGAAAATTAGCACACCGTTTAAAAATCTCCGAACAGGCCGATATAATTTATTCCACCTTAGACATTGTAGTTTATGCTAAATATAGTATTTTTAGATAATAGTATTCTTTTCTTAATATAGAATTTAAGTTAGTCAAACCTAGGAAATGTTTTGTTTTTAGATTGCTGTTTATAGTAATAATTAGTTTCTTACAATAATAACCTAGCCTTAAGACTAATTGTTATAGTTCCTAAACTAATAATTTAATAATTCGAACTATTTTGTATCTAACACTTTTATTACTTTTTTATTTTATAGCTGATGCCTGGTTGTCTATTTATAATTACAACTGAAACTACGACTAATAACAATATTAAATGTTATTTTATTAAGATTTTGTGTTTGTAGCGTTGACAATCCTCAATAAATAAATAAATCCTATAAAATCTTTTCTCTTAACTCTCAAAACTCCGTCCGTCCTAATCTATACATATAAGGAATATTGTGGTACCTACCCTAAATAAGGAAGCTGTACTGTAAATTAAAAAATAGCTCTTTGCTGTCTAAATGCACAACATGCCATATAATAAGGAGCATGGAACCCTTAAAATGCTAATCTAAACAGATTAAAAAAAGTTAACATTAGTCCGAAAAAAAAGGTTTAGAGATGTGTACTGGCAGGTAGAGCCACATTATCTTTCGTCGTACATCGCGTGCATGCAGATGTGAAATCCCCCATACTAATACCGTAGACAATAGCTCGCGAGGGCATACTATGACAGTAATTAACTTCCTGTTCTACTGGCCGCCGCGCCGCCGCGCCGCTACAATCGCTGGACACCGCTCTGGTAGTTGTTAGTGTTGACAAACACACACGTATCAAATTATCCGAATGTACCGTTACCGAATGAAATAACCTCACCATCCATCGCGGCCATCGACGCTACAACGTGACACTCTTTAAATGACTCATTTATATGGCTTGTCTTAGACTTTCTGGGAACTCCTTTCATAATATTTAATTAATTCTATTTTGTATTTCTACCAAGGAATTGCTTTTTGCAGAGGAATATCTTGGAAAAAATTAATCTTTGAGTTCTAGTATTCTGCACTTAGTTATTTAATTAGGTCAATCAATGTAGCTTAATTTGAATTAGACTCAACAATCACAATGGATTTTCCAAGGTAATCTAATAGAACAACGCACCACTAACATTACGATCTAACAAAGGCAGGTCATATCATCACATATCAACATTCGGCTGTGTAAATTTGTATGGTTATGATACAAATAACTTAGTTAGGTACTGCAAATATAAATAAAACTAATTCGGTCGTTGTCCCACTTTCCTATTTAACAAGTTTTTGAATAGTTACCAATGTTTGACATTCTTCCAGACGAGACGCTAATTTTAGTAAAAAATGCCATATTATCATAAGTAAGAACAATATGAGACGTGTGTGTGTTCGCAGATATTTATGTGCCTATGAATGAACTAGACGTGAATTTCGCGAGTTCGCCGTCGGTCACCGCTGTCACCAGTCACAAATAGCCCAGAGAGCGCCGTCCGAATAATGTGGGCTCGACTCCCGACTCCTGCCGTCTGACCGCCTAGTGCTCTGGCCTATTACTACATATTTTTAAATTTGTATTGTGACTTGGTACATGCCACGATTACTACTTGGTGATGGCTTGATAAAATCAAATAACAACAACAATCTGTATAATATAATTATGGCAAAGAAGATAAAGGATTTTTTCTATTTCGGCGATATAGAGACCAAACAAAAGACATTGTTATTACTCAGCTTAAAAAAAAAAAGCTTTTTAATATTTTCCCTTTGTTAGTTACTACAAGAACTATCTGCAATCTGTTTGGTTACCATAGGGGTTTTAGGTTGTCCTTCCGCGACGGAGTGACGCCCTGGGTGTGCCCGGGGCGTCGCTACGGGAGTAGGACCAAGTAGGGTCGGGTGCCCGGTCAATGGTCGGACTGGGCACGGTCGCCGCGGCGAGCCCCGTGGATGTAAGATCGATCCGGGGCTCGCCGACCCACCATCTTTCGGCGACGAGGGCACACCGCGGGGTTTTAGTGGGTATTCTGTGCCGTTTAACATCGTAGGCACGGGAGTCCCACATAGCCACTCTGCCCGTCCCCCCACGGGTGGGGTGGTATGCGTAAAAGCATTTCCCCGCGAAAAAAAAAAAAAAAAAAAAAAAAAAGGGGTTTTAGGTTGTACTTGAAAAGTAACATTAGTAAAAGAACTAAACAATCAGGTCAGTGGCATACCTCAGCCAAAGCCAAAACCGCAAAAAATTGCACCCATATAAATAATAAGTCTAACAATTGAGTGTTTCAACTCATTAAATCTCAAAGACAGCAATTGTTCCTCTAATTTTGCATTCGTTGTACCTAGATATGTAGGTATGAGTGATGAGATGATTGATGAGGTCATATTTTTGTCGGTATGACTTCTAAAATACTATTTATTTTAATGAAAACACTAGCTGGTTCCTTGTTTGTTGCACGGAGTTGCACCTACCGTTTTTATTAAAGAACATTTCGTTTCGATGCACTTTTTTCGATTGTAGCTTGTGTAGAATTTTGTGAATGAGAGGGTCGAACCTCGAACCCAGGTAGATTTTTTTCATTTGTTTTGTTTGTATTTGTATGTATCTCCAAAAGTTCGATTTTGTTTTGAGTTCAGCTGTTGCATTGGCTTTATTTATAAAGTTTATCTATTTATTTCCTATTAATTGGGAGTCTCCCATGCTACATACGTGATTTTTACTGCTCGTTTTTTCTTGGTATTGGTCACCAGATTGTAACACTCATGAACCGTGATAGTTGGACAGTTGAAATGTTCACAGATGATGTATAACTTTAACTTTAAAAAATAATAACCAAATAATATAAATATTTAAAGAGGGAATACAATAAACGTGGTTTGTCGTGCGCGAGTCCGACTCGCACTTGGCCGGTTTTTATAACCAGTATGCAGCCGTAAATTTTTGTATAAATATATATTTTTTAATATCGTTAAAACAAGAACAACATTTAATTTACTTGATAATATATATATTTGGTATTTATTTATGTCAGCTTGTTAAGAGAAAATTGATATTATAACATTTGTGTGTTGATGCACATCAATTTGATAGATGATTTTTTTTTTGGCACTCATATACATTCCTTGTATTTAGCGGTGATTCGGATAAAAACAATCTCCATCAGAACTGGTCATGACGGTGTTTACTTCGGGCTATTTCCGAAATGCCATAGGTACCTAGCGTTAAATCTGTACAGTAACACGATGTTGTGTTCATTTTATACCAACATTGACTCCACAGTTTTCACTGTTATCTGACTTGGACGTGTCTCGACGTGATGAGAATCAGAGAACAAGCCGTACATGGGTAGATAAATACATAGATAATAATATCTTGTTTATCGTTTCCTGCTATCAGAAGCTACTGACCAAGTATTAACAATAAAATAAGTGCCGCTGACAAAGCAACAAGTGTCTAGAACAGCTTTACAACCTCAGAGAAATACGTTTACCGACGGTAAAGTTGGCTAATTTGCACTGGGTTGAGTCTGTATTCCGAGAAGTAAGTTTTAAGTCAAAATAACGCACAGTGATCGTACATCACATCTGGCGCAGCACGTTCACTTTTGTTTGTGTAGAATAAGTTGAAACTAGTTAAGAAGTACTTACTTGGTCATGGACGAGGGTGCAGTTCACAACCTGCCAGGAGGGGTGGGTATCCTGTGTGCAATCACAGAAGTCCAAATTGCATAGTCCGGACTGATGGGCGCGAGCACTTTGGGAACAAAGCACGGCGAGAACTAACAACGCGCTAAGAGGCGACATCGTGTCGCGCTAGGGCGCGAAAGACCGCGCGCGTCGGGCGTCATGCACACACTGCCGCTATCACCGCTGCCCGCTGCGCTCTGTCCGTCAGCCGGCAATAGTGATGCCGACGACTCGCGCTCCCAACTATTATAGATATCGATGATGCCATTTAATTTGTATTATTAACACCCAAAATACTATTTACTAATCACCATTTCAATGTTCAATGCTAAAACGTGACGGTTTTTAATGAGATCGTAATGATCAATAATTATAAAAATTCTGGGAGCCTTGTTAATTGCTCGATTCTAAATGATTTACATCATGCTGCATGATTCCTAGTTATCACTTGTTACTATGTTTTATGTGGCCGTATTATGTTTAGACATAAATTACCCATTTATGAATAACCCCTTAAGAAATAATTTATACCAGAAATATTTTTTGGTATAAAATAATATTCAAATAGAATCAATATGAACTTATCAGTAAATTTTGACCAAAATCAGAGTTAAGGCGAAGCGGGAAAAAAGGAGAGCATAAAACTTGCTCGCGTTAAATAAATATAAACTGTACGCGTTGATGTCTTTTGTAGGGCAAAGACATAAATGAAATAGGCCAAGGGGTTAAAAGTGTAGGTGTAGTGACAAGTATACTATATATATATATATATATAAATATGTGTATACATCGATTCAAAATAAATTTATTAAAGATGTCGCCTTTAATAAATTATTTTTGAATCAATGTAAAACACTGAAAACTCACTGATCACTAAAATTATCGAATCTCCGAATGTATATTAATTTTACATACATATTATACTTACAAATAAAATTAGAGGAGCGTAAATACTTCGCGATTTTCTTTCTTTTTAGCAGTTGAAACACGTTATTTTCAAATACAAAACAACGTTAAATAGGTGTTCTAATGTTCTACATAATTATGCTAATAGTTAATATCTTAACATTCTCTTCTGAGGAAAGGTGTCGTTTAAAAACAGTCACTTAATTTTTATTTGTCATTATTATAATAAGCTAACAATTTTAAAACTTAATTATTAAAACTTTTCAATATTTTTCATTTACTTCTTTCTGATGAAGTTCTAAATAGAGAAAGATGCACTGAACTTTCTCAACAGCAATAAACAAAAACAAGAATTGTCTTAGAATGTCTTGTTGGGGAACCATAAAGTGGCTTATATTCTTATTTTACGGATTCTAAATATCAAGAGTGAATTATTATAATACCAGCTGTAGCCCGCGATTTCCTTCGCTTGGAATTTTTGGACCTTCACTCGTTGAAATTTTTTGCCCGATAATTTAATCAATTCAATATTCTAATATAATATTATACTAGCGGTCACTTCTAGGTGGAATTCGATATTACTATGCTATTTTCTTTAACATTGAAGAACTTGTTCACACACTTTGAACCCATAGCTTATCCTCAAAAGAAGTCGAATTTCAAAAAATCTATTACATAACTCATTATGGTTACGTATAATCTATACATATTTTAGTATATTACTATTATTAGAGAATTAAAAACTTAAAATTCCTTATTTACCCCTTTGAGAGAAGATGTTAGCAAAACATCTATCTAATACTTCATTTACGTCATGTATGGAACCTATGTGTAGACTGACATGCAATTTCTTTCAAAGTTTACGAACCGCCCATATAAATTACACCTCTTAATTACAAAGATGTAACTAATACCAGTTTTTAAGTTAAACCTTCAGCAACACAGTGGTGAAAGCCACATCAATTCCATGCAGAAGTTTTCACGTGATGCGCGTACAAACATACAGGAAACAGCGCGGTCAAACAGACCGACAGATAGACGAAAATTGTAAAAAATATGTTTTGGCTTTTACTGCTATTCTAAAGTTCACTCAATATACTATTTTTTTAAATATCTTTAATGTACAGATATGGCTAATTTATAATTTCATTATATGTATACATAGATTTAATATTTTATAGGAGCTCGTGGCTAAGTCTAAGCCGTGCCAACCGCTCGATCTGGCAGGTTAAGCTATGTTAAGCATCGGTTGTGTATATTTGAGTTTGAGTGCACGGTTGGCGTAGCGGTTAAAGCGGTCGCCTCGCCGCATTCAACTACGCTGGTGTTGTGGGTTCGATCCCCACATGGGACAAATCTTTGTGTGATTCGCAAAGATTTGTTCTGACTCTAGGTGTGCTTTGTGTGTGTGAAATGTATGTTTGTGAACACCCCCGCGACACAGGAGTTATTCCTAGTGCGGGCGTCGTTTTTAAAAAAAAAAAAAAAAAAAAATTATGTGGAACGAAAACCAAGAGACACAAATTTTTATTAACTGTTAAACTTACGCGTTGCATGATTAAATAAAATATAACGGGAATTAACGCGTTCATGCAATTATTTACCTTTTAGGCTTTACGTTTCGGCTAACAGATTACACTGGTCAAGAACCGTCAGATCAACAAATCGGCGATTGCAGAGCATATACTCGAATCAGGCACTAATCACTGGATTGAATTTCATCAACCACAAGTACTCTCCACCGATCACCATTTCTACTCAAGAGTTGTGCGTGAGGCGATTGAAATTCGAAAACATAAAAATTTTAATCGGGAAGATGGGTATAAATTGTCTACCGCGTGGAATCCAGTGATTACAAAAGCAAAACCTCGCTTTGATTCGCAGTCGGTGAAATCCGCGAATCCGGACACGGTCAGTGTAGTGTGTACTGGACTTTATAATGAAAAAAGTCAACAAGTGAGGGTAGACAGAAAATCATCGCCCTCACGAACGGAGACGGCGCGCCGCTAGAACCAGTCTGCTTTCGAAAATGGCCAGTGTAATCTGTTAGCCGAAACGTAAAGCCTAAAAGGTAAATAATTGCATGAACGCGTTAATTCCCGTTATATTTTATACAAATTTTTATTTTTTATTTTCGAGATATTAATCAAAACTATATAAAGAGCCTACAACCCGTTTTTCCAGTATTAGGCAAAACTTAGCATGATATATATATCGTTTAACATGTCGCATGCTGTTTTCGTCGACAGAAACATATGTTATCTTCCTGAAAGTCATTGATGGTGTAAAGGTCAAAATATAAGCTGAAGTATTCTTTATTATTTCATTGACTTCTTTACTGTTCATAATTGTCGTCGTGTTACTAGACATAAAGAAAGCGCATTGTTTTTTTAGTTTTAATAGAATATCAAAACATTTTTTTGTTCAACTATTGAAACTATCGATAAATTGTGTCGTGCGTTATGGGGCGTTACTACGCTCGCAGATATGGAGGACGGCGGCTGCGTATTGTGTCGGCGGCCGCGGGGCGTAACAAGTTGCAACTGAGTGCACATCGGGATGACATGATGGATCCCTTGCTCCTTGATAGAATAATATTTTTGAAGGCTAATTCAAGGCGAAATAGTAGCGTTGAATGGAAATCACATGTATATATACAGGGTGTCCCATAATTAATGGATAATTCTTTACCTGCAGGTACAGGGCATTACGCCTGATAGGAAAATGCTAATTTGTGAAACAAAAGTGAGTGAAATTTTCAACAATAATCGATTTTTACACCCTTCGTCCACATTTTTCAATGCCATGATCTTAAATCTTAGATCTTTTTAAGCCGGTTTTTAGCACTAGAATAGATGTAATAATTATCAATTCCCGGACAGCGGTCCCGTGGTAGGCCGAAGACCAGATGGTCTCAGATAATAGAACGAGACATGTTGGCATGCAATGTTACTGACACAGACGTCGAAGATAGAGCGAAGTAGAGAGAGAAAACGAGGAAGGCTGACCCCACCACCAGATGGGATTAATAATGGCCGGGAAGATAGAGAGAGAGCACTAGAATAGATGCACTTTCAAATGAAGTATCATTAGTGTACTATAATTTAGTTTAAAAAAAGACAATGTTGAAAAATATGTTTCTACTTGCAAAATGTTATGTACCTTAAGTTTGAACCCTGTATGGTGTAAAAAAATGTTACCTGTGCGCCCATTGCGAAAAAATATGCCAGTTTTATTGTGATTCTAAAATGGTTTACACATACCGTAGTTCTATTTACAAAATTGATTGGTTTAACCATCAATTAATGACATAAAGATAACATTACATCACGCCTATGCTTATGAGCATGGTGGCATCGAGAAATGTGGACATTGTTTAAAAAAACGTAATACTTCTGTTTAACAAACTTTGCATTTCCAATCAGGCGTGATGCCCTCTAGCTGCAGGTTAATACGTTAATTATAAGACACCCTGTTTATACTTTTTCCTCTCGTTAATCCTTTTTATACGTAGGATATTTTAATGCACACAACAAAACAAAACACATTTCAAATTTTAATCGAAAATTTTAACTCGATATTTGGTTTTGACGTTCGGAGAAAAAGTGTATGTACCACTCGGACAATTTTTTTTTCAAACCAAAATCAATTAACAATTCAGAACTAAAAATTGAATTGTTAACAAAGCGCACGAGCTATTGTTCCAACAGTTGTTTCAGGGCTAGAAATTGAGGTCATCTAACGTTTGTTATAAATGACAGAGAGACATCCAAGTTCCTTATTTATAAAATACCCACTTTTGTACCTTCTCTCTGATTGTCTGATTGATTCATGGATTAAATATTACAGTTTTTATTGGTTTATTTACACGTTACGAATTTAATGATGATGTTTTTTGTTTTTAAGTTTTCTGTCAATTAGGGAAAGCTCTTGCACAAGTGTTTCATTCATTCGGCAGTACACCCTGTCCACCTTGAGGTTTAAATAACATAATTAAGTTACTACCAGAGGACGCTGAAGTCACCGAGAGTTACTGTAATGTAGAGCTTTTTTCAAGAAATCTGTTTTATCTTTTAACTTACACGATGAGATGAATCGTCCCGGAGAGCAGGAATACATTACGGGGTCTGGCTGACCAAACATTAAGCAGGGTAGCATTCGCACGCCGGGCCTTCCATTCACTAGTTCCTTTTTTGATATTGAAACACGTAGTTGTGATATTATTATATGTTTATTGATATGACTTAAACGGGCATTAACGCGATTAATTTTATTAAATAAAATTCATAAGGTCGAAACGTCAAGCACCGAAAGGTAAATAAAATTAATTGAGTTAATTCCCGTTTAAATCATATCAATAAATATGCAACACGAAAGTTTAAAAAGTTACCGTAAAATAGCTTAAATTTAAACTTAGTAATTTGTTTGTTTGATCTCCTCTCGAGCTACTGGTCAGGTTCGGATAATTTTAAGAATTTGGTTGTCTAGGCTAAAGACGGCGAATATCACGCCACAAGTCATAAGTCCAGGGCTCGGAATTAGGTAGAGTTTTTCATGTACTTACACTGATTTCATACAGCGAAAGAATAAAGTGGATATGCCTCAAATCCCGAGATTAATTTTAAAGAGCAGAAAAAAATCCCATAATTTTTTAAATAAAAAGTTACTTACTTTTTTACACAATTTGAACTACTGCACGCGCGACTAAATATTTTAATTCTTACAGTAATGTCGGAAGCGAACACTTCAAATCTTACTGGTAATGAATCGGACAAGGAAAATGATTCTGATGGGCCGTTTAAATAAGCAAAACCTCACGAGTCTAGGCTAGAAGCAAAAGTATTTGCTCGTATTTATAAAAAAGGCGAAATATGCGTATGAGAATTTACTACAGACTTTCAACAATTTGTATTGTGAATTAATGTAAACTAATAAAAAAAAAATGTTAATTATCTTTGTTTTATTTGTCTATCTCTGAGGTTTTTATTATTATTTATTCGTAATATTGCCACACGGGATTGTCCATTAGAAATCCCGGGAAGGTCCACATTAATATCAACATTTCGATGCAAGTACATAAAAAACTCTACCTAATTCCGAGCCCTAGTCATAACCCATAGGACAGGTGCAGTGATGTATAGTGCCTTTTAACATAACTATCATGTGTCGCACTAATGGTACAGACGGCTCAACCAAGACATACACATTAATACTTCTTCACCTCAGAAGCTCGTAAATACGTTCTTTGGTGTATGGAATACAGTAAGCAAGGCTTGATTTTGCATTGAGTCATTTTCCTCACACTCAAAACAACATAGAGTTTTGCTCACTTTTGTCGGCGTTTCGGCTGCTGAGTATACCTAAGCAAGTTGATTTTGGGTCACGAGATCAAAAATTATTTAGGGACTTCTCGTGCTTTTGTGTCCCTTACTGCGTTCAAGATTCTATAGTAGAATCTTCCGCTTATTCGGAACTCAAAATTGGCACTCTAAGTGAAACATTGCTCTCTTGTTGCACAAATAACTATTATACTATATATAACCACATATCTGTATGTATAAGTTATATGTTTGTGCTATGACGATATTCACAGTCTTGCACGTTGGTAGGTATAGTGCTATAGGTGAAAACCGAGACTCCTAAGTAAATTACAGCCAGCCTATTAAATGGCACAATATTGATCTGGAATAGGAAGGTTTATACAGGTACTGGCAAACTTATCAAAATGCATCAACTCTACAATTCGCTATACAATCACTTCACTCAGAACCCAACAAATTGATTCAAAGTAGTTGCCGGCTTGTAGTCCTAGTCGGTGGCATTAATCATGCGTTTCTACGTCGAAGAACACACAGCAAAACTTATTTATAGCGTATACTCAAATAAAACTGGCCTAGCTTTGCTAAGTTACATAAAATAAAATAAATAAATAAATATCTTACAACTTACACACAACGCCATCTAGTCCCAAACTAAGCAGAGCTTGTTTTATGGGTACTAGAATAACTGATACTAATACATATATACTTTTCTTTTGTAAATACATACTTATAATACATAGAAACACCCAGGCTAAGACAAACCCCCATGTACATGCACACAAAGATTTGTCTAAGCGGGAATCGAACCCGCCACCTCGGCGTCGCAGGCAGGTACACTACATTAATGTAAAGTATACTATAACTTTTAGAAGTTTTCATAAAATGTCTTTTGTTATTTTCATAGAGTGCCGGTTCTTGTCAGGCAATGATGACTTTGTGGACTTGTTCGAAAAATTAGGAGATAAACATACATGGCTGGTAGAGAAGCCCTGTTTATAAGCGTTTAAATTAAAGTTCCGTACCAAAGATTAAAATAAATCCCTACGGATTTTGCTCATTCGTCCGGCTGTATATTGCCCCGTCACAAAAGTGCAGCATTGAAACATAGGCACTCTTTTTATACATTTTAAAAATACTAATAACCTTTTACAACTTTTGCTCCACTACTTCTCATATCGTCGGCTTAGAGTGCAAACCAGCTATCTACATTTTTCTTAATTGCAAGTCTCTATCTTATCATAATGCATTTTAAGATCACAATCAGCAAATTTTCAAAATAGAGACAGCAGGTTTTCAATAAAATAAGTTTTGTATTGCGACCAACGCGCACTTGATCTCTTTTGTAATAATAATTATACTCAAATAAATATCACTAAACTTTAAAAGTCATCCATATGGCCATCCATCGTCAACTATTTCATTGTTCTAATAATTAAGTTAATTCTAAGAAAATCCTTCTTGTGGTTTTATAAGTGATGTTTTGTAGAAATAACAATGTTTTAAAGTACTTGTACAAAGTCTTTGTATGAATAAGACTTTATATACCAAGTGTTTGTATTTGTTAAGCTTTGGATGCACAGATATAAGATTACTCACGAAGAACACCTGTTGACACTTGCGAAGTTCCGAGTAATCGTACTAACTTTAACTTGCTCTTACTAAAAAAACAAACAAAGACATAATTTACAGTTCTTATTTTAAATTTTGATAAAGCAATAAAAATGTCCTAAACATCTAGTTTTTACTAAATTGGATGCAAATCTAAAGATCCCGTCCGACTTGGAATAACTAGAATACATTATTGGCTAAAAACTGATGCTAACAAAACAAACAGTCACTTTTACCTAAACTTTTTCTGAATAATCTGACTTTTTCGAGGCAAATTATCGTTATTCATGATATTGTCCGACTTACAATATATTTGCAATTTGTCGATGAAAAATTTACTATTTTTAAAATTCGAAAGAGTTCGAAATAATTTGGCTTCAAAAAAATGCTTTTGATCATTAAAATGTGGTATCACAAGCTTATTTTTATACTTTTGCGATTTTATTATGACGTGAAAATTGGTTTGCAGGCCGATAATCCAATGTGTGGCAATTTAAGATGATTTTTTTTTCACCTAGGGTTACAGAATCATTTACTGAATCACTGGTAAGCGGCTTGGTCACGATGTCATTTACAGCCTGCAATATCCATCCACCTCTACTGAGTTTACAATAACTTCAACTTTCCAAAGTTTTGTTGTCGGGTTGTCTTAACCCCGTTTAATGTCAGAATCATGGCTCATTTGATTAACCTATAAGATGTACAAAGATGGAGTTGCACAAAGGTTTAGGTTTATGGTACATTTTTTTGTTGCAGTTTATTTAATTCCTTTTTACACTATCCTCCAAATGGTACGTATACAATTCGTTAATTCAGGTATGTTACAGCTGTTACGCTATTACTCAGAATTCAAATTCAAATTCAAATCATTTATTTTCATAGGCCCCAGGAGGCACTTGAACACGTCAAAATATTACAAACAAATGATATAAAAATAAATTATAAGTAAAATTAAATTATACTAATTACAATGATTTGAATAACCGGGACTTAGATTAATTTCAATCCAACTGTTTATAATCAGATTAAAATCAAACCAAGTACCAGCTCCGATGGGTATTGCACTATGAGAAGAGCTGGTGAGAAACTCATGTGCACCATCTTTTCAAATGAAATTAATAAAATATAGCAATTATCATACATATTGAAATACACATAAAAAGAGCAGTTCATTTCCAAATACTGTTATCATTTATGTAGTCTAAAATACTGTAATAAGCTTTCTGAGACAATCTGATTTTAATATATTTCTTAAATTTACCTATCGATAATTCTACTGCGTCTAATGGAAGTTTACTGTAGAAGCGTATACATTGACCTGGAAACGAGTTAGAGATTTTATGGAGCCTAGTAGTGGGCACAGCCAGTTTGTTTTTGTTCCTTAGATTTAATTTATGGAGATCACTATTTTTCTTAAATTTTGTTCGATTCTTGTGGACGTACAATAAATTTTCATAAATATATTGAGAATGTAACGTCATAATATTTATCTCTTTAAATTTTGAATAGATACTTTTGAATCAATTAAGTTATCGAAGAATATTTGTCAGCCGTTCTTAACTAAAAACGACAGTTTGAATTTAAGCCGAATTTCTGTTTAAATTACTTTCACACTTAGTACTATTAAAGTACTCGTAGGCAAAATATCTTTAGAGTAAAATAAGTTGAAATGATTGACCGAATCTGTAGCATGCAAGATTGAAGTCCAATGCGTTGATTCATCTAAAAGCAATAATATTATGATTTTTGTCCTATCACGGATTTCATGCTCCTTGCCATATTAATAAACCTGAAGACAGAAAAGCTCTATCATCATTCAAGGCCTTTGATTGAGGATAAATAACGAAATTGGAAACTCAAATAAATTTTACTTAAATACTAGCCGAATAATAATTTTCACATATAGAATTTTGCAGCCGAGATTTTTCAAGTGCGATATTCACATCGCGAATCTATTTTTGTTTTTACTGGACGTTGATTGCAAAAAAAAAACAAATTTCGCTGCCCGGTGGTTTTGATGAGAAGTGTATACGCGTGTTTTCGATTACACACGGGTGTCGAACCGTCCAGGTTATTTTTGCGATACCTATTACAATTATATTCCAATACCATACAAACCAAAGTCGCGAATTCGAAATGTTATAAATATTTATACTAAAGTTGAAATGAACAAGACTCTGCTCTAACCGAAAGGCAGCGGAGCGACGACTTAACTAATGCAATAGACGGTATTTCGCTAGGACACGCTACGAATGGAAGGCTAGGCCAAGCACATTACAATGCTAAGTCAATAAGATCTACCCAGTATATAGCAGGAAACTTATCTAGGTACTGCTAGCTTACTTATACGGCACTTGGATCAAATATCACCTGAGTTAATCCTGGAATCAAGAGCGTACCACCGCTATAATCATTAGAGGGGATTTTGTAGGAGTTTTCTTCTTCAACAACTTGATAACTTCCATTTCGATATTTTACTAGCATTTGGCTTTAAAAGCTAAGTTTTACCCATTCTACTACTGAAAGGTTGTAGTTTTTTCCGTCTCCCTAACACTAACTAAATAAATACTTTTGCTGCGTGTGTGTTAAATAGGTGGCCATGCAAGTAAAAGTTCTTTTGTTATGAGAAAATAAACTTTCAATGCAAATTCGGATACAAAATATTAGTGCCATATAAAATCCTAAAAAAAATCTGACAGTATCATTTTTTTGCGACGTTAACTAAATACATTAGCAATTCGTGTACCGTGAGTGGATTTTAAAATGATCGTAATTAAATTGTCACCTCACTACCGAACCGGAACAACAGTGTTCACTAGTTATTTTCGTGGCTGGTTAAAGGTTAAAGGTATGACAGTGATGCAGTATACAGGATGTACAAGGAAGAGAAAGATTTAGCTTTTGATTAACCAATGCTTATTATCAATGAATGAATTCGTTAAAGGTAAAACATCTCGTTTGTACACATACATATTTTGTATTTGCAACCGCAAGCAACTAACGAGCCCTTTCGATTTCCTCATTTCTCAGCGTGCAGCTTTGCCTTGATTACCCTCCATAACTGCGTGAGGGGTGTACTACATAAAACGGATATTTACGTCATTGAAATATCAGATAAGTCTTGTCAATTTGCGGCAAGTCCAGCAATCTCAATGTGCTGTTTATACTTATATAATAAGTAAGTTTCCCTTCAGATTACGTGTTTACATTTACATCGCAAATATTTTGCTAGCTTTAATTTGTAAAAACTTTTACACATGACTTGTGTTTAATTCATACAATAAAATCCGCCTTCAATAAATACCGTCATAAAAATGTTTGATCTATGAACAGTTAGTTATCCAAAGTTGATGGAAGCCGCTAATTGAAATTGATTTTGTGAGTGAGGCAAATTTTGTCCGTAATCTTTGTGTGAAAACTCACTGCAGGTGATTATTACCTGAAATTATCAAGTATGGGTAGTTACTTGAAGATACTTATTACTTGCCCTCTCTTGTCAACACATTTCAACCCTTAAAAGGACAAAAGCACAATTTTAAAACTCGGAGTCGTCACTACAATTAAAAATTCACGGTGCTTGGAAGTTTCGGACCTGCGAATCTGTTACGTCAATATTATGTGATAAGAAATATTGTTCGAATATAAATAACTTCATTTTATGTAGGGACTTTGTGTATGCTTATGGCATGGTGATGTACACACGCAATGTGCTCACTTCAAACTTTGTACTTGGTAACGGCTTTGGTTCCTTCACTGACGTTGGCGTGCTTGGCGAGCGCACTAGGCAGCAGGGGCCTGACAGAGGTTTGCACCTCCCTCGACGTGATGGGGGATCTCTCGATGTAGTGGGCGGCCCGCGTTTTCTTCTGTGGCTTTCTCATAAATTACTTTATCTCATGCTATTCCGCATGAAAATCCGGTATGTCTTGAGTTCATCGCGAACAGGTGGACTGATAAACGTGGCCAGGGACTATATTATAAAGGGCTAGCTACATTTATTGAAACCACTGTTTTTAGACATTTTCAGTGGCAAAGCGAGGAAAAATAAAAACGTGCTGAATCATTTGAGCAAGGGCTAATACTAGGATTTACTTATACATTCATGACTTGGTCGATGATGTGGATAGATTTTAGAGTTGCTTTTAAGTGATAAACCCTACCTAACCCTATCCCCGTGATATGTAGTTCAGTAGTTTAGCCGTGAAAGCGTGACAGACAGACAGACAGAGTTACTCTCTCATTTATAATATTAGTATGGATTATTGAAATATTGCAACTTGTTGTCGTCGCTGCAATTGTTTAAATTAGTGAGTCATGTTTTTTCTGTATTGTCAACAGAAGCGTGTCGACCGAGCGTCAGTTCCTGTCAGACTTCGTGGTAGGCGCAGAGAGCACGGCTGGCGGTCGGCTGGCGCGTTGGCTTGAACCCACGCCTCGGGTAGAACCTAGTAACTGCGAGCTGAAGGCACCCGCGCAAGCCGCGCGACCGGCTGCCAGGCTTACCATTCCTGTCATCATACGCGATCAGTACGGCGATACTGTATGTTCGCCTGCTTTGAAAGTTGAGGTGAGTTCTTACTTTATTGATGCAAATCTAAGTCAATATATATCATAATCTAATATGTAAGGCTCTAGTCGGCTCCACGCAGGGTCTGCTGTATGATAATCTGCTGCTCGTAGCAATAAGTGTTCCCATATAAAGTGTAAAATAAAGCTCTCAATTTCGTGAAGAAATGTTAATTATTCGGGATAAGGCTACATCAGACCGCTCATTATTTTAATTAAAAATATCTGGACTAAAACTGCAAAAGCGATGCAATCCCGAAACCTTCATTGTCATTTTAAAAAGTAGTTATAATAATACTATCTCTACCAGTTCTCCGACAGTTGTTTCTGTTTGCATTACAAATCTGAATGTCCAATATGGTTTCTAATATAATAATCTAACTAGGCAGCGATAACCGAGTGGGAGACCGTAGTACTGCGAAGTCAAAGGTCTCGGGTTCGAACCGACGGCACACAGCTCTGTCAATAAATTGTTAAGATTCGTCATTTCGAAGATATGTGTGTATTTATCATAAAAAATGTCGCTTGCTAACGGTGAAGAAAAACATCGTGAAGAAACCTGCAAGAGTGCCTAAAAAGTGCTCGAGGGAGTGTTAAGTCTACCAGTCCGCACTTGGCCAGCGTGGTGGACTATGACCTAACCCTTGTTATCATGAAAAAAGGCCCGAGCCCAGCTGTGAGACATGAATTAGATACAGAGCTGCTATTATTTCATCTAACTAGGCCAACCGCCAATATCGAAATGGTGGCGGTGGTGATCTTCTCATTTGGTCGTCTTTGTACATATTATGCTTTACAACCATACTATTGCGAATATACTCTTCGCTTGTAAGGGATAACAAAGTTTAGGAATAATATTTGAAGATTAATAACATAACATCACGCCTTTATCAAAGAGAATGGTGTGGCAGAGGTGTACAACACCCACACTTCACCTGTTATGATTAGATCCTAAGGGATAGGGGGTGAGCCTACCACCATCCACCGGGCACAATTCTAACTTTGTGCTGCTATTGTAAATTGTAAATCCTGACGAAAAATTCACAAATATCACTTTGCCCAAATCGAACCCGATACCTCGAGGCAGTCTATGATTAAAAATTATGTTTCAGTTTTGAAAGCAGCAGCAAAGTGAGCAGTAGTTCTTGAACATACTTGCCAAGTGGTTTCGCTTATAACTTATAATTGTTACAAACATTGAAGTATAGACAGCTACCGATCTTCACTCTAAGCTGGTCTCATATTGCACGAGAAGAGTATACAACGCCAGACTTATCTTATCCTCAAAATGTAAAGGTTGATTGATAAGTAGTTGTGTGTACATTGCACGTATTTTTTTATTTTCTTGCGTTGTAATCGTTTTTAGTGACACGTTGATAAATTAAAATAGTGTCTTTATATACCTGTAAGAATTATCGAGTCAAATACCTAAAAAATATTATTTTTCATATCGCGTGCTTATACTAAGCCGCTGAAAAAATTTAAACTTAATTATGACAATGTTTTGTTCTAAAACCAGATAGGATAAGATATTTCCTTTAAGATTAGCTAACAAGACTTATATTATTAAGTTCAAGTTAAGATTGGCCTTTTCACTGCAGTCTTGAGTGCGATAATAATGCAATTTGTAACAAAAGACTTTCCAAATCGAAATTGATCATTAAAGTCTCCTCAATGGAAAACTATAGCTCTACGTCATCTTATTTGCATAAAAATATTGTTAAAGAATATTTTCTCTTTATAAATATTGCCTATAAAATTTGCTTTTACCTACATGGCCTTGCTTATTTTCTTTCCTTTTCAATACATGTTGAACATTTTCCAAGACCCTGAAATCAAGTGAAGCCTGCTTCCTGCTTCAAATGAGGTTTTCAAACACTGGAAGTGCATCGTAAAATAAGAATGGAAAATGTGTCGGACATTTAGGGTTTCGCATCAAATATTGGAGTTTTGAAACTTCTCATCTCGTACCTAATTCTATGTTTCTAGGTCAAAGCAAAGTACCCTGTGGGTTGTACTTTTCTTTTTGTGATTGTGTACATTTGTGTTCTTTTATTTCAATATTTTTACTTTAATGCAATGGAACTTGATTTTTACGGATCGTTGACTTATTGTTTTTTTTATATTTTATGTAATTATTTTAAACTGTAAGAGATTGCCTTAGTTGCGATAACACCGCCTTTTGTACTATCTTCTTTTTTTCTGTTTACTTGGTAAATCTTGTATTAAGTCATGGTATTTTCAGAATGTATTTACTACTATTTTTTTTTCTGTTATCTCTTGGCGTCCATTAATTGCGTGAGGCATTTTTAAGTATATTTCGACCCCTTTTTTCCCCCTGCCCTTTGGTGAGGTATAGTAAGATATTCTTGAACTCTCACTCTCCGCTTATCGCACGCGAGATTCTTCAAAATGTCTGTTTTGGTTGTAAACGGGTTGGATTATTGAGAAAAGTACATGAAAACACAACTTGTTCTATTACTTTTACTAAAGACTAGCAAAAGAGAGAGGAACCTCCTCACTATGCGTGCCGTGTCCAAAAGGACCGCCTTCTGCATCATCTTCTTCTTATTATTATTATTATTAAACCTTATAGTTTTTCGTGTTTTGGAGTAAAAGATTCTTGACAGATAGACGGACAACCGAGTAATCCTATAAATAATAGGGTTTTTCCGTTTTTGTAACGGAACCCTAAATATGGTCCTTTTTAAAAAATCTACATCAATGTGTCTTCGAGATGGGCGAACTTTCGCATTTTCGATTTTTGCTGGTTGTGTGAACTTTTGCTAAAATTCGTTTGTCTCGTAAAATAGCCTCCTTTTATTTGAAGTCAGTGTAGTAGAAAGTGCGTTGTAACTTTGACCTAGATAAATCTGGGTGGAATATTACGTGTAGTAGTAATAGTTAGAGGTGTTAGTTTTCAGTTGCATCACCCGGGGAACCAAGTTCATACATTCTACATTGTTTGTAACCCTAGATTGGATACATTATTTCCAAATTGGTGCATAAAACAAAGTAGTCAGGAACTACTTTGTAGTGAACATTAAATAAGGGTCACGCATAAGTGGGCCGCCACATTATAAGTTGCATTTGCAGCGTCCATCTCAGTCAAGTGACAGTTGACTCAGATGGACGTTGCAATTGCAATGGAATATTAATTGTGCCGGGCGGAACGAGCTGGCCCGCCTATGTGTAAGTGACCTTAACCGTCGGGTCGCATAATTATTTTGGGTCAGGTATCAGACTTCTCGCGTCGTCTGATATTCAATATTCTCTTCTTTACGAGTAAATAATATTAAATTCAACTGAAAATGTTTATCTATTACTTATTGCTTATCAAACGATTTTTACGAAAACACACTTTGAAACCACGAATCTTACAGCTTGAATGCAGGCTCTAGATCTAATATAAATATTTCCATCGTAAAAAATATGGCAGGTTTACTGTGATTCCTAAATGGTATTAACACATCGTAGTTATATTTAAAAATAAAATATGTTTGATTGTTTTAACCAAGACCTATTAAATTTAATGAAAAGATTGTACAAAAATTATTGGCGTAGAATCCAATTACTCTTTAAAGTGGCATTGAGAAAATGATAAATATGTCACTCCAAAAGAGTGTTAATAAATGACTGAACTAATAGTGAATGAATTTGTATGGGCGAAATCTGTTTACTTGGTAAATCTTGTATTAAGTCATGGTATTTTCAGAATGTATTTACTACTATTTATTTCTGTTATCTCTTGGCGTTCATTAATTGCGTGAGGCATTTTTAAGTATATTTCGACCCCTTTTTCCTGCCTTTTGGTGAGGTATAGTAAGATATTCTTGAACTCTCACTCTCCGCTTATCGCACGCGAGATTCTTCAAAATTTCTGTTTTGGTTGTAAACGGGTTGGATTATTGAGAAAAATACATGAAAACACAACTTGTTCTATTACTTTTACTAAAGACTAGCAAAAAATACTATAATTATTATCATTAAATAATTAATATCAAACAAAAATTAAGAAAAGATTTATTCTTATTCTGTCATATTATATCTGATAGCGCTGAAACTATCGAGCGCTACTTCGCTGCTCTACGGGGTTCGTACGAATACGACAAACACTATTTTGAGAGATTTGGCCAAATATTTTTCACGCAATATTACGCCGTTACCTGCTACAAAAAAAAAAATACTGTTATTTGCCAAGTCCGCCCCCCGGCCACCGTCCACATAAATGAGATTTGAATAGTTTTTGCTTGATCTCCACCCCCTCCTAAGAACACATTACGTAATTAATGGTCGCCCCCCTATGTGATGAGCACTAATGATAATGTCACGTTATTTAAGATAAAAACTTTTTAAACCAACCTTTTTAGCCTATAAACTTGGTTGATTTCGAAAACGGCTCTTACAAATTTGACGAAATTATTCAGAACTGGAAAGTCATTTTTATCTTAATAAAAATTATTTAAATTTGAGGCTTGAAAGCATTTGTACATTTGGTAAATTATCCAAGTACTATTTAGCACTTCAGCCATACTCGAGAAAATTTCATAAAACTTACGTCTAGATTCGAATCTACGTTAAGGGGCGCCAATTACCCGAGGTGTTATTTTATGCTAAACTTCCTCTAATTAACTTTACGATTCAGTTAACACATTATTATCAGAATAATTATTTAAAGATTTTTTCTTTTCTTCTTTTGTTCTTTATGAGGCATCATATTCATGTTATATACCACTACGCCCTTCTGGGTAATATAGGCATGTGGTTTTATGTTATATGTTTCTTGTATGACAGGTAGTGGTCCAGCGGCTCGACAGTGGTATTCGGCAGAGTACCTCTGCAAACGCTGATGGCAGCCGGGTCAAGATGCCCGATGTACCGTACCACCCCACCGTGAAGGATACCATGTGCTTCTATGCCATTACCATGATGAAGGTGAGACACAGTTACCTTTTTTTTCGTTACCGCATTACTCGTGAACTGATTTCGCCAACTCTTAAAGTGCTCATACACGGGCTATAAAAATTGCATCTAGCCGGTAATTCTGGTTGCACCATATATTTTTGCAACTTCTGTTGCTAGTCATTGCTAAGAAAATTTGACAGTACCAGTCTTAGGATTCCTGCCCACGACCGTGTTTTTGTAGGACGCGTGCGTTTGTGCATACATTTTCGACAGTTCTATTTTTCTTCTTCAAGAAATAGGTCACATTCACTATACTACCCTTTGGCTGAATTCACAGCAAAGAAAATAGAACCGGAATATCTTTATTGCCAAGGAAAAGAAAGCGCTAAAGGCGCCGACTTTTTTTCGCATTAAATACCACACATTGTTAATATTCTTCTCCATTTTCCAAAACTGGCAATTTTTCTTCGCGATTGTCCATAACGGGTCGCACGGACCTCCTGGACAGCTGTGTAACTTCACTTAGGGCTCTCACCCACAACCGAGTTTTTGTAGGACCGGTAATCAGTTGGTAAATGGGCTGGCAGAAAGATAGGTTTTTAAGTGTGTTGTTTTTTTTTAGGCGTACCAGAACTTCTCGTTCGAGGAATTACGCCTGGCGAGCGATTCATGGGGCGACGGTGGCGCCATTGGAGGCTCATTCTCGCACAACGGGCGCTTCCCCGCCGAGCGCCTGACCGTGCGCATGCAGCCCGATAGATCGTACATCGCCGAGTGGACACCTCGCCTCTCGGGCAGTTATGTCTTTCGGTGCACCCTCGATGACCAGCTCACACCACAGGTTTCATAAAATATATATATATTATTTTCTAAATTATTTCACTGTTTTAACGTATACCGACGAGCCTGTTATAATGATTGCTAGACAATTGCGTACGGCAATAGATCTGTTAATTCAATTAATGAATATTGTTGACAGGAACTAAAGATAGTGGTAGCAGATAACGTGTTAAAGGGTCCGTCTGACCGGAGCGTGCAGACGGGCACGCAGCCGTCTACTCCGCCCGCCAAGCTGCGGCGCTGCACGGCACGGTTCAGCGCCGGTCTGCGCATCAGGGCCAGCCCTAGTCTACAGGCCGAGGAGGTGGGCCGAATACCGGCTGGATCCAACATTGTTTTTGTTGAAGAGGTAACTACTTTTAAATGTATTATCTATACAAGGTGTCCCAGTTTACGGCGAAATCAGGTGGAGTAAGTTCAGACAGTTATCAGAAAAAAAATTATATAATAAAGAAATAGTACACCCTATGACGGACTTTTCGATCTAGGTGTAGCAGTATAAATGAATTATTATTTAGCGATGGAACATCTATAATCATTATCATTTTTATCATCGTACATCGAATCGACCGAATCAGGCTCTCTGAGCACATGTTTTCCGTAGGTGGTAAACAAGGACGGCACTTGGGTGCGCTTGGGCGAGGAGTCTCTACGTATGTTCACCGACTGCGCTGAGGTGGCGTGGTGTCTGCAGCACCACCGGCACCACGACCGCGCGCTGCTCGTGCCTTACGAACCCACCACTTCGCCGCAGGTAACATTATTATCATAGACAGTCAGTCCCATCCTGACTACTGTAGTAAATTGGGTACTTGATACCACTAGTCAATTGATATAATCTTTTGTATGGCGATCGAAAGCTGAGACGTAGTGGGGACGTCACTTTTTCCTATGCTCACATGTCGCACTATTTTCAGTTCTTAATGCAAAACGGTGTCTTCTTATTATTCGTTAATGGTGTCAATTATCCAGTTATAGATCTGTCTTTACTTGATCATATTTAACTGACCGAGTCTATTGGTATCCCAGTCAACGATATAATAGTGTAAGACCTGACCGATTATTTGCTTATCGAATCGTGCGAGAAAATTAAGAAACATATCGATAATTACTGGTTTACGATTATATACGACGTTCTGCAGTGTAGTATATACCTAAGACTCCTACGTTTGTAAATAGTCTTAAGCAGAAGATGAACCCCTTTTGTAGCTTTAGTTTGATACAATTTGTCTTTTGTATACAGATGGAGTTGACGGGCACGTGGTCTGGCTACGGCGACGCGCAGGGTGACATGCACACGTGGACGCAGGACGAAGATGATGACGGACTGCCCGGTGAGACCCTTACAACAAGTTGTATCCCATTACTAAGTTTTTCATTAAGGCGGTGCAGCTTACGAAATCTGTTCTTTGAAGAGGGTGAGGCAAGGGAGGGACGGCAGCAGGCGCGCGGGGCCCCGCGATATTTAGACGTGTTGACAGTTGTTTCAAACTGACAGTTGACATTTAGGCGCGAAAACGGGTCCACACTCCACCGTTCCGTTGACGTCACTAATGTCGCGGGCTTTAAGTTTTATAATTTCTTAATACGATGTATGATTTATTATAAGAACCATAAAAATGGACTATACATCTACATGAAGTCACCATAATAATACCACCATTGTTCAGAAAAAGAGCCGATTTGCGACATGTTTTGTGCCAGTGTGTCCATTACTGTCCATTTCTTTCAAACAAGTTTTAAATACAATATTTTTAGCTGGACCTGGACGGATCCGAAAATGAGGAAAAAGTGGTTCCAAGCTGCAAAGGGAGGATTTTACTTCTTTAAAGACTATTATTCACTAGACTATTATATACTTTTATCAAAGTGATCTTCACAGCATCGAATAATAAAATGCATACTAGAAAAGGAATCACCTACCTTGTTTACCTACTAAGCAAGTTCGTGAGGCATATGATACACTATTTATTTATTATTTGTATTTTACAGCTGGAGAAAGACGTTGAAAATTGGATGAAGTTTAAAATCTTTGGTATGCCACAATAGAATGATGCCAATGAAGCCAATATCAGTTATAATTTAAAAGAAAAGACGTGTATAACTGTCTGGGTTGGTGATAGGGAGAGAAAACAAACGAAGTTTTCCTTTGGCGTGAAATAACGTCTATTATAAAAAAAAACAAACACCCTTAAAGTTAATAAAACAAATAGTCACTAGGAAATAGGTACATGTTAACATTCGACACGAAAAGAAGTTCACAGAAAAAATGGCGGCGCATAGCCAGCGAGACGCGGAGGATTACTTTGGCGCGTGTAGCGTGTGTATCGGTGCGCGGGCGTCGGCCAAGAGAGCGAGCTTTGGCGAACGAACTCCCTTTTCGGCGACTGGCGCGCCGTGAACTGCGACCGAACCTGCGGCGCGACGGGAAACTATTTTGAAGGTCTCCGAACGGCGAGCGACCGAATGCCACTTTGGCGCGCGTTTTAAAACGCGCGCTATAACCTCCCCCTCTAGCCTAACCGAACGCCCTCGCGGTTAGGGCTAGTCTAAATACCTACGGGGACTACCTCGTTTACGTTTCTCCCTAACAGGAGGCTCTACCTCTCCGGAGAAGGGTGTGAGATGCGAAACGTGATATTTGCCTATATCTTGCCCCGTTTGAATATTTTCCAAACCATAAGTAGTCGGAGTGTACACTTTACCTACTTTGTATGGGCCGTCACGACGTGGGATGAACTTCGCGGTTTGTCCGCGTCCTGCGTCGTTAGCGCCTTGAGTCTTAAGCAATACTAAGTCACCTACCTTAAACTCTGGTGATGGCCTCCGTTTTTGGTCCGCGTTCTCCTTTTGGACAGCCTGTGCTTTCTCATGGATGTCTCTGGCCTCGTCCAAGGTTGCAGCCATCTTCTTTAGGAAAGGGGTGATGCCGGGGATAAAATTGTCGCTGTCGACGATGCTCCTCATATCCGATAAGGAATCGGAAGGAGTTCGCAACTCTCTCCCGAACGTGAGATACGCCGGTGTAAAGCCCGTGCTGCTGGTTACAGCAGAGTTCATGGCAAACCTGATAGAGGCAAGGTACTGGTCCCAGGTGGTATGGTCGGGTCCTACAAGAATAGCCAATTGTGGTTTGAGGTCCCTATTCTTGCGCTCTATGGGATTGGCTTCCGGATGATAATACGGAGTAAGCGACTGGGTTATTCCCAAAACATGGCAGGCCTGCTGCATTACTTCGCTTACGAATTGCACGCCATTATCGCTGATAAGGCGGCGTGGCACGCCGTACCGGAGAAACACTTCGTTAGCCAGGACTTGTGCGCACTCCGCGCTGGTGGCGTTTTCCAATGGAAATAATTCCACCCAGCGCGAACAGACGTCTTCAACTATAAGTACCCACCTGTGCTTCTTAGGTGTCTCTACGAGGGGTCCAAAGAGGTCCACGGAGACCACCTCGAAGCGTCTGGAGACAGCCGGGGTCTGCAACAGCCCCGCTGGTTTCCTATTATCTGCCTTGTACCGCTGGCAAGCTACGCAGTGTTTTATGTAGTCCTTTATGTACGACCGCATGCCAGGCCAATAATATCTGGCACGGACGCGGCCCAGTGTGCGCTCGACGCCGAAATGACCCGCCGTAGGAGCGTCGTGAAGCTCGACCATAACTTGCCTGCGTTCGTGCTCGGGTACTACTAAACAGCAGTCTTCCCCATCGTCTGACTCTAAACTGTACCTGTATAGAATGCCATCAGATACGGTGTATCCGCGGTCTGACCAAGGTCTCCCCCTAAAGGGTTCGTCCGACTCCAAGTCTTCAACGATTTTCTTCACTTCAGGATCCGACAGCTGGTTTTCACGGATGTCACTACTAGTCCTTTTGGGCATGTCAACGACGGTCGTGTGCAGCTCGCAGTTTTGTTCCTGCGGGCACACAGGTCGCGATAGCGTGTCCGCTACTACATTAGACTTACCGGGCACGTATACAATGTTTAAATTGAATTCTTGCAGTACCAACGCCCATCTGGCTAATCGCCCGCTGGGCGATCTCTGGTTCATCAGCCATCGAAGGGGCTGGTGATCTGTGCGGACTGTTACCTCAGCGGTCTCTACGTACCCTCTAAACTTACCTAATGCCCACACGACGGCGAGCGCTTCCCGCTCGGTCGTGCAGTAGTTTCGCTCAGCATCGTTTAGTAGGCGGCTCGCGTATTCGATGGGCCTTTCGTCTGGCCCCTCCCCCTGCAGGAGAGCAGCTCCCAGGCAGTATGCACTGCTGTCGGTGCAAATTACGAACGGCTTCGTCTCGTCTGCCTGGCGGAGTATGGGCGCAGATACCAGGAGGGATTTGATTTTATCGAAAGCCTCTTGCTGCTCGGTGTCCCACCGCCACGTACTTGACTTTTTCAACAGGCTGGTCAGAGGTCTCGCAACCTCGGCGTAATTGTTAATAAAGCGTCGAAACCAGCTCGACGTTTGTATGAAGCATTTTAATTGCTTACCGTTTTGAGGGGGGGACATATTGTCGATCGCTGCAGTTTTGTCCGGATCCACTTGGATCCCACCTGGTACTATTATGTGTCCCAGGAATTTAACAGATTCCCTCGCGAAGAAGCTCTTGTCCCTATTGACCCTTAGCTTAAACATAGCCAAGCGGTCGAAAACTGCCTCTAAGTCTGCCAGGTGCCTCTCGAAAGGCCCTGGAGAAAGTAGAATAAGGTCATCCAGATAGGTCAGGAGTTCTACTCCCTTGAGGTTGGAACTGAACCGGTCCATAAGCCTTTGGAAGGTAGCGCCCGAATTCCGCAAACCCATCGGCATTCGTTTGAATCGAAAGGTTCCGAGTGGCGTGGTGAACGCCGTCTTATCCTGGTCTGCCGGGCATACCCCGACCTGGAAGTAGCCTGACCGAAGGTCTAGGGTAGTCATATACTCACTAGTTTTGGCCGCGTGCAGCACGTCCTCGATGCGGGGTAGCGGATACCGGTCTGGTTCGGTCACCGCATTGAGCTTCCTGTAGTCAATACAAAGCCTTAAACTGCCGTCCCTTTTACTTACCAGTACGACGTTCGAGGCCCAGGGGGACTCGCATTCCTCGATGACATCATCTTGTAGCAGCTTGTCGAGCTCCTTCTGCAAGGCGTCCCTCCTGCTCTGTGACAACCTGTACGGCGGACTGGCAATAGGTTCCTGTTGCGGGCTTACCTTGATCCGATGCGTAGCGAATTCGGTGGCGGGCCCTCCGCGTGCAAACTGCGGCGCGCGCTCACCAATGAAAGAATTGAGTGCGCTTCGCTGCTCGGGGTTCAACTTGGTACCTTCGTCCGAGCGCAGCGCCAACTCCGACGATGAGGCGCGCATTAGGTCAGACTCCGCCGGACTAAGCGTGTAAGAGTACACAAAGTCATAAGGTATATTAGGACTATCAGCAAATACCCACTGGCGTCGGGCCACATCTATAATCATGCCAGCCCGAGCCAAAAAATCTACACCTAGGAGCGTTCTCGTGTCACTGTTAGGTAACACTAACAGCTGACATGGTATCTTACGGCCCTGTATAACAATTTCGACTTCAGCTGTCATCATGTCTCTCCATTGTTTCGTTCCATCGGCTAACTGAACAAAAAGTTTAACTTTACCAAAAGAAACCCCAGATTCAATAAGTACTTTATGTAGTAGGGGGCTTGCAATGCTATGCGTAGCCCCTGTGTCTACGATTGCTACGCCGTAGCGCCCCGAAACGTCAATATTAACCATCGGGTATGATTCATGCATGCTCATGCTAGATAGCTTAATACACGAATCGTTATTACGAAAACTATCTATTTCGATGCTATTGAACGACGGCTTAGCATCAGACTTTTTGTTGCAAACATCGCATTTCGATCTCACAACACCTTCTTTTCCGCAACCGTAACACCGTATTGGGTTCGTACCTTTATCGGTTGTAGCTTTGCTAGCCTTTCGACACTCGGTCGTTGAATGCCCTAACGCTTTACAAAATGTGCATCTAATACGCGGAGCTCTGGGAGTTTGATTCGAGTTAGAAGTGAGTTTGTTGTCGGTAGTAGCGGATCGATCGGTCGCAGCACTCGCGGCCGGCCGCACGTTCGGTTTCGCGGTAGCGATGACGGGCGCGGGGTTTAATTCAGATAATGAATCCTCCGCGAGTCTCGCTCGCTTTGACAAATCGTTTAAATCGACTATACTGTCTCGCGGTAACCTTTTTCTTATGCGACGGTGTAATAAACTATACACTATGTCCACTTGCATCACGACCGGCACTATGTACGGTAATTTAACAATTAAAGATCGTACCTTAGACACAAATACCTCTGCGCGCTCCGTATCGCTGTGTTCTTGCGCGAAGATCTCGCGCAGAATCCGGTAGGCTGGTCTCTGAGCGCCGTAGGCAGCGCGTAGGCGCGCCAGCGCCTCAGGCCACGAAGCGACGTCAGGGCGGGTGCCGCGCCACCATACGGCCGCGTCGCCGGCTAGGAGCATGGCGAGGCCCCGTAACGCGTGTTCGTCGGACACGTCGGTGCACTCCTTGTACACTTCAACTGCGTCGATGAACGCCTCCAAGGTGTCAGCATCACGTGACTGCCCGTCGAACCTCGCGGTACATCGCGCAAAGTTCCCGCCGGACGACGCGGGTGCATTGGGTGCGCTCCGCGAAGGTGATGCCGCAGGCGTCGACGCCACAGGGTTCCACTGGTTGCTGTTACGTTGTATCGATCGTAGAGTAGCTACTAGTGTGTGGTTGTTCTCAGCCTGTGTCCGGGCGAACGATTCCATCATTGTAATTAGTAGCTTCTCGGTGTTGGACGTCGCGGCGGGCGCCCCAGTGCGGGATCCGCCGGCGGCGAAGTCACGAGCGGCGGCGCCGCCCTCGGCGCGCGTCACGTCGCTGTAGTACGATGCGGCGGCGGGGGCTCCGATGCAGGCCCCGCCGACGGCGAAGTCACGAACGGCGGCGCCGGCCTCGGCGCACGTCACGTCGTTGTAGTACGGTGTGGCGGGGGCTCTGGTGCGAGCCCCGCCGACGGCGAAGTCACGAACGGCGGCGCCGGCATCGGCGCGCGTCCGGTCGCTGTAGTACGGTGCCGCGGCGGGTGCTCCGGTTCGGTCCCCGCCGGCGGCGAAGTCGCGAACGGCGGCGCCAGCCTCGGCGCGCGTCCGTTCGCTGTAGTACGGTGCCGCGGCGGGTGCTCCGGTTCGGTCCCCGCCGGCGGCGAAGTCGCGAGCGGCGGCGCCGGCCTTGGCGCGCGTCCGTTCGCTGTAGTACGGCGCCGCGGCGGGTGCTCCAATTCGGGCCCCGCCGGCGGCGAAGTCGCGAACGGCGGCGCCAGCCTCGGCGCGCGTCCGTTCGATGTAGTACGGTGCCGCGGCGGGTGCTCCGGTTCGGTCCCCGCCGGCGGCGAAGTCGCGAACGGCGGCGCCAGCCTCGGCGCGCGTCCGTTCGATGTAGTACGGTGCCGCGGCGGGTGCTCCGGTTCGGTCCCCGCCGGCGGCGATGTCGCGAACGGCGGCGCCAGCCTCGGCGCGCGTCCGGTCGCTGTAGAAGTCGGCAGCGGGGACTCCAGCACTTGTCCCGCCGGGCACGTGGTCGAGAGCGCCGACGCCGGTGTCGGCGCGCGTCTCGTCTTCTGTGTCAGTCGTGGTACGTGCTTGGGTGATTGCGGCTCCGGCGTCGGGCCGCGTTGTCACCACGGAGCCCCGATCGTCATCGGACGCGGTATCGCTGCTGTGCTCTTCCTGCTGTTGCTCGTTTGCCGCGTGTGCCGCGCGGGTTGCTCGCGTTCTACGCATGCTTCTTTTCGTATGTGGGTTCGTTCACGTGTTAGGTATGCACTAATCACTGCCGCTAGTTGGGAGCCACTTATAACTGTCTGGGTTGGTGATAGGGAGAGAAAACAAACGAAGTTTTCCTTTGGCGTGAAATAACGTCTATTATAAAAAAAAACAAACACCCTTAAAGTTAATAAAACAAATAGTCACTAGGAAATAGGTACATGTTAACATTCGACACGAAAAGAAGTTCACAGAAAAAATGGCGGCGCATAGCCAGCGAGACGCGGAGGATTACTTTGGCGCGTGTAGCGTGTGTATCGGTGCGCGGGCGTCGGCCAAGAGAGCGAGCTTTGGCGAACGAACTCCCTTTTCGGCGACTGGCGCGCCGTGAACTGCGACCGAACCTGCGGCGCGACGGGAAACTATTTTGAAGGTCTCCGAACGGCGAGCGACCGAATGCCACTTTGGCGCGCGTTTTAAAACGCGCGCTATACGTGTAATATTTGAGAGTCCATTTTTTTAATTTCCAATGTAGAATATGATTGATTATTTGATATTTATTGTGGTTGTGTGAATTTGCAATCTGCCTAAAATTAAATTTGGATAAAAAAATGGTATTCAAATACAGAGTTTTATTTCATAAAAAATGTTAACAACAGTCTTATTGTAGTTTGCACAGTATATAATATTAACATAACATCACGCTAATATTACCCAGAAGGGTGTGGTAGAGGTGTACAACACCTACACTTAGCAGTGGCATATCGCCATTAACCGAGCACGATACTACAACTATAATATTATTATATAATATACAAATTAAATTACAGTATGTTTTATGACAAATTCTAAACAGGCTCAGATGTTTTACAGTATAAAAATCTTTACTACGTTATCTGTTAGTAGTTTCTTTCATTAATCAAATGTTTCTAGAATTAGTAAAAATTACATGGTAGAAATGAAATGAGGTCTGTCCAATAAGGTGTTTCTAACTTATTCTCTTGTTTTCACTCATTACAACCTATTGTTCAACTCATCCTATTGTTTTTCTTTCACCTTATGAAATGAAATAAAAATATCATCTTGACATCTCATGGAATATACATAATAAACAACATTATACAATTATTATTATTAATTACATAATATACAATATTTTTAGCTGGACCTGGATGGATCCATAAATATATTATTATATATAATTAATATAAATTATATAATTATATATTATATATAATATATATATATTATGTATATTAATTTATCTTATATTTATTTTATAGTATGCAATATATCTAAAAATAAAATAATTTAAATTATTTTACTTAACTTTATTTACATTTGTTACCCATTTTGACAATATTATAACAGAGCGTCCGAGACAAACCTCCTACTGCACTTCAGCTAGCTGGCAACTTTTTCTTATCTCTTCTTCGCAAATAGAAGAGCACGCGCGTATTGAATTTGGAATTCTTGTCACTTCGTTACATTAAAATTTATTTTAAAAAACATCTAGTATTTAAAAATAAAATACAATGTTTATTAAATAGCATATAGCCAAACATAACCGAACAACAAAATTAAAAGACCGTTCCGCGTGAACAAAAAAAATGTTTAGTTCGTCTTATGCCGCGTCCACACCTAGCAAACGAACAGCCATAAACCAGCCAAAAGCGTGACGGGCCATAAACTTCATTGATATCTTGGACCACAAATTTATTCTTATAAGACGGAAAAAAGGTGAACTAAATTATGTTGTAATAGCTTTATGATTACAAAATAAATATTTTGATCAACGCCACCTCTCAAATCGAAAATACCATGTTATGCTTTTTCTAAAAAATAGAAAAAAGTATTTACGCAAAATTTTGACAGCTAAATAATTTTTCATTTACATTTTCTTTGAGTTATTTATGACTTAAAATTATGGTATTTCTTATTTTATTATTAGCAGGATTGTCGAAAAGTAACATTTCTCGCGATGTTTCATTAATTTTCATAGATCAGTGTAATTTATTTTACGATATCATATGCTCAAACAAAGAACACAGGCTCCTCGTTTGAAGGCCCGTAGGCGACTGAAGTAACAGGTCGGGGAGCATGGTAGATCAAGGTAAAGTGGTGCCTCATTGGTGCCTAAATACATTATTTCAGCTTTTAACGAAAATAAGGGCTAAATTAAAATATTGGCTGGTTGTTATATTAAAACGGTGTAAACATTTAACAAAAAAAAAATTAAACGTAACTATTTATTTAGAAAAATACATGATGTTCTAGTTGAAAAAATCAATTTGCAGGAGTTGTAAGATTTTTTTAGAGGTCTCTTTGTGAATTAATTATACCGAATATAAATATACGTTTTTGTTACAAAGTTTACGGTCTACATGATTGGAAGGATTATGTACTTATATCTTGTATTTTATTCCACTTCGTAATTTAACTCTAAATTCAAATTCAAATTCAAAATTCAAATTCAAATCATTTATTTTCATAGGCCCCAGGAGGCGCTTGAACACGTCGAAACATTACAAAAAATGATATAAAAGTAAATAATAAATAATACTAAATTATACTAATTACAATGATTTGAATAACCGGGGCTCAGATTAATTTTAATCAAACTGTTTAGAATCGAATTAAAATCAATCTAAGTACCAGCTCCGATGGGTATTGCATTATGAGAAGAGCTGGTGAGAAACTCATGTGCACCATCTTTTAAAATGAAAAATATAACAATATAAAAGTACATAAAAAAATCACATAAGAAGAGCAATTCATTTCCAAATACTATTATCATTTATGTAGTCTGAAATACTATAGTAAGCTTTTTGACATAATTTAGTTTTAACATATTTTTTAAATTTACCTATTGATAATTCTATTGCGTCTAAAGGAAGTTTATTGTAAAAGCGTATACATTGACCTGGAAACGAGTTAGAGATTTTATGGAGCCTAGTAGTGGGCACAGCGAGTTTGTTTTTGTTCCTTAGATTTAATTTATGGAGATCACTATTTTTCTTAAATTTCGTTTGGTTTTTGTGAACGTACATTAAATTTTCGTAAATGTATTGAGAATGTAACGTCATAATATGTATCTCTTTAAATTTATTTCTTAGTGTCTCCTTGGGACTCATCATATAGATAGCTCGAATAGCTCGTTTCTGGAGCACAAATATTGAATCTATATCCGCGGCACTACCCCAAAGCAATAAACCATATGACATTATACTGTGAAAATAGCTAAAATAAACTAAACGTGCAGTGTCAACATCGGTCAGTTGACGAATTGTGTTTGACGATCTGTTCAGGTAAACCAGTCTTTGAAAAACGACGATTTTGTCAAATGTCACCTAGGAAGGACATCGCCTTAAACCCCTATTTCGCCAGTTCCTGATAAAGATTTAGTAAGTTAACTGACTGATAAATTTTTTTTAATTGACGTTTTATCAGACAAAAACCATTCGAATATCAAGAACTTATCAGGAAACTGTGAAATTGGTCCTTAATCTGATATTTTCTCCTATCCAACTTTAATCAATAATGATTACCACTTTTAGATTACACATCGTTGAAATGAAATTATGGTAATGATTACCTATAATTTCTAGTTGAGTTACGAATACATATAGCTATAATCCTTTAAATTGTTGTTCCAGAAATAACATGTATTGATGACAGAAAATTCCCGTTCCCGCCGGAGGACTTCTTCAGTGATGTGAGTATTCATGTCACATTTCATAATAATTTGTAGGCATTAAGTCGAATTGAAATTCATGAAAGGAGGGTATCCTACTAATGTTAATTGAAACTGTCTGGCATTACGATTTCACAGCTAAACTACTGGACCGATCTTGATAAAAAATGGTATGGAGATAATTCAAAATCTCAGAAAGAATATAAATAAATAAAATAAATAAATAAAAATATTTCACAACTCACACACAACGCCATCTAGTCACAAACTAAGCAGAGCTTGTACTATGGGTACTAGAATAACTGATACTAGTACATATATACTTTTCTTTTTGTAAATACATACTTATTATACATAGAAACACCCAGACTAAGACAAACCCCCATGTTCATGCACACAAAGATTTGTCTTAAGTGGGAATCGAACCCACGACCTCGGCGTCGCAGGCAGGTACACTACCCACTTTGCCATCCGGTCGTCAAATATAGGCTACTTATTATCGACGTATCACGTGGGTGCTTAAATCTAGTATGAAAACTATAAATCAAACGAAAGGTTATAAATGTGTGTGTGTGTGTGGATGTTTGTTATATTTATTCACGCAAAAATTACTGGATAGATTTTTATATGCTTTCAAACCTAATAACATCTATATATTAACAAGATACTATTACATATCTTTAATGTAATATATTGGCTAAGAGGAGCTCGTGGCTCAATCGAAGCCGCGCGGACCGATCGAACTTGCGAGTTCAATGCTAACCGCGGTCGGCTGTGGATGGGTGACCATCTTTAAAATAACCATTTAGCCAGCCATAGAGACTGTAGTTACGGGTCAGATGCCAGAAAGTCTGACAATTAGTCTTACAAAGAGAATCGTATCAATTCATCGTAAAATTCAGCCAAATCCGCAAAACTAGAAGCCGACTCCAATGTTATTAGAAACAGGCATGAGAGTTTGAATGTAATATATTGCTTATATTTCAGAGCGACGGGTCTCTATACCTGTACGGCGTCATGGAACCTAGCAAGCGAGGCAGAGCCGTAGGATCCGATTCACTCAGCTCTGCTTCATCTCCTAGGTAAATAATAGAATATTACACTCTGTTGATTTCTTATTGATGTTGGTTCATTCGTCAGTTAATTATGTACGAATCAAACATTTTATCGCCAGAAAAGTTTCGAGTAAAAGAAAGACTTATCAGAAATTTGGTGTAAATTAAATATGTTTGGTTTCACTTAGTGTTATTTTATTTGTATGACTCTTAATCAATTCTAATAAATAAATTTGAAGTGTCTGCTTTTAATGTCAAAATAACAATGTTCTTAGGCTATTATAGTTACTTCCACGATATCTATGTACAAAATCCAATTTTATTTATTTTCTGTCTGTCTGTCTGCCCGTTTGTATCGGCTAAACATCTAAACAATTGGACCGATTTTAATAAAATTTTAGAAGCAGGTATTGGCGCGTAACATAGGCATTTTTATCGATGTATATTAATATGAATATACACAGAGCTGCTATTATTATAAACGCACTAGACAGTATGACAGCCGTGAGCGGGGCTCTGTTTATTATGATTACTTAATATTTATTAATTTTGTATTTGTTCTTCACCTGCCTTCATATTTTTTATTGCTAGGTAGGACCACCACTGCGAGTAAAGAAGAAGCCAACCTTTTCATTATAGACGGTTTAAAAACCGGAATTAATGAAACGGCTTGTATTTAGCTTATTAGCAGCAAATCTCAACAATCTGAAGCCGTCCTCTTTATGCTTGGGGAGCTGCTGGGCGAAGAGCAGTTATGTCACCCATGCTCGTCGTCCAGCAATTCCTCAGAGTATATTGACCTTTCATCACTGACGTTAAAGCTTTTTGGGACCGGATTAAATTGTATCGTGAAGAAGAAGTCACCATTTACATACGTCGTGCATCGGAGCTATAAGGGTACAGTTGCTGTATCATTAAACGCGGAATCAAAACCGTAATTAATGAAACGGCTTTTGTATTCAGCTTGTCAGGAGCCAATTTGCAAGACTCGGAAGCTGTCCTCTTTATGCTTGGGGAGCTGCTGGGCGAAGAGCAGTGATGTTACCCATGCTCGTCGTCCAGCAATTCCTCAGAGTATATTGACCTGTCATCACTGACGTTTAAGCTTTTTTGGTACCGGATTAAATTATATCGTGAAGAAGAAATCATCATTTACATACGCCGAGCATCAGAGCTATAAGGATATAGTTGCTGTATTATTAAACGCGGCGTCAAAACCGTAATTAATGAAACGGCTTCTGTATTCAGCTTATCAGCAGCAAACCGCAAGACTCGGAAGCCGTCCTCATTATGCTTGGGGAGCTGCTGGGCGAAGAGCAGTAATGTTACCCATGCTCGTCGTCCAGCAATTCCTCAGAGTATATTGACATTTCATCAATGACGTTGAAGCTTTTTGGTACCGGATTAAATTGTATCTTGAAGAAGAAGTTATCATTTACATACGTCGTGCATCGGAGCTATAAGGATATAGTTGCTGTATCATTAAAGCGGAGTCAAAACCGTAATTAATGAAACGGCATCTGTATTCAGCTTATCAGCAGCAAATCGCAAGACTCGGCAGCCGTCCTCATTATGCTCGGGGAGCTGCTGGACGAAGAGCAGTAATGTTACCCATGCTCGTCGTCCCGTGTTTCCCCAGAGTATATTGACCTATCATCACTGAAGTTGAAGCTTTTTAGTATCATATTTAATTTAATTGTGAAGAATAAGTCATCAATTACATACTTCGAGCATCGAACCTGTAAGGATATAGTTGCTGTTTTATTTAACGCTGAGTCAAAACCGTAATTAATGAAACGGCTTCTGTATTCAACTTATTAGCAGTAAATCGGGCGATTGGGCAATCGTTCTCTTTGTTTTTATTTAATTTGTGTTGTGGTAATCTATGCAAAATTATATGATAATACTAATGCAGGTATCAAGTAATTAAAATGAATATTGATACTCTTTCCAAGCCTTTTCTTTTCGACAGACAGAAAGTGATGACTATTGCGTTACGAATACTGATATCGGAATCGATGTTTCTTTTAGTCATTTAATCAATATTTCTGTAAATGGACCCACGTACTGCAATCATCATATTTTGCGTACAAGACGCAAAAATATTATGTTTTACTACGTTTTAATTTTATACGTGTAGTGATTTGCCAAATTAGTATTGAATTCTTAGGTATATTAAGCTTGAATTTGAATTTCAACATTTTTAAGCAGTTAAATATTAATACAACCTTCGCTAGCTTAAGTAAAACGTCTTGAAAATGAATATCAACAAACTTACAAATTATTGCAATCGATAAATTACATTGCCGTGAATACACACGATCCCGTCACAGTTCCTGTAGAACGTAACTGTGAACTTTACTGTTATGTGTTTTGTTTTAGATTTGGATTTGGATTTGTTAAAATTAAAAAATAAAAGCTTTTTTTAAATTTGAGGTTGGCCTCGACTTCTTTAGGATGCCATCATCTAATCGTGACCTGATAAAAATTGGACCACATTTTAGACAAAAAAAAATTCTCAAATCTCAAACATGAATAAACACAAAGTAATAAAAATACAATCGAATTGAGAACCCCTCCTTTTTTTTGAAGTCCGTTGAAAATCTTTTGCTGAAATTCCAATTTTTTATATTTACTGCCTCCAAATAGTGGGCGGCACTTTTAAGAAACAAAATAATATTGTTAGGTGGACATTTACATTCTAGCGCTATGCAATCTGTCAAAAAGAAAATAAAGGCTTGGAAAATGTATAATAAATAAAATTAAATATTGTAAGGTTTGGCAGCTTTTTTGCATGTGTTATGATCGTTTCGTGCATGATAATGATAGTTAGCATTGCATTGCATTGCAGGCGTATTCAACGACGAAACAACGGGAACAGCGACGAATGGTGGTCCCCGATCAAACACAGATCGAGCGAGAACATACGAGATGTCAACATTATACAAGAGGTTAGAATTACTGTACATACATAATGTGGGCTATCGTTTTTTGTCTCACCAGGAGGCGCCACTGTGGAGTGAGGTTCTAAAGTACGTTTTCAAAATTTGTTCATACAAAATATGATATTATATATTATATATAATTAATTATTATAAATTTATAATATAACAATATAAAACCTCCGCGACACAAGAGTTATTCCTAGTGCGGGCATCGTTTTCAAAAAAAGGAAAAAGTCTTCGGTCTTTTGTTTCATTTGGTCTTATAATTACTGTCACGTGTTTCAAGATAAACACAAGTAAGGTGACTTTGCAAAATGCAAAAATCTATATTGAAATCTTTTAACATGCTATCGTACTGAAAACTTTTAAATTCCAATCATCGCATTAGTGGAGCAGGGTTAAAAAAATAAATCAATGTACTTTATATTTCAGACTGAAATTGAAACGGAGCCGAACGATGGAGCACATCGAAGCAGCCAACTCGCGCAGATCGGCACTCAGACATCACCCGAGAAACATGGCGAAGAGCTCTCCGCGATGCAACTCTATTTGGGAAATAAAGTAGGTTTCGTGCTTTGTTATTTCTCAAGCTATTTGAGGCAAGCTCATCAATTTTGCCACTAAATAATTCCATTCGATTTAGCTACTGTGATGACAAAAACAGAAGTAAAGTTATACATAGTAAGTTATATCGCCGTGGCATCGCCTCGTCTCTGAAATATTTGGCTTGTCAATTTTATATGACAAAGTAAAGTCGTGGGTTAATTTTGTCTTTATATGTCAGGAGAGTCCACGGAGCTCCGGTCGCGGTCGCGGACGCGGGTTCAGGCGGGGTGGCTCCCCGCCGCCGCCGCTCCCCGCGCGTGCCGCACCCGCTCCCCCACCGCCCCGCAAGCACGCTCTCAGCCCCGCGCAATCCGAATGCCTACGGGCAATATTCGCAGCTCTGCTTTGGCATGAAGGTACTAGCAATATTCATTATAATTTTTATGTAATAGCGACTGCACGACTACAGAAATGTGTGCTACGTACTTCTTTACTGTCTGTTCCATCAATTTCGGCTCCAATCTGGGGACGGCAAATAAGCATATGGATTAGTTCGAACTTCACTATATTAGTTTCTACATTGTTTGACCCACCAAACTGTGTAACCCACCCACGAATGTTGTTCCTTAGGCATAGTTCACGACGCGATCGCGTGCGCGGCGTTCCTGAAGTTCCACCCGCAGCTGCCCAAGCAGGGCGCCAGAGTGGTCACGCGGCCCGCGCATGACCTCACGCTTGCAAGGCATCAACGACACTCCGTCGAAGTCTCCAACGCCGGTAACTTACAAATCAAATGGTTAAATAAAGAAGATTTCTGTGTAATGGTTCCATAGACAAACATGCTCATTTCTTACATTTCGACATACTCGTATAATAAAGATTTTAGATTGGCATTTTTAATCTTCTCAACCAAGCACCTCAGTAATGGAGACAGTTGGCTTTAGGCAGTCCAAAACTGCCGATATAGCTCAGTGAGCTAAAATCTGGCATGGATAATGGCCCACATAGCTCAAAGAATATAATATAGCGGTTGGATGGATGAAGATCTAATTAACATTTCGGGGAACCATTGATTTCAAGCGACCTAAAACCATTGAAAATGGACTCTGTCATCGTTGCTAAAACTTTGTAATTTTTGCCACAGATTGCAATTTTTATTGCGCAATTAAAGTAGTGTGAAATCTAATCTGTGTGTCGTGTATACAGGTCACTACCTGCACATCCACCCTTCAACACTGGAGGCGCTGACTCGCTCGGGGGTAGAAGCCACCTCCAGCCGCATGCGCAAGGCTGACATCGACCTGCCTATTCGAGAGGAGGAAGCTCACGTCCCTGACGGTACGTCAACAATTCACCTTTAATGGGTCTGTGCTTTGTCGATAATGATGATGGCATTTACGGAGCCTACAGTAAACTTATACTTAGACAAAATTGAAATCTTTAAAAATGGAACTTGGTCAGCCAAGTGCACTAAACAGTGGCACCTCGCTTGCAGTTGTATCAATGCAGGTTAGACACAATCATTTTATGACAGTTAGGCCCGCTTACCACCAAAGCAGATGAGCACCAAAGTGTTCGTTAGCCGTGGAGAGAGGATATTTGATAACCAGTCAGTTTCGTTACCGAAGCTTATCAGACTGGAGTTGTGAAAATAATGAAACCTGATCAGTTATTCAAATGCATCTCCTCTCGATAGAAACTGAGGCTTAAGCTGCAAAAGAATGTATTTGTGATGCCAGCGAGGTGCCAGTAAACTTCGAGCGAGATGCCAGCGCGATGGCACCGGTTAATGCACTTTGGTCTGAGGACACAAATCAGCCTTACATTTTTTTTGGAATATACCTTCGTTTTTTCTACCGACTCAAAAGAAGAAAGTGTATATGTATAAGCCTATAAGGCTATGCAACACTCAGCTATTTCTTGATAAATTTTAATCGGTCTTTTTTTTTCATTGTTTAATTATTATTTAATGTAGATCCCATCACAATTCTATCAGAATACTGATTAAAAAACTACATGTTGTAATTTGGTATTGTTTTAAAAAAAAAAATCTTTATCATGGCAGTTGCATCTCCGTCGGTAGTGAACGTGCTTCCTCCATCGTTGCGGGCGCTAGTGGCGCTCTGGGACGCCCTCTACGATGCCGAACAGCTACGTGCTGCTACCGACAAGTGAGTTCATTTATTCAACACATGTAATAGTTTGGCTGCACAATAAAGAAGAGTACTGTCAAATAGTTCCACTGACAACCATGCTTATATTATCTATACATTACGACCCATTGTAAAGATTTGAGTTTGTTTTTTGTAGTATTCTCGATCAATCAGAGCTGCTCATGTTGTTCAGAAGAAAGATCTTGCCTATCACTAGACACGTCTCGACAACGCAGATATTGCCTTTGAAATGAGGGCTATCGCGTATGAACTCGCCGCTACGGTACTTGTATAGCGTGAGGTCTCCGCAATGTCAAATGTTACTATTTGCAATTTGGCTATGCGGTCATTGACTTTTTACGTGTTTCTATATAAACACGTAAACACACACAGTTCTGAAGACAACATTTTGCGAGCGACATGGAACGCACTTGTACATAAGACACGTATGAGAGAAAGAGAGAGACGAACGTACTAATGTCCTCACTTGAAATTCGAACAAAAATCCTTATTCCTTGATAATTTTTGGACCAAAATGATAGTGTTCAGAACTCCTTAAAGAACTGTTTCTCTATAAAAACGTTTAAACTGAATGGTTGGGGTAAATAAATAATAATGAAAAATTTTTTTACAGTACCTTACTATTATTTATAGTGGCGCTAACTGGTGAGACACAAACCGATAGATTAGGTAAATTCATTTTAGAGTTCATTATCGTTGTAATTGTATTGTTTATGAAAGAAATTTAATAAAAAATAGCTGTCAGATAGTTACATAGACAAACATGCTCATATTTAACCTATAATAAAGAGTTGAGTTTGGTATAATTATATTATAAAAAAATATTACAAGTATTTGATAAAAAAGCGCCATCTCTCGACAGTATTGTGTTGGTCTTAACTCAAACGTACCGTATGTGACTAAGTGACTTGTCACTCATCGCATAGGTGGCGCTAAAACCAAGTAAGGTTCGTCTAGCTAAGGTGTATATATATATATATATACACCTTAGCTATAGCATATATATATATACCTATGACGCTGGCACAAAAAGAGTTGATAAATTTCGAGTCTAGCAGCATACGAATCCATGGCTGAATTGGCAAAGCACTTGGGGCGTATACCCAGGGAGTGCAGGTTCGAAACTTGCTGGATTCAAAATTTTTCAACTTATATGTTTTATATAATTATATCTCGACCAATCAAACCAGTTAATTTTGTCCAATTTGTAGAGCGACATCTGGTGTCTGATCGTGATCTGACTGAGGAATATTTCTGAATTTGCCTATTTGGATTGCATATCGACATTTAAATTTTGTGTCATTTTAGGAAAATGGATGAAAATATGGAGAATACTGAGGATGATGACGACTCGAATTTATTAAATAACATTCGCAAAAAGAGAGATTGGAATCTTAAGCTTGGCAGAGCACCTTATACAGGTATTTTGTTGATGTATTACAATTTGGTGTTTACTTTGTATGTACTCTCTAACCTGAAATTAGATCATTTTTTCGGAGTTAATTCATATTATTTACGCAAGTTTGATTAAATAAGACTGATGTCCAGTTGCGACCATCAAAAGTCTGGCATTATGGTCGACAGATACTATACTCACATGAGATTTAAACTTAATAGGAGAAATGTGGTTAGTCTTGTGGTTAGCTTATGCGATCTGTTACCGTGAGTTATTGGGTTCAATTCCCGGGTTAGAAAAAAGTGGTATCGGAAGTTGGAATTTATAGGCTATACGGCCTATCACGTGGGACCTAAAGATAACAGTTTATATGTGGATGTTATATACCTCTGCAACAACCTTCTGGGTAATATAAGTGGTACCAATGTAATAGTCTGTTAAAAGTAGTGTCGACAACCACAAATACAGGCTAGCATAGTGTAGCTTTTATTGTTGAAATGTTTACATTTACTGGATTCAAATGAACATTCTTCTATTCTGAGCTATGTGGGGTGTGGGGAGCATGTTTCAGGATAATAAGGTTTGGTATAATGTATTGAATATTGTGATATAGTACGCTGCGAGCTGTGCAGCGGGGCGAACGTGCCGCCGCCGCTGGCCGCGCACATGCGGCACATGCACAACGGCTGCGGCGGCCCCACCACCAAGGGCTGGGACCGCGCCGGCATCTACCACGGCCAGGAGCCGCTCAAAGACGTGCCCGTCGCCGCCTGCGGACAACTCGCACAACGTAACCAAACCATTGCGTACTCCATCACCATCAATAAAGAGATGAGATAGTTTCACCAGTTCTGAAAAACTTCATCGTATCCTATGCATCACTTATTTGACAGATGAAATGTCAAATCTGAAACTTTATTAGGAACTGGTGTAATAGCGGCGAAGCGATCCATTTTAACAAGTTATAATTCTCCTTGCCCCCCTTTACTGACTCTTAAATAATAAATAAATAATTTATCTCCATTTAAAATCAATAATTTGGTAAACACTTTACCTTGATAAATTGTATTGCCGCTTTCTACTCCGCTTATGTTGTGGGTTCGATTCCCACATGCAACAAATCTTTGTGTGATCCGCAAATATTTGTTCTGAGACTGTGTGTGCTCGTGTATATTTGGCCTAGTCATTGGTACCATTGGATAGTGTAAAAAGTTAAAATCTTATTTGTTTATAACTTTAAATTCAACAACTTTCCACTTTACCAAACGTGATATTTTTTCAATCCTTTCTTTTCCCTATGCCTAGTACAAGTAGTTTACGTTTCTTAATTAGATAATAGACACGTGGGCCATAGTAAACGTATATTTATCACCACTTCGACACCGCCATCTTTTTTTGTTACCGTCCTATTAATCCCAATTATAAACCGCTACGAAATATGTTTCACACTCCAACCCCAAAAGACTAAATAAATTAAAAAAAAAATAACTCATCTAGTTACCTTTCACATTTACATTTGTTTTCATCCATTCTATCCTCTATTAAATGTTTGCAGGCTGCAAACTTTACTACATGTTTTGCGAGAAGTGTTACGAGAAGGCTATGAAGATTGCCACAAACATTCGGCAATCCCGGTCCAAGATCATGGCTGAGATGATCCAGTATGAACGAGAGTCCACCGCCATTGATCATCAGACGATGAAGGAAAACGCCATATTTCTACTGGAACTGGCACCATTAACTAGCTCAGGTATAATAAAATTAATATCAATAGCAGCCCTGTATTTAATAGTCCTGGTCATGTCTACCAGCTCATACTATAGTCCACCACGCTTGCCAAGCCCGGATCAGTAGACTTTATACAACCCTCAAGCGCTTTTTGGGTTCTCAGGTATTCAGGTACTCATGATGTTTTCTTTAGCCGTTAGCGGGCGATAATTGATATGATAAATAAACGTGTCGTATATTTGAAGAACCCTCCTCCACCCATGGTCCCACCAGCCTTACGGCTATATGGACCGAAATGCGTTAGACCGGCCGAGTTATGCGCCCCTAAAGACGCGCACCGGCGTTGTCTGACAAATTGTACATGTCCGTGCGTTCTCCCCTTTTTGGGGCCGCACTACTTCGACCGAAACCACGAGGCGCCGCTAATGCGGCCGACGACACACGACGACTGCCTTCGTCTCGCCTGCCACGGACTTGCTCCTCCACCTCTAGCCTACTCCTTATGGCGAACCAGGCGTATATTTGAACAGTCGAATCTTAACGATTTATTGACAAAGAATGACACAATTGAGATTTATGAGCCGTGGGTTTGAAATATTTGAACCCGAAACCTGCCATTTCTTGGCCGAGATCAATCTTGCTAAAAAGACTGAGATCTCGCATAAATGAGATTTTGCGAGATCGAGATTGCTTTTTTTTAGATATAAATGATTATCCGTGTTTAAATATATTTACTACGTTACTACAAAGTTATGTCATCACTTTTGGTACCAACTGGCATTTCAATCACGCTACATTTTTTTGAGTTAAGCATAGGCACGTCGTTGATGTAAACGCAGTCTTACAAAAAGTGTCATAACGCTCGTTACTGTTAAAAAAAAGCCGATATTTAGTCAAATTCGTTAGACTAGAAATCGATATGATTATATAATTGGGCAAAAGCTCGGCCATTGATGAAATGGTTGTTGTAATTGGTTACTGTAGTTTATGAATATCTTTCAGAGTCTTTAAGCGTGTGGCCCGAGATATCTCGCAGTCCTCCCTCGCCCGCGGGCAGCGTGTGGCAGCCGGCACCGCCGTTCCAGTGCCTGGCCGCGCTGGGAGCCGCGCCCTGCGCCGCGCCGACTGACGCTGCCAGATACCACTCCTTAGGGAGACACCCGCCACCGCCTATTGCTCCTACCGTAAGCCACATTTTAATCCAGTCGTGCTCGTTCTTACCTCCTTGCGCCTTATTTATATCTAGTGATAACTCTGACTAATATTATAAATTCGAAAGTTATTCTGTCTGTTACGTTTTTACGACTAAACTACTAAACCAATTTTGGTAAAATTTTGTATGAAGATTGTTTAAGACCTGAAAAAGGACCTACATAAAAGTAGAGCCGCGTTTTAACATGCCACAAAATTGTTTAGCTCCCCGGTATCGGCGGTAGCAAAGCAAAGGTGCTAAGCGGGCATGGGCCGCGCGTGCACCGCTCTGTGTCGATGGGGCCAGCCGGAGGCTCCGATCTCGCCAACGCAGCACGGCCCATTGCGAGGAACGCGTCCGCTGAACATCACACCATGTCCGGTAATTATAAATCCTACTAATATTATAAAACTGGCCAGGTCCGTGGCACCGTCCCCACCCACGACCAATGATTGGTGACCAATTTAACGAAGTACCTTAAATAAATGTTTGCAACATAGTAGTTAGGACCAGATCGAGACCGGTGGTTCACCGGTAAAAGTAATCAACGAAAAAAAACCTGTGATTCACGGGTAACCGAATTACATCTTGAAATAATATTTTAATGTCAATGCATGAATCACTACTTTTAATTATTCAGCTTTACTTAGTAGAACTACCCCTACCCCCGGGGCCCAATAATAAAAAGCAAACATTTCGATATTAATATGTAATGAGTATTTACGGTTGTGAGATTTTTACCTGCCAAAACCTAGAGATTTCCATATATCTTGGTTCTTTTTAATTTTTCAATATAATTCTGCTGCTTGCGGCTGAGTGTTATCCAAAAATCATCAAAGCCGGTACACTCGCCCGCGAGTTAAACAAAATGAATGGTGTAACTAACACAACTTTGTTTTATATTCGGGGTAAATGCGACATTTATTGGAACCACAGATACTAGACGTGGTCACTTTCAACGTTTGAAAAAACATCCCAACTAAAAAAACTACTGAGGTGTCAAGGGACACACGGATGGAACGAAGTTCCTTTCGATTAATTAGTAAAGAAATTTTTTATTTTTTTAAGTTATAATAATAGTTTTTTATTATTAACAATTATTATTTTTTCTTTTTAGTTTATTTTATCTTTTTTTTTTCTATAAGTGAGAGAGAGAGAGCCACACAGAAAAATGCGCACGCCGTGAAATATTAAAAGTATAACTGTAAATAATAATAAATAAATAAAACGTTTATTTTCTCTTCACAATAGGTTTTGCTTTACAATTAATAAGTAGATTTTAACTTATCATATTATAAGAAGTAGGCCTCAGAGGAAATAATCTCTAGAGGGAGTCTCGTGCAGTGAACATTGCAACAAAGACGTCGAAAGTTGACAAGCTAGTGTGCGTGAAACCATTGCTTTACGATGACTTGACATTCATCTGAGAGTTACCACCCAAGTAGCACACAAGCTCTATAACAAGCCGTACACTGGCCGGTTAGAAGTTCTTAATAACGGCATTGGCTCTATAAACAAGTTCTACAGTAGATGTATAAGCGGATATAGCGCCGCTGTACCTCCGAAAGAGGACCAGATTTATACGGCCTGAGGTTTTACAGTGTCTCTACAATGTTCGTAAATGTGTGTTAGTACGGAGATACAAAGATGCTATGCGAGCAATAGTGTGCGCCTAAGTATCTAAAATAAGTTCTTGTAGCGCAACTATAACGCTCGCATCTTATTTAGATGCGTCTGTATCTCTGAATTAGAGTTTACGGATCTATAATTACGGTATACGGTAGCAATATTTTGGGGAAATGAACCATCTCAACAAAGACTAATGGAAAGTGATTGATGGAAAAGACGACTGAAAATAATTAAAAAGTAAGTAAGTGTTGATTTTTCTTTTATGCATGCAAAATACCAGTGCGAGTACCAGTTTGTTGTAAATATATACATATTTTTTAGCTAAAATTTTCACGCGCCTGCTATTTATGCAGTTTTTTGTATAAAAAGTACATTTAATTATAGGGTTTGAATTCTGAATTTAGTTTATATAAGATCGTTTAGCTTTATAATTAGTTTCTTTAGAATCCTGGGTGAGAATGAGTGGCGTGAATTCGATTTTTATCCATATTTATGATGTTAAAAAATTATAAATAATCATGTGAATTGCTTTTATCATAAACAATTAATGGCGTCTCGGTTACAAGAGCCTACAGAGTTTATTAGAACCGTTCTATTGATTTAAGCCGCTAGTATCCACCGTTGTAGACCTTTCGGTTCTACAATTGTGGTATTGACGCTCTATTGTACTTTTTTAGGTCTACATCAGCAACTAATATATTATTTTAAGAGTCTAAGGTTGTACAACGGACTATTGATATTCTAGGGGTCATTTTATTTAGGGGTTCATTGCCATAATCTTAAAACCCGTTAATTCCCTCTAACACTTTCTCATTGTTTGTCTGTATGTTTCTATTAATACTCTACTTATTAAATAGGACTCTTACTGCAATATTTTTTGTTTATATACAATCAATTAAATATTTACAGATAAAATTATAGTCTAATTATTTGAACTTTTAATTATGAAAACATTTATTAGTAAAAGTACGAAAGAGTTTGTGAGCAAAGTATGTCCTTAATTTTTGTCGATCCGCTAAGGTAGCCCGCGAAATTTAAAAGCATTTCATCTGTAAGTAAATAGTTACATAATCCTAATTAGATTTTTTTCTGATATATATTATAGTTATGGAGCGGGTTCAAAAACGCATGAAATGAGTACGTTTTCCTAACGTTTTAGCCCCTTTTTGTTAGTTTGGTGAATGTACTCTTGTAGAACTTCGTTCAACTGACATTTGTGCATTATTATCTCGAAATCGAAAAAAATACCCTGAGCCCCTGTTTGCAGTGTGCCCTTCATGTCATTTCATTATATACCTACCTTTAAACAATAAAATGAGAACTTAGACATTTAGAACTTTTAAGTAAAGGTTAATTGCATCATAGTAAAATTAACGTAATTTAGATCGATATAATGAACACATTAGGTAACAGTTTCTCTCGCATTTTGCTAGATCAAATGTCAAAATAAAATCTAAATCTCATGTCTTTCAGGTATTACAAGAAGACTGCGGGAATACTTCAACAGATAAAATTGACTGCAGGAATTCTTCAGAATCTCAACCTGGCGAAACGTATATAATACGCGACAAATTGATTTTTTCTATGTACGCCAGATAGTAGGGATGCCAGTTGATTTTGTGATTCTATTAAGTTTATTACTAAATAAAAACAATTATTAAGATTCACATTGTTTTATTTTATAAAAATGTATGTAACAAAGGGAAAACATAAAGTTCTCTTTTATGTTCAATGCACACTAATTTACACATAATATCCTGGGTTGTTACAATAACATCAGGTATTGAAAGTGTCGAAACTTTATATATATTGAGAAATGAAGATTTTATTGGAGTGAGAAATAAATCTGTTTTATTTAGCAACTTGTTACCACACACTCCTCTTGTATCATATTGATGAAACATATTTAAATTCAATTATATCTTTATTTTTCGTCATAAAATACTTGTCCTGAGGTTTAAAAGAAATCACAAAATTTGATGCAGTGTCATCTACGGATTCTTCAGCAATTACTTCGGCCTCAACTCCTGGGAAGTCACAGTTAATACTCTCAGCTACATCTCTGCTCCAGGTTACATTCATCGCAGAATTTAAACCTACGGAACCCTCTTTATTTTCAACACACACTTGACTGTTGGAGTTTTCAACACTGATAACATTATTTGATGCAGCAGCGTCACCTGCCTTAACTGCTTCGTAATTAACAATAATAGTGTCAGCTAAGCCGCTATTGCAAGTTACGGTAATATTAGACGAATTTCCTTGAAGCTTCACTTGATTACGTTAGCGTTTCCAAATTTTTTGCCGGGACTATGTTCTGGTCGATTATTAATAATATTCCCATATTCTTTGCTTATCTTTTTCCTCAAACTACCATGTCTTTTTCTTAATTTCCACGCTTTTTGGCTATCCATGATAAATGTACGATAATCTTTCACAAAATGGAGTCACAATGAAATTAGTAAAACACTCTTCTCTCGCTTCAGCTGTTATAGTGACCGTAGAAACGGTTTTTTTTTCTTTTAGCTGTTTATAGCGTGTTTTTCTTGCCTTATTCAGCTATTTATCATACAGTTGCTGTATAAATCTCGAATATAACGGCTTACGGGCAACTATAGAATTATATTTCTCTGCTGTAGATAAAGCGTTTCAAAAGCTGTAATAAGTTCTATTTTACAGCTTACAGGTTTAGAAATATACAATGTACAACCTTACGCGCTTTAAAGGAAGCGTATAACTCCATTTAAACATTTTTAACTACTAAAGCCCTCTATAAGACCTCGCGGCGTTTTAAAAGGTATTTATAACTCTGGTTTATATCAAATGCCCGTACAATAACTCTATGACACGCCTTTGTATCTTCATTGGGATTATATTTGCCGTTGTTCGGCTATTGTACCACATACCTGTTAAAGCACTATTAAATACGCTACTGAACAACTTGAGTATTATAGTAAATCCTTTAAACAGCTATTATACAACATTCAGGTTGTACAGAAGTCATTTAAGCAGCTTGTGTGCTACTTGGGCAGTAATTGGGGGTCTCTCATCTCATCTGAGAGTTACCAGTAAATAAAAAATAAATGGGGGTAAAAATACACAATACTGCAGTTATAAAATAAACTACTGGCGCTTTAATTTATAAAATTATTGTGTTTGCAAAAGCAAAATGATAAAAATATATTTTTTCTTTGCAAAGTTAAAATATATTAGCAAGCTACTGTTGGAGAATTTAAGTTTTATACTGTAAATCAAATAAAAATCAATTAAATCCTTATAAGACTTATTTAAAATAAACATTTTATATAATCAAATGCCACAATAATAATCAAATAAAATAATAATTAATATAATATATATATTAATTTAATATTAATTAAATTTCTTAATTTTGTCACACCCTTAATAGTAAGTAAATCTACGAACAGACTATTGAAACCAGCTGTTAATTTTAAATGATTAACCGAAGAATAAAAAAAACAGAAATACGGGTAAATATAGTATCTCAGACTGGCAACACCAAAAAATGGCGTGTGCGTTTTGAGATTAAATGTCGGAATTTGCTAGATTTGTTTAAAAAAAAAAAAATACGATTGTTTTTGGATTAATTACCGATGGTAGGAGATTGTGTTAGTAGCATTTGCACGTCTGCTATAATTCCGGCATATTTTTATAGCACAATACGACATTGTAACTCACAAAATGATTTTTTGTAATTCACTCAAATGACCTTATTGTTTGAGGTGATAATTGACACTGACAGCGGTTTTTGTATTTATCAGGTACTTTACGGACTAAATTTTTGGACAATTTAGCGTTGATGAGGCGGTATCTATAGATATATATAATCAAAGAATTAGGCAGACAAAGTCTTAATTTCACCTATGTGAGAGCCTGGTGCCTGATGTAGGTTTAAATAAAACCTGTGTTACAGGTCACCAGTGCCCCACCTCGGTTAGAATAAGGCAGACATTATTTTCTTTCCTTGAACAAAAAACAAAACTACTAAACCCTTGATAGAAAACAGAAACATGGTTAATTATATGTAAAATAAACCAAAAATATAATATCAGCAAGAAAAGAAAAAAATACTGAAGATAGAATTAACTGTGAGTGTATTGTTGTGTGATGACTGCGTTGAGGAGTGAGTGTATATACTGTAATAAATGTATACTTAAGTTATTTTATACAAATTTATTGTCCTCAAAAATTAGTAATTTATCTTTGTTATTTACTGTCACACAAAGCAAGTGAATTATGACAAGTTTTCATCCCATGCCGAACATTAGTTTCTTCCTGTGTATTTGTGTACTTTCAAAATGTTTCAGTCAGCTTTGTAGCGAGATAGTTTGCAGATTCAAGCAAATGGTACTCAAGAAATTTAAGTGTTGTTTATATGTTCTGGGATTTTCGATAGACGAGCATTGCGCTCCATGTTGCTCGTGTTTCTGCGACATCATCAGCGACCGACTGCATGGCCCAAAAACTGCCTTCGAAATACGCATTCCTTATTGATGACCATGACCATGATATAGATACTGTTGATATACTGTTTAATAGCGCAAATCTCGGGAACTACTGGTCGGCTTTTAATAATTCGTTTTGTGTTTGATAGTCTAATTTTTAAGAAGGGTTTTTAATATTTTACATTACGCCTAACTCCTCGGGAACGCAGGTCAAACCGCGGGAGCAGCTTTTGGTAAATACAACGAATGCCGGTAGTTCCGGTTTTTGCTGATTTTCTACTATATATGCTTATACTTGTAATATTGAAGCTTTGCTAAGTATTTTGATACCTTTGGGTTCAATTGCCGTTTAAACCAAAACACGACTTTTCAGGCGAGCAACTAAACCCTTTATTTAAGAAAAATAATCATAACTTTTTTATTTTAGAAGTTACATAGAAAATATCAAGAAGAAAAATTCTTAGAATTAGACAATGTCTTCTACATTGCTAAATTATCAAAAATATCTATCTTCTTTAGTTTTAAAAGTTATGTCCGGAGTGGTTACGTAGGCGCTGGGTACGTAGATCCCAGAGGTTCGAAGAGAGAAAAAATATGATTCCGGGTGGGGCACCCGGAATCATATTTTTTCTAACGTAATATTGAATATAGCTTTTGTTAAAGGAAGTTAAAGTCCTTTTAGTGCAAAAAATGCAAGGAAGGTATGATATACCGTCGGATATATTTTAGTTCCGATGGTTATTTCGGCAACTTTTAAATGCATACTGAGGCATCGTTACATCTGAATTTTGGCGTGGATGTCAACGTACTAAATCTTAATAGGTCTCCATATGGTCCCACTTTACAAGTAAGGTCTCATTTGCTCGCCCGTTTTAGTATTGCGATCGCCTATTTAGTTATAGATAATACTTTATCAAAGCTATTCATCCAAAAAACTCATTTTATCGTAATGAAATGCAAAATAATGAAAACAAAATGAAAAAAATATGCGTCTATTTTATTATTTGTAAATTTTGATTTTATGTGTTTTTGTCAAGGTTTTTGTATTCGTAAAAGTGATATTCGTCGTATAACTATTGAGGCGTGGTGCATATATCCACAAGGATATACGAAACATCGAGCATTGTTATCATCATGCTCTTTTTTCCTATATTCTGGGACATGTGCGACCAAAACTACTATTCTGCGAGATCATCTGCAAACAACTTGGCTTGACTTAGCCGAAGAAGCAGCAGTAAAGATTTTTAGAAGAAGAAGAAGAATCAACAGTAAAGAATTTATTATTTATTATACTTACCATCAGAGCTCGTGGTCAAACGCGGGTCTATCCACCATAAAATATGTCTAAATATTCGTTTATGTTATGCTATAACTGTTCGTATGTATTTTGATACTGATAATGTTCTATGAAAATGATTGTACGACCGTGTTTAACTCCTGTTTTATGTTAATTTGTGCACGTCGTAATCCCGAATGAATCTATACCTGTTATTAATGTATAATATGTTTATATTTTGTTTATATAGCGGCTGGGTCCTCAATGTTAGCACAGCCGAGCGCTTCGCTCCGTCGTTTGATAGGCGCGGGCGAGTGGCCATCCGTGTCCGCGTTCGAGGCGCCAAGGCTAGACTGCGAGGCCCTCATGAACGGCCCTGTGCTCTCCTTTATACTGGCAAACAGGGACCTGCATTTACACCGCCAGAAGATGGACGCGGCTATCAGAATCAACACCGTCAGACAATACGCCTTTGAGGTAGGCAACCACCTCTGAGGTTTTTAATTAGTTATTGTTATTCTCTACATTATTCGTCAAAGTTGCTTCTTGCCGTGTTCTTATATTGTATGCTTAGGTGTTAAAACCACTTAATGGGTTTTAATACGGTTACAATGAATAAAAACCAACTGCACGGGAATTATCATAGTGCTCAACGTCTGCGCGTAACACAAGAGCATTATATCCCAAGTAGCACGTAAGTGTCGTCAGATCAATTATACAGCCAATATAGAACTTAAAGTGTTATAAGAGACGTATAAGAGAGTCAGGAAAGGTAATAAGCGTTATAAGAGTGTTACAATCCGCTATTATACAGCTCAGCTGTATATAGGCTTTATTATGGTATCTGCGTACACTTAAGGTGTTATATCGGAATATTACAACTCTACTATACAGCTTTAATAATTGTGTAACACTCCAAGCTTATTTCTACGGCTAAAGCTGTATAAAGGCTGTATTATAGTGTTACTTGACACTTGTTGCTGTACAAAGGCATATGCTAACTCCATTATAACACTAGTTTTTATGGTGTAATTTAACACTCTTATAAGTATTAAAGCTGTAATAGTTACTTCTAAGAGAGTATTATAGAACTAAAAAGATAAATGACAGCTATAGTACAGCTTTAGTCTGTATTATTGACGGAGACGTCAAATCAATGTCGCAGTCAGGAGATGGATTGAGAAGGAATATTTGAATATAAGGAATTACAACTTAAATAACAGTAATGATAGAGAACCAATATTGACTGAAAGAAAAAACCATTCAACCACACCGACAATCCATAGCTCCAATGAGGGTTCCTTACGAAAAAAAAAAAAAGAAAAAAAAAAGGAGATAAAAATAACATTATTAATTGCTTCCTTCGCCATCATAACACCCCTTTTGATTCCCCGGAACTTGGCACTATGCAAAGTTTTTTTGACATTTTTCTTCAGTTTCTATTATCTTGAACGACATATTATTCTGAAAAATAAAGAAAATACCTTAATAAATAATCGTCAAAATGGTTTTAGAGATTTTAATTCTTTATACGTATCTCTAAAGAGGTTATTAGTTATTATCTAAATGAAGAGCATAATACAGCCTATGGAATAAAAATATTCTAAAATTACTCTAATTAGAAGTTAAAAGCTGTACAATACACTTCATTTATTCCATAGTACAGCTACTGGCGCTATATTGCTCTTCAAATAGTGTTAGGGCTGTTTAAAATTGACGCCATTTTCTAATAAACAAAAACATATTAGATGATTCTAAAAACAAAAAGAATTGACATTATTTTGCATTATCTTTAGCCGTATCATGTTTACTAGCTTATATAACGTTAACTTGGCCTTTTCCTTATTACTTGAAATTAAAATGTTGTTATTCTAACCTTAAAAAACAAAAACTTACTTACCGATATTCAGTATTTCTTTAGTTTTTCTTGATTTTTATGCTGGCGCGCGAATATTTTACCGAAAACCATATACAGGTTTACAATAAATATTGGTTTGCACGTTATTTTCACCAAACCAATAAGTTCAAAATCATTTATATGTTTTTCTTAGCAAGTAATTTGCCATTACAATAATATGCATAATGTAGATAAAAAATATGATGTACATTCAAATATCTATACTTTTGTAATTCTTTTATAACACTATTGTAGAACTTTAATTCTTACAAGCTACTTCTAGGATACCATCTGGAGAGTTGTAGTTTCTTTGTACACCAAATAACAGCTCTAATACAGCCTTTATACAGCTACTATACAGCTCTTATAACACCAAACGCTGTATAATTTGTGCCCATTTTACACTTATAAGGGCTGTATAAGCGCTTATGCAGCCTTTATACAGCTATTATACAGCTTTAAGTATAAAATTACGCTCTAGTACAGCTTTTATACAGCTTGTAATGCTACTTGGGATATTCCTTCACTGTCATAGCCCGATGGGACGGATCGACCGAGATGACTGGAGAGAGTAAGTTGCCGGCAGGTGAATTCCATATTATGGGAGGTGTAAATACTGCCAGCTTTTGTCTCAAGGTCGATAATATCTTCAGAGAAAACCCAAGCTCTTTTTTTTAACTGATCCTAGAATTGAGCCTTGGGACCTCAACTTAGCAGTCGCATACGTTAACCTCTAGACAACGCGGCAGACACGGGTTTAAAAATAAGCTACAATGCATAATACATTACCAGGATTGAAGCAAAAGCGGGTCACTAGAACTAGCAATCGATCAGACGCCTTTATAAATAAGGTTAGAGTCGGTAGAACTATTGTTGTTTGATCAAATCGTGTGTTGTTTTATTTAGGCATTGAACTGGTTGCTGCGGTCGTCCACTCAGCCGACGTGCGTGCACGACGTGATGTGGTGGTTCTGCAACGCTCTGGACAAGTTCGCGCGCATCGTGCCCCCGCCGCTCGCGCTAGATGATAACAAAGAGGTAAAGGAATCATTACTTTAATGGTTTATTATATTGTCAGTTTAAAAGGGGTTCAACGTTCGGTTTAACAGTCGTGTTTCTTTTTTCTTTAGTTGAACAAAGTTTCAAGTCAAACGAAATCGGATTAAACGTACTTTTGCCTAAAGAAAAGTTGACGCCGCGCCGTGGACGTTGATTAGTTTGTCCTATCGATATGTGTCGAGATAACTTAATCGACACTGTTACACTCCTGTCTTACCGAGATGCAGTCTTCCATTATGTTGGTGTCGAAACTCATAGTTTGAAGAAACGTGCGTTCTTTGTGTTTCTCATCTGTAATTTGATATAATTGTTACCAAAGAGATTGTAAATGAATCTTTTACAACTTGACATAAATATATTAAAAGCGTAAAATTTAAAATTCACCTATTAATGCCAAAAATGCACATAATAATATGAAAGTAAAAATGCATACATAATTTCTGTATTAATATGTGTTGGACACGCTAACGTATATAAAATAGACAACTAAGCCGTTCTATCTTCTTCTATTTTTTTTGTCACTTAATTTCTAGGCGTTCCGAAAAATAAACTACAGCGCATGTAAAATAAGTTAAATCGAAACGCTTTGTATGACGTATACGCGTCAACGTATAACTGAGACTGCAGCTATTCGAAGCCAGTTAACTTTGGGATCGCATAAAAATTTGGTGGTTACTATTTTGTATAAATGAATGGTTCAGAACACGAACAACGAAAACATTCGCGGCGTGATTCCGACGGCGTCCGCCACGGCGATCTGCCCAGGAGGCCGGTCTGCTCGGAGCGCTCGGGCCGCCTTCCACGCGTTCCTCGGGTCAGTGAGTGCGCTGGCGCCGTCGCTGCCGCACGCCTCGGCCGCCGCGCTGCAGGCTGTGCGCTGCTGGGCGCTGCACTACTCGCCACACGACCGCGCCTTCCTGCACAGGTTCACAATACTTCTTCTCAAATCAATAGCTTTTATAAAATAGGATTAGTCAGTTCAGGATTTTATCTTACATCTCAGTTAAACACGTCAACCGCGCAAAATGATAAACCACTGTTTTCTAAAATAATGATTAAATATGCAATATTTACCATCATGTTCATTATGTCTTACTCGATTGTGTTAAACGAGAAATAATGTAAATATGCAATAATAAAGACATAATTGATTGCCAAAGAGCACTTTATCAATATAAAGTGGAAATGAAAGCAAATATCTATGTTAATAAGTCTGCCAAAACTCGCCTCTGATATGCAGCTTAATCCGTTAGACTAGTAGCCGACCCCGATGTAATCGGGAAAAAGGATCGAAAACTTTGATTTGTTGTCTACGGTCTTTCACATTTAGTAGCGGGGAACTCTGGGAGACAATTACGTCTCCGTTTGGTTTATTACTCTGAGGTGTTTGCAGATGAGCTTTTTCTAATCTTCATCTCATTTCTTCTCTTTCAAGGATGTATGTATATTTGTATTGTATATTGTACTATAAATAACATTTGGCTCGCGAACTGTTAATGCTGCATGGATATCGGATAGATCACAAGTGTTCAGTGTGATCAGCAAGATCCTATCGCACTCGGAGGACGGCGCCTACGAAGAGGGCATGCTCGGCGCGCTGCACGAGAGCTTTCATAGCTTTGCCAAAAAGGTATGATGAAAACCCTCAAGTAACGCAAAAATTATTATAGTTTTAATGCGTTATGAAACAAAGGATTGCTTGTCCATCAAATGGAACGATTATATGATCTTATGAGTAATACGATTATACCCGTGAACAAGCTACCATATAGTTTTCGATTAAATTACTACGCCTCCTCCACACGTGCGCATTAGTATGCTCAGTTTTTAATAATTTTAGGAAGCCAAAACTAATTCATCTAAACTTCTCAACCTTGCAGGAAAACTTTGTATGGAATTGCCCTGACGTGACGGGTTGGTGCGACATCAGCGTATCTTCTCGGCAAGGAATGGCAGCCGCGCTCACAGATGGCAGCACCGAGACCTTCTGGGAGTCGGGAGACGAGGACCGCAACAAAGCCAAGTGGATACAAGTGTCGTACCCCGGGGGCACGCCCGATGACCGGCCGCATATCGTATTCGTACATATCGATAATACTAGGGATACTTCTGTAAGTATAAACAAAATATCCTTAAGGACTAAGTTTATTTCGTGTTGTGCTCATTCAACTATAATAATGACAATTTTGACGAGATAAAGTAACAAAATATAATGTTTCAGAACAAAACGCTGCTGGTATCGTTCCTGTACAGCGGCGGTTCCAGTGAGATGTTCCACATGCAAGACATCGAGGTAGACCCCAAGGCCGCCACGTGGCTCTGCTACACAATGCCAAGTAAGTATTTGTCGTCACTCCAATTCAACATTTGTATTCCTAGTTTGAATCATTGTGGTTTTTTGTTTTTTTTCTGTATACGATATTTGTAGTAAGTGACGCGTAGTCCAAATGTTGATGGACACCAATAATCCACAAAAGCAGATTGCAGTCCATGTGCCAGTGATTTCAAGGCTTCATTTCACCACCAAACCGAAATATACTAACGATGATTCTTCCGCCCTCGAGCCGCTCACAAGAACTCTACCATGATGGTTTGCCTCTCTTTTAATTTTGGTGGTGATAAATTATCGTAATCATTAAAATGTCAAAAATGTAAAGAGCCATTTTAATATTGTTGAATTTTGGGTATAAACCTTTACTTGAGGAAAGGCACTGCTAGAAGAAGAAAATAATGAAATAACTTTTAGCCGCCTGCGGCCATAGCTCAAAAGATATGTGATGCAAATATAATAAACATCATTAATTATGATGATCACAATGAATGATGTTTAATCTACTAAACTTTTTATAAATTAGTAGAGGAACTGTTAGTAGTTTTGTTAGAATGCGAGATAACCAAAGTCTTTAGCATTGCGTTGTTCAGGAGTAACCACAGGCTGCGTGCGTTTGCGCTGTGAGCTGCGCGGGCCCGAGCCGGCCGTGCGCGTGCGACAGGTGCGCGTGCTCGGCGCGCCCGCCCCCGCGCCGGAGTCCCCGTCGCATCTCCTACACGCCCTGGCTGAGACCGATACACTCAGGGTGTTTAGGCTACTCACGTCTCAGGTGATGATATTGATCACTATTATTAATTTTGAAAACGAAAATGGTTAACTTGAAAGTAATAATTAAAAAGACAAAAACTACATCCACCCAGACCCATAAAGTTAATCAGTAATTCGGATTACTACTTGGCATTATTGTTTTTTTTTCTCGGCATTCTCGTAGCTTTGTAACAATTAAAGCAAAGTCTGAGTTATATTTAATAGATACTGATATAAAATGCGTTATAATATCCGGATATAGGTATTTGGCAAGCTGCTGGAATGGGACCGCAGCGACAGCGAGTCGGGCGGCGAGGGCGCAGCGGCCGTGGTGGAGGACTGCGCGCCCGTCGACGACAGCGACCTCCGCGAACACGTCGTTGGAATACTTTTCGCTGGACATAAGCTTACCTCGTTACAAAAACAGGTAATGTGTAATTCTTTGGTATAAAATTGTAATTATTAAATTAAATTTGATTCGCACGGACATTTTAGAGTTTCTTACCTTCAAAGGAGCTCTAAATCCCCGTTTTAGGTCCCATTGTAACCCTTAGAAGAGGAAACTCTTAAAAAGGTATGGCACAACGGAAGGACATATTCGCATTGTTCTTATGTATGTGACCCTTCCATTAGCATCACAATACTAACAGTTTGAGTTAACTGGTAGTTTTTTTACAAATTTGATATTTTAGAACGAACTTCAAATTCATATATTTTTTTTTTAATAATAATATTTTTTTTGTCTCAAAGTAAAAGATTCACATGACTTATATTAAAATGTTACAGTTTAGCTTGGTTAATCACAAACAAATTCAAGCATCTGCAGCCGAACTAGGCGTTAACCTGTATTGTTACTCTATATTGGTACGACCACAGATATAGATCTACATAGATAACGCAAGTATCACGATTTGTATTGAAACCAAGCGTGCCGACTTTTTAATACCAATTGTGACGTCACAGCCGAAATTTAGTGACGGGAAATCCAAACCGATTCAAAGGCACCGATGCCGCCGATGCCCATCCGCCTAGTACGTTCAACTGGAGCCGTCCGCTATGATTTTCTCTGACAAAAGACGCCCGTGGACTGAAGTTAGCGGCGACCAACCTTGACGCTTGGTCGGGGTTCAGACACGCGAAGTACATGCATTTGCGTTATCTATGTAGATCTATATCTGTGAGTACGACAGTAACCGCAGGCTAATCGTGTATTATTGTGCAGGTGATGTCACACATAGTGAGCGCGATCGGGTGCGAGGCGGCGCGGGTGCGCGACGACTGGGAGACGGCGCTGCTGTGCGCCGAGGCGGCGGCGCGGCTCGACACGCCCGCCCGCCACGCGCCGCACGTCATGGACAACTACTGCTTCGAGATGCTCTCGCTGGTACATTACACTCCTTCCATAGATATCTTCATCAACTTCAGACACCCAATGTATTGATAAGTTAATTGTGAATGTGGTTTGGTGGTTCGATTTCCGGGTCGGGCAAAGCGTTATTTGGGATTGCCACCAGGATATTGAAACTGCAGACTAAAAGTTTACCATTGACGATATTATTTGGCTCAAATGACAAGTAAAAACTCAAACTAGCGATCATGTTCTTATAGTTTCATACAAATCTTTAAACAAATACATATAAATTTTATTGCTCCATTTATTAACTATTTATTATTAAATAAATTTAATAATGTAATATTAATTTCAGTTATTGGCTCTGAGCGGCAGTTCAGTGGGGCGCGTTCACCTGGCGCATCGCACCGAATTGCTATCCGACTTGCTAGCGTTACTGCACACGGGCAGCGAACGAGTGCAAAGACAGGTCAGTATATTACCTTATTTTATATTACATAAAACATAATTATATCTATAATTTTTTTTGCAAATAAAAATCATCAATATTGCTGTCTGTTTTGGTTGCCTCGTGCTGGTCTAAAGCTTCAGTTACCTAGGAAAGCGGTGTGGAATAATGCGGCCGTAATATTATTACCGTGACACGATTAATATGTAATACGTTAGGTCGATCACCGCTCTCTAGGAAACCACTACATTTGTTTTACATAGGCAACGTTCTAGTGACGTCATTGTACCGTTATCTTTACGACCGCATTATTCCACACCGCTATGCTAGGAAACCGAAACTTAATGGTTTTAATATGCGGCATCTCACCGCAATGTATCGAGTTCGGATCTTTCCGTCAGAAAATTCTCAATAGCAGCACGAAATTGTGCCCAGTGTACGACGGGAGGTTCAACCCCTATTACATGGGACCTAAACATAACGGGTGAAGTGTGGCTGTTACACATCTCTGCCACACCCTTCTGGGGAATATTAGCGTAATGTAATACTGTTTTTCGTTACAGGTGATATCACTGCTGAGACGAATGATCACGGAGATACCGCCGCTAAAAATGTTAGCCGCTGTCAACAGCGACAAGGATCTTGCTGCTAGGTAATATGGATGTCCATCCATTCATTTGTGCATTATTTGATTATACATTTATAGCAAACCAGGAATTGAAAACATAAGTGAAAGGGCGCCACTAGTGCCTTTGATATTGCATCATTCGAATATGTCAAGTTTCTGATACGTCAATACGTCAATTATAATATTCAGAGTTATATTGTTTGATCCCACAGATTTCTATTGCACAACTACCATGAATTATTTATTTACGCACCATTAAATATATTACAATAGTATCATTTAAACACATTGTTTCCACTTTGAAAGGAGACAACCGTGGCATTTAAAAAAAAACTGTTGACACTGCAACAAAAAGTTTAAATTTTTATCCACAATATGGCGAAAGTAATTTAAAACCTGGTCGGTCTTCACTAGTTTACGCCCGCTTGTAGCTCAATTACATAGTAGGTGAATGACCTGGATAAATGCAAATGAACCTAGAAAGCTAATTTTTGGATATGTTGTAGGGCAAAGCTTTAAAGAGTATGCCCTGAAATTTTCGATCTCGATTTCCTATAATTGAGTTTTCGCCGCCATATTGGAAAAGTGGTTGTTCAGGATATGCTTGTTTAAGCTTCCTCTACAACACTTTCAAAAAACAGTTTTCATTTGCAAATATGATTGCTTTATGCACTGTATGCTCATGACTGTGCTATTGGTACTCATGATTCAGATCGATCCGACGCATAAGCTACATCTGTACAAAATTTCATCTGAATTTACCCACTAGTTTTTGCATGAAAGGGTAACAAACACCCACACGCAAATCTTCACAAACTGTTGCGTTTATAAAATTAGTAGTATGATGATTTGAAAATAAAAGCCACGATCATTTGCCATTCCCATTATATGGAATTTTGGATTCATCGAATAACTGTATAGAATATTAATTGTGGAAAAGGCCATGAGAAGGAACAGCTATATTACTATGCTTTTCAAGATGAGTACACACAGTAAGTAAAATGAAAATGGGTCCATGGCGTTACAAGTCAACATTATAGTATCATGATATTTACTGCCTGGGTCCATCATCAGGGTCAAATCATTAGTATTATAAAAGCAAATATTATTGAGGTTGTATTTATTAAAGTTAGCTCTTGAATTCCAGAGTGACATTACTGGACCACCTAGTCTCCTACCTGGGCAAGGCGATCACGGTGCAGGTGAAGGTGAAGGGCGCGGGTGCCATGAGCCCCAGCTCCGTGGCAATGGGCGCCAGCGTGAGCAGCGCGGCCCCGGCCACCTGGTTCATGCGCGGAGAGACCACTAAAAAACATGCGCATCTCGTGGCCAAGCTATTGGCTGATATGTGTGAGGTATGTACATTACATTAAAATATTTACAATAAGTTTGTTTATTAATTCTTCATGAAATTACGAGTTGAGGGGAGGAGTTGTATACAAGTTGTCATTTTGAGTTCCTGGATGTAATGAAATTAATTTTGTCCCGCTAACTTTTTTTAGAGAATTTACTGTGTGACAAGAGAATATATGAGGTTGCGTACAAAACTTAACATACTCAATCAATGTTCGTCATCAATCGACTTCTTATATATCTGAAGGAGGTTCAATGAATTGCCACGATCTCTTTCGGCGGTCTCAGTTTAGGATGGCTAACTGCGATAACACAATGAACACGGTGATGCATAAGGCTGTAATCGATATACCTTTTCTACCTACCGCCGCATCTATATATAACAAAACAATAATGTCTGCTTTTGCAGGACAAGATATCACCGCCATGGGGCAAAGAGACGCGGTCGGCGCTGGGTACCTACGTGTCAGCGGTGGCGCTCCTGTCTGAGGGCGAGCGAGTGCCCACGCGCTGCGTGGCCTCGCCCGCCATGTGGATGGCGCTGGCCGCTCTCTGCGTCTGCGAACAGTCACACGTGGAGCTGTAAGTGATAGAGTCAATAGGTTAAGTGTCTGTCTGCAGCTTTATTGACGTGACGTTTATTGAACACGGTTTCAGTACATTGCCACCGATTATTTTATTCATATGAATAAAGAATTCGAACTGATTGTACTTTGAGATCATACAATTTGTTTGGAAAACGTTAAAATGTTTTTCGTAAAAAAAACAAACCGGCGGCAATTAAGCACTAACCTTGTATAGAATCTGTCGTTTCAATAAATATTGCTATGTCACATATACTCTGTGTAAGGAAATTTAAAAAGGTAAACAAAGACGTGCACAAATTGATTTCTGAGGGACTCTGGTTTTGACCACAGAATATCTTAATATTCATATAGGTGTTAAGAATGATCAAAGCAAACATTTTTTTGCCATAAATATGTATTTACATATTTTTTTATTGACAATATTTAATGAAACGCAACTCGCATATAACTACAAAGAAAATCAAAGCCGTACTTGAATATAGAATTGTGTGGTCGTATGTTTCAGCATAAACGGCAACAGCGAGGGACGTGACACTCGTCGAGGAGAAGGCGAGGCGCGTCCGCTGTGCGTGAATCACGACGACGGCTCCACGCTCGCCGTCATCGACTGCCGCAGCTGCGGCCCGCTGTGCGCCGAGTGCGACCGCTTCCTGCATCTCAACAGATCTGCCAGGACTCATCACAGACAGGTTTCATTACAATCATGAATATGTCATTCAAACTTCTAGAGCATTTTTAATCAGAAAATGTATCCACTTTACTAGTCATTTAAAATTGATACTCCCGTTTTTAATTTCAATATTCATCTTGTCGATACCAAATAAATGAACCTTGTATTAATATTATTACTGTGGCGGTATCGGCACATAATAAAAATGACGGATGACACATACGTGACATATATTATGTCGGTGAGTGCTGAATCGCGATAACGAAATGTTCACAGCAAGTGACTATATATACCACTTCCAATACACTACCGTTGGACAGCTGTCCGCCAGACAATACCACCGAGCCTGGTGGGAGGATCCTCCCTTTGTGGTGCAGGAACATCACACCCTGTTCCTCTACATTACCATATCCAATCGATCAATGACGCATCGAAATATATCGCAGAACAATACGATTTTGTGTATAATGCCGCTTGTTTGTTACGCACGTTTTCTTTTACATTCAGATATGCAAAGAAGAAGAAAGCGCTATTCGCATCGACATCCACGAGGGTTGTGGTCGAGCCAAGCTCTTCTGGCTTCTATTGCTAGTAGACCGACGTACACTTAAAGCTCTGGCAGAGTTCCGAGGAATGGATAACGGGGTGAGCGACGGCAATGGCGGTGAGGGTGTGGCGTCTGCGTCAGGCCCGCCGAGACTCGCCGGCATCTGCCGCTTCTGTGGCACGAGGGGCCAAACGGGATTGCTAGCTATCGGCAATGTCTGCGCTGATCAACAGTGCCAGGTTTGTTTATCTTTCGTTTCTTATTTGAAGAGGTTCAATTCAAAAATAGTGTCATTACAATCATTACTTTATAAAATGTGATATCCCGTTTACGTTAAAATCTTTCTGTATGATTATTTCAAGATGAAAAAACAGACCTGATATTTTGAAATTACTATGTGTGTATTGTACGGCAGGAACACGGCAGGGAAGCTTGCGCGCGAGTGTTAGCCTGCACTCACTTGTGCGGCGGTGTCCATGGTGAACGGACGTGTCTGCCGTGCCTGCACGGGTGCGCCGGTGCCGCCGGTGTCGCCGACGACACGCCGCTGCGTCAGGACGCTGACGATATGTGCATGATCTGCTTCACTGATCCCCTGCAAGCTGCACCCGCGTTACAGGTAATTTGCATTTTTCACTATTACTTTGATTTGCATTATACACTATTAGGTTTGAATAAATTAACAAAATCTGAATATGATTCACTTTTATGTAGAACAATTCACCAGAAATTTTTATTTACTTTTATTATTATCAAAATAGTATCATCTTGGCAAAATAATTGCGTCATCACGCAGGTTTGCATAGAATTGTGAAGTACAGCAAACACTAATTGTAAATCTAGTAATAGCAGTAACTTATGCTGAATCGAAAAAAACATTGAACGATCGGAGAATCAAACCAGTTAAAATCAAAACAATCGGTCATTCATATCAATGATCAAAACTTATTAAAAAGTATAGTGGATTTATGCCAGGAAAACCATGAAATCTGAGAATTAATAAAATAAATCGATCAACACTTGCATCCACTAAACGAGTTGAAATATAAGCTTCAATACAATTTATATTAAATACAGCACATCATTAAAAAATACTTGAAATTAATATCTTAAATAATAAATTTGTATATATTTAATAGTTATTTTTTTAAGGTACTCATGGTTGTTCATTTAATTAAACCTAACAATAATTAAAATAAACTATAAGTAAAAACCATTATTTTTGTTTCAGTTGAAATGCGGTCACGTATTCCATCTCCATTGCTGCAAAAAAGTGCTCGTCAACAAATGGATCGGGCCTCGAATCTCATTTTCTTTTTCGCAGTGTCCCATATGCAAGGTAAGGAACATATAAATTCTCATTTTCGAGTCTCATCACCACCGATCATTAGTGGCGACCACTGACCAATTTTGTTTGAGCGGTGCCGTCGTGCGTGGCGCACGGTATCGCACTGGCTGAGGTCGGAGGCCCATTTATGTGCTCTCTTAAATATCTTAAATTACTGAAGGATATTGTAGGCATAAAAATAAAATACTTGTTTATTTGATGATCACAGGAAGACATGGATCACTGGACACTAGAAGAGCTGCTAGCTCCCATCCGACGTCTGCGCGAAGAGGTGAAGCGCAAGGCTCTGATGCGGCTGGAGTACGAGGGACTGGCGGCTCCCGGAGGCGCCCGCGGCCGGCTGCTGCCCGACCCCGCCACCTACGCCATGGAGCGATACGCGTACTACGTTTGTCACAAGTGCGGAAAGGTATGTAAACCACTCAGTGTGATTCTTTATAAAGTGCACAAATAAAGTTATTATTCATTTTTTTTTAATAACAGTTCTTGTTTTACTCATTTTAACACGAGAACTTTATGTAGAATCTCGGTGTTAACTTAATAATCCAACCTATCCGAGTTTGGTCGGTTTGTTGCTTATTTTAATCAACGCTTAGGTTAACAACTTCAGAAACCTATATTTAACAGAATTGGACAGAGACAACAGGGACAATTATTGGATTTTGTCTGTTTATTTATAACATATTTCTTAATGGCGTATAAACCATTATGACCAAATTGAGTTATATACATACACCATATTGTACAGTTTTTTTCTCTATCGATGTGCAAAAAACAGTGCTTATTAAATTTTCCTTTTACAAAAAAAAAGAAAACGAATACATTCACGTTAAAATAGACATAAAATTCAATCTATAAAATATTCATACAAATAAAATTGAAATATTCATACCATTAAAATTTAAAATGAATTAGTAGGGCAGAAATAAAACAATAACATTAAATAGGTAAAATACAATACAAATAGGACATCAACATTATCAACAAAATATGATAACCTACTGCGTTTATACGACTGATTTACGTTAATCTAAACTATCTTCAAAAATAGGTATATTTTGATTTGATAAAAATATTTCCTCTTGGTATTTTTATGTTACTTCTTAAACCTTTCTGAAAAGTAATTTTTTGGTTGATATGATAAAGTTATACATTTCTTGTTTTTATTTATTGATTTGTATTTTCGAAATTCCCAAATTCTAAAAAAAGTAATGGGTTCTCGTGCCTTCAAGCAGATACATTTATTAATGTTAGAGCCGAACTGATTTTTCTGAGTATTTTTGTTAAGATTTAAACACCAAATTTATAATAAAAGGTATAAAAGGTACGTAAAAACCCACGGCGAAAGAATTGGGATTAACTAACCAAAACCACTCTTTTGTGTCGTAAATCCAAACCAACTTTTAAACAAAAGGAGAAAGATATGTTTTGATGATTACCTAAGCCTATTTCATTTCTGAATTTCAAAAATCTTTCCTCGTGGTAATTTTGATATAGCTTCTAAACTAAAAAAGTTATGATTTACCGAATAAAAAGGTTTTTTGCTCTCTTGAAAAGGCGGGGTTTGGTTTATACGACAATTTAACTCAAAGATACATACAAAACTATAATTTGTCATTTGTTTAAAAAAAGAACAAGTTGTGTATACGGGGCAGTGCATAATTCACCCTTTTACATAACCGGAGTTTCCTCGGAGCTCGCACCTGGACATTAAATAAAGGATCGTAAGAATACTCGGTAAAGTAGCCAACCCGATAGTTTAGCTGAATAAAATAAATATTACTATCGATTGCTTTTCGTGCGGAATCACGTATAATTGTTCAGCAATTCCTATATGACTGTAATATTTTGAATCAAATTTTATTAAAGTTCCGTCATGCATCGCAAATGATGCCTGAACTGCGGGCATTTTAAACGCAATATTGCAGCAGAGTCGCCGTAGTGTAAAACAGGTACGCCATCTACATTCGCTTTACACAAGCAATTCTAACCGAGGGTAATGCAGTTTGACATTTAATCAATGAATATGTCGGTACGCAAGCTTTGCACGAAATTGCATACGTCACCAGGTGTCGCACCGGAACTAACGCTCCTGTTGCACAAAGAGCGCGTCCCGGCTAGTATTGACCGAAGCTGCGACCAGAGCAGAGGGAGATTACGCTTTATTCTTTGTCGGAGAGTTCATCGTCAGACGCACTGTACAATGGCCGGCATTTTCAACATGGAACATCATAAGCTGCTAAGGAATATAAAGAAAAATCCCAAGTTATCAAAGATGGACAAAGTGGAGGCCGAATGGTGGGCTCGTGTGGAATTTGTAATTGGCTACTGGATGGAATATAGTTCGGATGTCGTTACAGATGAAGAAATGTTGAAAATACTCGAAGAATATTTTCTCAAACCAGTGACCAACGAACGTGAGGCGCAGTCCCGTCGCGCTCACAGCCAGACCCATGGATAGACATCGGTGGTGCACTCTCTATCATTTATTAGTGTGATATTACGGGCGAATTGTGTGTAGAATCAATAAGTTTCTTTATATCATGTATACATTACTGATTGCTTTGCGTTTGCTGTGCGTTCTTATAAACATGGAATCAACAATAAATGGATTATGCAAATTAACCATTTAAGTAACGATTTGTGAGTAAAAGATTAAAACATGTAAAATTTGAATTTTAAATTGCAGCGTCTTTATTTTAGTTTATATTCATTATTGTGAGCAATATTGTTAATTAAAAAGACATAATGAACCGTATTTTAATCTTGTGAATGTCCCCTGGTACCTGGTAATCATTTGTTTTGAAAATTTTATTTGACCACATTGTTGGCATAGTTAATATATATTTCCTAGAAAAAAATAATTGAGTACTAACCCGTAGACAAATATTTAGGTCAACACACATGATAATGGTGTTTCAGTCGAAAAAAATAGCAGGACGACATCTGAAACTGTTAGCATAAATAGTTGTTGTTGTTGCTTCGTGGACAAAGGATTGTGCGTCAATTGCTTGGATGGATGTGTGATGAAAACATTAAAGTTATAGAACGCTGCATTCAATTTAGGAAGGTGATTGTTAAAATGATTGAGATTGAAAGTAGGTACATTAACATCAAGCAGCTGCGTGTGCATTGGTGGGCTCTTTGCTGACGCCGAAAGGTTTAAAATATTGGAGCATTGCTACTTCGCTTTTTTAAACAAGTGTTTGGGGATAGAAAACTAAAATCTACCCTCGTTAGGTATCTATAAATATTATTAATATGAGCAAAATTTATTTAAATGAAATCTAATTACATTTATAATTAAAGAAATACCTAACTATATATACATCAAAATAAAGAATAATATTAACTTATTAAATAAAATATATCTCGAAAAGTAAAATATATTCCAGAAAATACTCTGCTATTAAATGTATGAATTCGCGTCCGCATTGATGTTGACCGCGGGTCACGTGCCTAGAAGGCTGGCGGCATTATAGTATAATGTCATATTATATTATTATAGTGTTTTCATTTTTATAAATAACCTTAATAGTGTCAATAAAAAAAAATGCAATTTAAAATGTGCAGAATAGGGAAAAATAAATTCGTTTATTCTTTTTGAATACATGTCTTTTTTTTTTTAAAACGACGCCCGCACTAGGAATAACTCCTGTGTCGCGGGGGTGTTTACAAACATACATTGCACACACACAAAGCACACCCATAGTCAGAACAAATCATTGCGAATCACACAAAGATTTGTCCCATGTGGGGATCGAACCCACAACACCAGCGTAGTTGAAAGCGGCGAGGCGACCGCTTTAACCGCTACGCCAACCGTGCACTCAATGTATGTAAAAATATGACTTTCATTAACCGAATATAGTTTAAATAAGTTTTGTTATTTATAAGTTGTTAATGTTTTCATAATAATTCAATTTCAATTTCAAAAGATCTTTATTTATAAAAATGACAGATTACAATTTTTTTGTACAATACTAGTGTTAGTTTAGATCCTAGAATTACAAACATCGTAGTGTAGGTTATTCTTCAAGCCCAAAAAGACTCATATAGAACTTTTATCGTGTAGTTAATCCGTTGAGAATAATATAAAAGCATGATACTTGATCGAAACAAAGAAAACATGTGGATACTAAAGGTAAGTTATGCAAGTTTTAGAGTAACATTACATTTATAATTTATAGGTACGTTAATAATATTGTTTGTTACAAACAAAAAGAAATATAATGAACATATTATTATAGGCGGTAGTTTATAAAAACAACGGTCGGGGCTTTGACAATCCGCAAGAAGCAACAGGAACGTATACATATAGGTGGGTACACCAGATAAGCGGCCGGCACGCATAGATCTCGTGGCCGCGGGGCGCGCACGCCACTACTACCCGATACCATATGGTAATACGGACGGGATTGGCGTACGCGACAGCGCGCCCATAGTTCACCGCGCGATCGGCGCACTCACATGAATGACCGCTACTACTCATCGCGCTCGAGGAATAAGTGACGAGGCAGTTTGTACTGTTATACTTATCGATGAATGCGATAGTATTATTGCGTGTTCTACATAAGTTTTGCTATGTGGGTTACTATATAGATAGAACTTTTCCGATAATTTGTAAATATAAACATCAATTTTTTGTGAAGGTTGGTGCGAAAGCTGGTGCGAAGGTTGGTGTTTTCATAATAAGTACGATTCTTGAACGTGAAAAAGTGATGACGTCTGAAACTGCTTGTTTTTTCAGTTTTGATAAAAGTGTTTTATTTGGCTTATTTCTCTGAGGATTAATTTGACTAGTAGTCACTATTAGACTACAGGCCCGTGTTGAAAAAAATATGGGTCATTTGAACCACCAGGTGACCTGGTGGTTCAAGTGACCCATATCTTTTTCAACACGGGCCTGTAGTCTATATCCCTATACCAAAACCCATGGTTGCCAGCTCCTTGTAAGTTGTCATAGTTGGCAAGCTAGGTGTAAACTGGTTGACGCGGCCCGGTGGCCGATCAACCTGTACATTGCCGGTATAAGCTGCTCTCGCATTACACGGGGAAGCCTATACAACGCGAGAACATTTTATATTCGTGTAGCCGTCTGTATGCAGTCATGTACCTTAATCGAAAAATAAAGCAAACCCCGGCAGTGTGGTGATAATTTTGTAATAAATAAACTATCAGGCGTGGCGTGGACGGAGGACGACGTGCCGACGACGAAAGAAAATACAATCATTTTATTTTTACAAATGTTATCTCTGGAATAGTCGTTAAAAAAATCCTATTAGTTCGGACCATTTTGATTAAAAAAAGGAAGACTTGGTTCCTTATAATTACCGAAACACCATAAATGTATAGACGATTTCAAACATATTCTGCGCAAAGTGGGTCAATTTTCACTTTTCCTGACGAAACCTATTATAATAGATTTGACATTTTTACTTTGCTTATCACATAGATGACGCAGTGATAAGCCTAAATAGAGAACAACTTGCTCCTGTTCGTTTTTCGTGGGTATCATTAAAGGCATTATATAGTAACATTAGACGTTGCTTGGGCAGGCGTACTTCGGCGGCTTGGCGCGCTGCGAGGCGGAGACCAGCGGCTGGTGGGAGCCAGCTGAGCTGGTGTGCGGTGCGTGCAGCGACGTCACCGGCGCGCGCACTTGCCCCAAGCACGGCGCCGACTTCCTCGAGTACAAGTGCCGATACTGCTGTTCGGTAATGCAACCTTATTACGTTTATTATAGATTTGAAGCTGATGGAGGAAGGCAGTCTCTAGAAAACAAATAACTTATCGTTTCACCGTTTTTTCACACTGACTAAACTAAAGCTAAATGAGAACACATCTATAAAATTATTACTGAATTTATCTTAAGATTAAAATATATTTTTATTGAGCATTTTGTTTTAAGAAGATTATTAAATGTAACGTTGTGCAGGTGGCGGTGTTTTTCTGCTTCGGTACGTCCCACTTCTGTAACTCGTGCCACGACGACTTCCAGCGCGTCACCAACATTCCCAAACATTTACTGCCGCAGTGCCCCGCTGGTGAGTACAGCTTATATCAATATTGTACCGTTCCCCCTTCAAATATAGTTCAAAAACGCATTCAACCAATATGACAAATTATTATTGAAATCTTTTTATTGCATTTTACATTTACATTCCAAAGCTTCAACATCGTGTTTACTAATTTGAGTAAAACACGGTTTGTGGTTTAAGGTCCGAAAGGCGAGCAGCTGCCGGGCTCGTCGGAGGAATGTCCCCTGCACGTGCAGCATCCGCCAACGGGCGAGGAGTTCGCGCTGGGCTGCGGCGTGTGCCGGCACGCGCATGCTTTCTGAGAGGTGGGACCGCACCGCGCCCGCCCCCGCGGCCGGGACCGCGACCGTGGCCGCGGCCGTGCCCGCCGCCCGCTCGCGCTTCTACAAGTGCCACACGATTAATTCCTTCATTTCATGTAAAAACCCAAGGTTATATGAAGCGCAGAACTAAAATATACCTTAACTGAGTTTCACCATAACACGTTGATCTATCAAACTACTTTGTGTTAAAAAATGCACAATTCTTGGTTAACTATTCTAGTTTTGCGCTTATGTATTTTTCTGGACTATAAAAGAAAATACTGTTCTTACAAGTGCGTATGGTAAACGTTAATATTTGACAACAATGACAAGATAACACGACACCAATCATGGACGGACTCAGATCACAGGCTTCAAATAAATGAAACTTAATACACATTTAATTACTCAAACAATTTGAGTTAACTTAACTGCAAATTGTTAATAAAAAAACTTGGACATCAATTAATTTAATAAACTGGTGGTAAAATATTTGAATATAAATTTGGTCAATATTGATATAATATTCAATATTGGTAGCAAGTAATAAATAAATTATATTGTTTGTTAATGTTACTTATACGTATAATATTATAATTTTATTATCTTGTTTTCTAGGTTTCATGCTTATTAATGCGTTGAAAATCTCTGCTGTTTTACAAATTTTATTGATACTATCTTTAGTTTCTTAGTCGAAAGTACTATGTATAACTATTTAATGCAATTTAGTGACTATGACAAAAATCGTCTAATTTTATTCAAGCATTTTTAATAATTTTGGATATGATATTATAATTATACTTTAAGTTGTATAATTTTCCTAGATAATATGTATACGTCCCGACAACCTTGGTATTTTAGTAGTTAATGTAAGTTTATAATATTTAAAATTACAACACGAAAATTTAAATGACAATGTTATAATTTCCTTAATAGCGCAATTGATGCTCGAGCTTGCAACCTTTTAAGCTGAATTAAACACACCGTTGCAACTTAAATTAATACAAATATTTGAATTTATAAAATATTTCACTTCTGTCGTTTCATTCTTAAAGTTTTAATGGAATATTATTTTTATATTTTTGTTATTTTTGCTGTCCGCTAACAAATACATACATAGAAATTTCTAGAGATTTAACTCAAATATCCTAGTAAAAAAATAATAATACATATTATAGCAATAGTCACTTTCTCGTCATATTAGATCGAATCTGTATTTTGTGTAATATATACATATATATCTATAAAAAATGGTGTTAGATACTTTAATGTGTTTAATTGTTGTTGTAATAAATATTAAACTGAAGTGCTAATTCTATAAAAGTCGGATGGAAGAAAAGACTGTTTTTTTTTAAATATTGATAGCTATTAAGGGCCGATATCACCAAAATTTCTTAATCTACAGTTTACTAAACCCGTATTTGCATCTCTCACTTTCACTCAATGTTTATTCGGGACAAATAGATCGAAAGCTGTACTTTAAGTTAAGCTAACGTCAGTGATTTTTTAAGTTCCTTCTTATATTATAATAAAATAAAATAATTTAGCACTTGCAGCATTTATGTCAGTAAAATGCCGTTTGAAATAAACTTTTTAAGAGCCCAGTGGCGGTCGCATTAGTTTCTACTCTTGTTTGTCAAGCTGTAGACTATATCTACTAAACTATCCTAAAAAAAACCAATTACCGATATACCTTAACCTTCAGACACGTTGCTTCCCTTGAAACCATCCGGCTTCTTTCGTTCCTCATAGTAACAATGTTAGTAGATATTTCCAGCCAAATAATAATGTAACAATATCCTGCTATGGGTCACTGGCTTAGCGAGCTATTGTACATACTAAATACTACCATGATATTATTAGCTCGTCTTATACCATAATATTATAATGTGTGTAGTAAAAACACACTGTTTACTCATCTGTGATGTATTAGATGTAGGGGCACTTACGACTTAATGTAGCCCTGAGTATTAGTAACGCTCATAAAATGCGTATTATTATACATTAGCCAAAACAGTGAATTTCTTCTATTATGCTGATACAACACAAATTCTCGTGAAGCTATAGTTTACCTACTAGTTTATTTTATGAATATCAATTGGAATTGAGGTACACATTGATTTTTTATGGGAGCTCATTTTAAATGTTGAACTTTTTCGTCTTCTAGATGCCGATGGCGTAGATTTGTGACATCAACCCCGTTTAAAACTAGTAAAATACTAATATTTTGAAGTATTTCATAAATGTGTAACTCTATGTAATGTTATTGTTAATTATATGTATTAATGGAGCACATTTCATTAAATAGGCGTCATTGAGACATTTTAATCTACTGTTAACTTTTGGTTACTTTTATATGTTGTTCAAGTCAGGCTTAGGTTATGAAACCTTATGTTGTACGAGTCAGGCTTTTGTTCTGAAACACGTTTACATTGAAGGTGTCTTGAAGGAAGACGTGTGCTATGGTCATTGATCACTGACGAAGATATGTATCATGTACATAATAATCTATACATTGTGGTCTCTTTTTGTAGCCCTAAAGACGACCACCATTACAAAGTTGATTAATGTCAAAAATTATAAATATCTTTTACAATATTGGGTTTGAATTTGTTGTTTGTTACATAAACGCAGAATGTAAACACTGATGATATCATTCGTCTAAAAGTGGTCATAAATTGTAAATTCAAAATTAAGTCTATATTAAAACTACTCACTATGAGTCAATATGTTATCATGATCATTATTGCACCTTAGATCTATTTCTGAAGTAGTAAATACATTAGTTGTTAAGATATTTTATAATAAAACCAAAAACTCCAAATGGCGTTTTATTTATGACTGTTTGTACCTGGTATAATGCCAAAGACGGTGTAGAAAAGGCGGCGAACGAGCCATATCTTCTGGATGACGGATGTTTTCAATGCGGTTATATAACAATATTATCGGTGGTCATTTAAAATTTTATCCCGGTACAGACAGGTTTATTCAAACCGGTGGGATTAATAATGAATGTACTCGTACCGTGATCGAGGGGAACGGTTACCTGGGGTAAGTACAAAGGAGATGATGTTTTAATTTCGCGCATCCCCTGATGCCAAAGGACTTGCTGTTCAATTACAAAGGGTAACTATTCCCCGTGCACCTGGCTTTTGTAAAGAATGGCGACTATTAACAAGCATATATCGCGAATGGGGGAAATCGCAAGGTCAGACGCTGGGAGTTGTCGAATGATTGGTGTTTTACTTTTGTGTGTTTATGTGTCAGCAAACCATCATTATTCGTTCATTTACGCGTTGGTAAATAAAACTTAAACGGATTTTATCTTTTACGTGAAGTTATAAATACTGAGGCTGCCAACAGACGAACTGCATTTTAACCGCATTTAAGCAAATAAAGCAGCAATCAAATACAGTCCATCTGTCTAGAGCGCAGTCTAGAGGCTTATGGTTTCTATCTTGTAGGTTGTATAGTAGTTCAAAAACATTCAAATACCAATTGTTTAGATTCAACATCAGTACCTATAGGTCACAACGTTGATAAACAATAATAATAATATTGATAAACATCGTCTCATTCAATAGGCAAAATATTTGATAAATACCTATATATTCTCAACGAGCTTTACCCGCGACTCCGTCTGTAAGAATATCATTAGTGAATAAGTATATTTAGTAATAGTCCTTGTACATACCAATATAATAAATGTGAAAATGTGTCGATGCTTGTTACTTTCACCCAAATCTATTGAATTGATATTGATGGAATTTGTCATAATATGTGACGAAAGTACTAAATTTCGAAGTAAAAAAAAACAAATCTTTAATCTCCCTTTATTCTTTAACAGCTCTCGTAATCATCTCCGATGAGCAAACATACATTTTTTACAATACGTAGTGATTGATCAGTCAATGAATGCCTTACCATGAGTCACTATTATGACTACAATACAAACATCTTAGCGCGAAGAGTTACCTGACCGCGGCAGTTCGGCTGGGACGATAACAAAAAATAGAACATTCAGCGCCCACTTGAGAGTGCGTTGATAACTTCGCTACACAGATCGATTTTATCCAGAACAGATAGTAGCATGGTGTTTTATCACCAAGTAATCTAGGCTATTGCAAAATCTTAGCTAATCTTACCTATACTGGTGCAGTCATATATCAACAGTGCTGGTGGTATTTGTAGCTATGTTTCATCGATGAGTGTATTTGGTAGTAAAACTATTCTAGGATGTTTAATTCGTATCGCTTTAAGGTAAGTTTTTTTTTGGATTGATGTATAAAATAATGTAATATGTAGTAGACGTGATTAAATACAGGCTTTAAAGCTCCATGAAAAGTTATAGAGGTTTAAACAATGCTAACTTATAATTGAAAACTTTGTAAGTAATCTAGAACACGATACGTTGATACGGATATTGTTTTTGTTTAAAAACGGTTACGATCACGATACTTTGTTGGTATGTATACCTATGTTACAGGCCTGGAATATAATTCAGTATAAATAACTATATTCCTTATTATAATTCCTAACAGCTAAATTTTAGTGCTGGTCTGTCCAATTCTGTAAAATATAGATTTCTTAAATGGTCCAAGTGAAGTCTTTCAGCGCATCAAGCGAGATTATAAAGTGGGAGAGGATGTCGTAACTGATGGCATTGAACGCGTTAGTAAAGGCAGCCAAAACGAGCATGGCTATATTTCCGTCTTCTAAGCCCGCTAGATTGCAATGGGCCAAGAAAATTGTTCTGTAAAACAACCGAGACAGTTGTGAGAGGAAAGGAGAATAGAAACGATTAGAAAGAGAAGAATTAGGCAAATAGGCAGTGTTCACACAAAGGCTTTTTGCCATTGAGGGGGAAATAAAATAAGCTGGATCCGCGAGTTCTACGGTTGGTTGCCCAAATCCGGGAAAAAGTGTTATTTGGGGTTATTTTCGTCAGGAAATTCGGCGATAGCCTGACATTTCCCTTCACATGGGACCCTAAACATAAGGTAAAGTGTGAGGCTTATACACTTCTGCCCAAAGATAATGTAATATTACCGTAGACTTCTGCCACACCCTTCTGGGTTTTATAGGCGTGACTTTATTTAAGCTTAAGAAAAAAAACCGATAAGTACCTAACATAATTTATTAAATCGAGACTTTTATCGAGACAACAGTTTCTGAACGATCGTAATCCAATGATGTCGATGATGGTTTAGTTAGTGATATTTTTTTTTTTTTTTTTAAAAACGACGCCCGCACTAGGAATAACTCCTATGTCGCGGGGGTGTTCACAAACATACATTTCACACACACAAAGCACATCCAGAGTCAGAACAAATCTTTGCGAATCACACAAAGATTTGTCCCATGTGGGGATCGAACCCACAACACCAGCGTAGTTGAAAGCGGCCAGGCGACCGCTTTAACCGCTACGCCAACCGTGCAATATTGTTAGTTATATAATTATATTTATCAGACGGTTCACTCGAGTGAATGCTTCAATTTTCTTTTATTCTATGTTCACACAGCTTAGAAGAAATGAAATAGAAGAGAACTTTCACTTTTCATTTCTTTTAATGTCATCGAATCTACCATACATTATCATTATTATTATTTGTTGTTTATGTTGCCATAACACGAGACTATGGAGTCTCAGTAGCCGGTTGAAGCCCAAATGTGACTAATGTCCCTTTTTGCTTTCAACAGTAGAAGCCCGAACGTCTGTTTTGTCCCTTTTTTGTCGCAGCTAGATATTCGTTGAAACAAACATTATTATCTTTTTCTCTTTCAAACTACACCTTTTTCTAATATTTTTATCTCATTCTACATAGTTTGGCCATGCTTAAAAACTTATAATAAGCTGTACACGGGAACGCGAAGTATAAAAAAAAAAAAGTTAAAGTTCAGTGTTTGTTTACGATAGTCAGCGTCGCGTATGCCCCCCGTATACTTCGTTTGAATACGTGTTTTAATTAATTTAATACGTTTATTTGGTAAGTTTGTGTGTTTTTTCATTTGAATAGTTAATAAAGTTGCTATTGTGAAAAAGGATTGCAGTGTAAAGTGTTTACTTTTTTTATTATTGGTAAGTTTTTCAATACATGTCTAGTGCTACTGACCATCTCATAAATTAATGTAATTGCTTACCGTGTTCACAATTCTGTGTAAAACGTCATGATTAATATTTATTTGGAAAGAGTAACTATTGTTCGACATAAAATTAAATAAATAACATCATTTGAGTTAACATCATGAGAAGATTAAACATAACCAAACTTGCCGGCCCAAACGTAATAAAAAAAATGGCTGCGACCGCCCGATGTACAAATAAGGCTTGATTTACATGGGTGGTGTTTTGTACAGATCAAATCGCTCACGTGACCTCAGAAATCTGAAAGGTTGATCTTTACAATAAATATTTTAAATAACTTTTGTTATGGTTTGCCAATTATTTTTATTACTTTTTACCGATTTAAAAACAGGTGAAAGATTTTTAAGTTTATTTATTTTGTCGCTTTTTCGGTTATTTTTTACCCAGATTTTTTGTGTTTATTTTTAAATGCCTTATTTCATGTTCAAGTCGGTTCATTGACCTTATTTAACTTTGGAAAATATCATATTGCCGTTACAGTTACCTCTTAGCTTTCCTTTGATGATCTTATGAACTAGACACCGGTCAAAATCATAATACGCTCCGTTTTGCTTCGTAATAGTTTCAAAATATTACTTCATAATAATTTTTATGCCATGGAATTACGTAAAATAATGCTTTAGAGTGGATGGGTGACCGTTTAATAGTGTTTGATCATCAGTGTTTCGATGCTTCGTACGAAAGAGACTACGCAAATGTTGGTCCTGATTAGCCCTGTTAAACTTGATTCGAGTACCAGTGTATATAACCAGTTCATTATCAGACCCTGATGTGATGACCACGTGTGTGGATTCAGACTATCAATAATAAAATAAGTTTTCATTACAGTTTTAGTTTAAATTTTCATAATTTTAACAAAAACTTTTAATAAAAAAAATAATTCGATTTTTTCATACATGTGTACCCAGCTTTATAAACGGTTTTTGAGAGTAGTTTACTGAATACATACACTTGCGATTTTAATTTTACTTGCAATATTTTTAAACAGGGATCAAATAGTAAGTGTGATATATCGTTGAAAAGGTATTTTTTTGACGTAAATAGTTATTTATATAATATTCTATGTACCTAAATTTTGCTGAACAAATTTTTTTGAGAAACCTACCGTGTGGTTTTTTGAAAACGCTACACCTTTCAATCACTTTCATATTTTAGTGGGAATATTTAACTTAGAGCCACGATTTTTTTTAATAAATTCCAATATGAATCTAGGTTTTAATTAATAATTATATTTTTGGTCTGTCTAAAAGCGTTTATTATAAATTAAGTATTTAAGTTTGGATGAAAAAAGTACTTCCTGTATGAAATCTGTGCAAACTTTGTAAGCCTCTAAATAAATATTTTTCTACTATTAAGTAAAAGTATTATTTTTATTTCCATTTAATAATACCTTTAGAATAATTTCAATAGCCTAGTAATCGAATGATTACTCTATTTAACAAAATAAATATTTTTTAAGTCGCAAATGATGATTTTTTACGTATTACTTACATTCACAGTCAAGTATTATATTACAAATAGGACGTCCGCAATAAATTCTGATACCATTTACAAGCTTGACTCTTTAACTTAAACAAAAACATCACTTCAACAACAGCAGGCCGCAATCTGCGTCGTAATAATTTTTTTTGTAAGCTCGACACTTCACGCGGGCCGGTGACGTTATCGGCTGGGCTACGAGGGATTTTTGTCGCGCGCGCCGAGGCTTCAAGCGGGTAGGTACTTTGAAAAGCAAACGTGAGGCCGAAGCCAACACCCCAGAGGCCCGGAAAACATTTTAATCTAATTCAGAATTGATGAATTAAAAGAACGACTATTCCTGTTTAAATTATACAAATGGATTGACTATTGCAGGATGAAGACTATACTTAGTCTTAATTTTCTACAATAGAACCGATTATTATCTATTGCTTATTGAATTACTTTGCAAGAACTATGTCACCTGCCCTAATAGCACATGTAAAGCACGAAAAAATAAGAAGACGGTGTCTCCAATCGTTCATCCAAGGCAAAGCCATACAGGCAACAGGGCGCGAAATTGTCGTGAAAGACTTGAGGTGTCGAACGGTGCATCGCCGATTTCACTACCACGAGCCTAGGTGTTAACCAAATAACCCAGAGTGGGTTTCCTCGTTGATATGCCCTTGAAAACCCCCGACCATCAGTCTCTGCTCTGGCGACCTCTCTCTGACTGGCCGGGTGAGGTAAAAACAGAGCTGATAGGCCTGCTTGGCTGGTCAAAGTGGTAACCCAAGAGCGCCCTTTTGGGTTACCTCTCGGACCAACCAATGTATTTATGCCTATGCTCGAGACAAAATAGCTAAACCCCAATCAAGGTTCATTCAATGTTCAGACAGCCCATTTCTCATTAATTAGGAGCATATTAGGAGTGTGAGTGAAGGATGCCGAAGCCAAAATTTAACAATGGTTTATCGGCACTAATGTTTCATTTTCACATGTGTCATTTGGTGTGTAATATGAAAAATGAAAAGCATAACTAAACGAATAATGAATCGTCTGAAATCATCTTATCACTCGTCTGATATCACCTTAACTAACATGGATATTGCAATTATCACTACTTTGGAACGCACCCATAATTTGTCAATAAATGATGTCAAATTTGACAGCTATTGGTAAACAAACAAAGCAAGAAAAGAAATGATATCAAACTTGGCCGGTACTTATAATTTCTATTTTAACTAGTGAAATTATGAAAAAAAGATGTTTACGTGATCGAAAAATTATATATTTAAAATTCTATAAATTAGTGGGGACGTATAAAATGTAAACTATCAATACATTATGGATATCACAATATACACAGGACTTAAGTCCTTCGAGCACTCTTCGTGCCTGCTGCAGCCAGGACTTTAAACGAGGCTATGGAGTGCTTCGCCATGTGACCAAGTAAACTCATTGCTTAATGCAATCATATCTTTGCGAAAATGCTACATCTACCACAAGTCAGGAATTCCCTAACTGTGATTGCTGAGCCCTACAATGCTGTCCTGCCGTTCCAGACAAAAGGATGGACTGGCAGTCTTTCTTGGGGCAGAAATGACCTTGATTCTTAGCTTGTTGTTCAGAACCTCTTTCATGGCAATCACACAGTCTTCATTCTTGGCCCCTGCAACTCCAGTGAAGATCAGAGCTTTTCGCCTATGCCTTGGCTCCATGGTATCCATCACCATGGAGCACTGCCTGATTCGTTTTTGCAAAAGCTTCAGCATACTGAAGCTAAACATCAATTCTTTAAAAGTGCGATACTCCTTGGCCTTAACGAGTTACATGTTTCTAATTGCAATTAAATGTGTGCTTGATTCTGCCACATCTACCATAAAGGAACCTGGGAAATAAACCCTTATAAATAATATTTTTTAAACATTATCATGTCAAATTTTAACCATTTGTCATCACAAAAAAACCAAAAAGGTTTTTCGTTCAAGAGCTAGGGCCTGTAGAGAATGTGGGTAAAAATCAAAAATTTTATTTCTTACTTATTTCTAGGAATGGATAAGTTGGGACGTGTTTCGTGCGCACATCTGTACCTTCAACGTAAGCCTTGGTCTGCATGCGACATGGCGCAGTCCCCGCCACGCATTCCGTCATGGTGGGCTGCAATACGGGCTGGCTTTCACGGTGGCCATGCTTGGAGTGGCTCTGCCGTTGGCCCTGCTGCAGCTAGCTATTGGACAACTCAGTCAACAGGATGCTATAGGTGTCTGGAGAGCAGTGCCCTTCTTTAAAGGTTATTGACATAATTTATAACTTCATCTTTATAAATTAACACACTGGCCTATTAGCTGCACTGGTTATAGCATGATGTTAATTGTACAGGACCTATCAGGCTGTTAAGGCTTGCAATGTATGTGATATGTCTCTCGTTCTGAAGGACTGTTCAATATTTAAAGAAAATAACTAAAACAAATGAGGCCATATAATGCAGTGGCCAAGAGAAATAAAGTAAATTACTTTGGTCACACAACCTAAGTACTTTTACCTTCCGCGTCTAGATTATATTATGCTAGTGTCCAAATAGTGTTTAAAAACCTACCTAATACCGAAACAGAGTAGGCACAACTGAACTGACTGTAATTTTTGTTTTCAGGTGTGGGTTACTTGAGATGGCTCATCTCATTTTTAGGAGCGTTATATGCCGTGATATATGTGTCATTATCATTCACATATTTACTGTACACCATAAGCAATACTCTACCGTTTTGGGAATGCGTCGATATGTCTCCTGTGGATGTAAGTTGTTTTATAAGATTTATTTTGATTTTTATTTTACATTCATACAAAAAATTACATTCATACATTCATTGTTGTATATCTCTTTCACTAAATAATCCAAACCACCTAAGCATACCTTTCTCAATCCTACTCACTATATCATCTTTAAAACCACAATAATCTCTTATCACACTATTGCTTATCCTGTCATTCAACAACTATCCATGTACAGGTTAAACAACCATGGTGATGCTACACAGCCTTGTCGAACACCTGGAGATATTAAACCAGCTTGTGTATGCCCTGTTTAACCTAACACAAGAAGTAGAAACCTCATAGAGTGATTTAAGTGCTTGTATCAAAAGCAGATTTTTATTTTATTTTTATATTTTATATTTATGTTAACAGCCTCGTTGGTCTAGGGGCTGCCGTATGCGGTCTCCCACCGCCAAGTTTCAGATTCAAATATGGGTTTGGCAATTATGTTATTTGAGATTTTCTGTCAGGATAATCTCAATAGTAGCAAGTAGTTGGAATTTTGCCTGGTGGATGGCTATAGGCTTAGCCCTTATCACATGGGACTTAAACATAACAGGTGAAGTGTGGGTGTTAAACACTTTTCCATACCCTTATGGGTAATATAGGGGCGATGTTATATTATGAATATTAACGGATGGTACCGCAAGCTGAGATCTAAATTGTCTACTTACACTTTGCACAGATATACAAGACACTGCCTTAGTCTTTTTGTCACTAAAGATAAGTTTTAGCAAAGTCCAAGGATGCTGTATGGATCTTAGCAGTACAAGAATATTTAATATCTTTATGATTATATTTTAGGACGGATTTGTGACTTCCCTCAATGCATCTGCGTGTCTCAAGTAAGTTTATACCACCAACAAATAATATAAACAAACTAATCCTTACTTCTTTACTAATATTATAAATGAGAGAGTAACTCTGTCTGTCTGTTACGCTTTCACGGCTAAACTACTGAACCAATCTTGATGAAAATTGGCATGGAGGTAGTTCAAGACCTCAGAAAGGACATAGGATACTTTTTATCGACATAATTATTACGCGGTAGGAGCCGCGCACAGAAACTAGTTTATGATAAAATCGTAAACTTTTATCCGACGGTAAATACGTTACTGTCTTGTCGGAGCAAGTAATTATAAATGAGTTATTTTTTTTTATTTCAGTGAGACCTTCATGGCGCCTGTTTCTTCTAAGCCTGAGTATTTTTTAGCTGTAGCCTTGATAGTACTGGTTTTATGGATAATTTTACCTTTTATGTAAGTATCACTTAAATTACTTGTTATTTATTATCTACTACCCGTATGCTTCGAGATGGCCATATTGTCCTATCCTGCTACTTCATACCATACCTCTAATAAGTTCTTAACATGTCGCAGTCAAAACAGACATAGAAGGTTTAGAAGAGGTGAGGTAAACACTACAAAAAACCTCACAACGCTTGAGGCTCGCAGACATAGAGAAAGTCTTATTGAAACATACAAAACAATCTCTGGTTGCCGCAATGTTGATGGTATACACAATTTATACAGTCTAAACGAGAACAAACATATAAGAGGACATTCACTAAAACTGTGTACAGAACCACATAAAAGGAAACCCTCTGAGACACTTCTTTTAGTAGTAGCGTTGAACCCAGAAAGAATGATACAGGCACCCAGTTTAAACAGTTTATATAACCGACTTGACCAATTCTTCAAATCGCAAAACACTTACGCATCAGCTTAATAGCTGCTAGTAATATATATATCATAAAAATATCCGTGGAGCCGCGTGGCCCACTTTTTTTTCAAAACTGGCGATTCCTAACAGTAAATTGTTTAATTAATTATCCAATCAAATTTAAGAATGCAAATGCAGTTAGATTAAGAAAGCATACTCTAAAATTGTCGATATTGAAATAGAGGTTGTCAATTTCAGGGTATGCACCTATCGAGCTATATATGATTTCATTGAACTATCACTTACCAAAGACTTCTCCTTTCCAGATTTTACAACCCAGTAAAATTAATGAAACGGATATTATATGTGTTGGGTCCTATTGTCTTCACCCTGATCGTGGTGATCATGTGTTACCTTGGAGATTCCGTAAACCTCTCCAGCTTTGTGAAGAGGAGCGACTGGAGAAGCTTCGTGGAGCCTAAGATCTGGCATGGAGCGCTGGTCCAGGCATTGCTGTCCTCACAAGTCGCTGGTGGATACTTGATATCTTCTGGTGATGCCATGTATTCAAACACTAACGTGGAGTGGTAAGTGTCACTATTAGACCTATAAAAATCTAATTTTGTAAGTATAAAGTATGCCCAGTGGATGGCTCAATCCCTATCACATGGGACCTAATGGGAAACATAACAGGTGAAGTGTGAGCGGTATGTGTAATGTGTTTATTAGTATAGCCAAGCCTTATCTTGGGCTTAGTTGATTAGCGCGTCTGATAACGTGTCACCAAGTAATAGGATGTGCAAGAGATTAGAAATTACTGGCACATGAGGCATAATACCTTATTACTCTAATGAGACTAATGTAACGCGCCACAAACTTTTTGTTGACAAAATGATTAGTCTACGATTATACATCAAGAAGTTTACAAATAAATTCTCTAGTAACAAATAATTGTATTGTTTTCAGGACGGCAATAATATTCGTGGGGATGAACATCCTAGCCTCTTGGATAGCTCTCCTGTTCTGGTACTTAATAAGTAATACGGAGAAGGAAACGAGCGTGTTTGCAGTCCTCATCATGGCGTATAAAGTGGGGGAGGATGCTAACACACACGTCGCCTGGCCTATCGTCATCTTCCTAACATTATTACTGTCTGGATTTATTTCTTTGGTTAGTACGTATTTTAAATTATCTTAATCGGTATAATTAAATACCTAAATCCTCTATAGCTTACTGTATTCTAATGAGTGACCCATATTTTGCGAAAAAATAAATGGTTTATTGTCTCGGTGGTCTAGTGGTTAGCGTATACGCCTCTCATCTCTTCCCGGATCAGGCAAAGTGTTATTTGTTAACTTTCCGTCAGGAGATTCACAATAGAAGTACGGAGTTGGAATTGTGTCCTGTGAATGGCGATAGGCTCACCCCCTACTCCATGGGACCTAAACTTAACACCTTAAATGTGTGTGTTTTACACTTCTGCCACACCCTTCTGGGTAATATAGGCGTGATGTTATGTTATGTTATTAATGGTTTAATTGGAAAATACTAATACATAATATTTTGCTTTAATTAGTATTTGGTCGGGTGGAAATGTTTTCGGGATATTTCCGACAGCAGCATAGAGTTAGAATTATGTCCGGTGTGTAGCGAAATGCTCACCCCCTATCACATGGGACCTAAACATAATAAGTGAAATGTAGGTGTTATATACCTGGTATTTCATGTGTGTTGTAAATTTGTAATAAAAAAAAGAAACTATATTGAATTTTGTGGTTTTGTCCCATGGTATGGTTTCACTTGGTATGTATTACACTCAAAAGCTTATGATTTGTCGCAGCTGAGTCTCCTGTTTCCAATCTACGATCGTTTCCTTCGCGTGGGAGGGTTGCGGTGGCGACTGGTGTCAGTGGCAGGCTCGGTGGTGGCCGCAGCCGCCAGCCTGGGAGTGCTGACGGCCAGGCAACCTGCCATCGTGATGCTGGATGATTACGCCGTGCCGCTCCTGGTCAGCTTCGCTACCGTTGTGGAGATATTGGCGTTTATATTCATTTATGGTAAGGCTCTACTAGACTACAACTAATATGAAAGATGAGTAATTCGGTGGCTGAGATTATGTCATATTTTTGATGTGATGATGCGTAAACATTATTTAAGTAATGTCTATAAGATCAAGCCAAATCCAATATAGACATAACATCAATTTACCCCCTTAAAATTTAGTAAAATATATCTTGACTCGTAGCTGCGTGTCAGCCAAGTGCAGTGTGTTAGTTTACACAAACCATTTCACAACTCAAAACGTTTACAATGAAATGAAAATACTTGAAATTAAGCACATTTATTAAAACGCGTTACCCAGAATAGAAATTTCATAAATGTTGCTAAACAGTTCTAGTTCTTTTTTTAAAATCCACATTCGAAAACAGTATTTTTGTGGATGACTGACAAAAACCTAAATAGATAAAACCTAACACACTTCAAAATAATCTAGAAACTTGATATTAGGCACTAAAGTTAGGTATACATATACCTACATAGAAATAAAATCTTAAAACTAAAATTCTTAGTAAAGAATAGTGTTAAGTTAATTTGCCGAAAATTGATATTCTTTTTTTATCATAAATTGGTACAAAAATATATACCATCAAAAAACTTAAATGTGAAATCAGAGCCAAGTTAAATTTACGAATGTATCGTTATCAACATTGCCAGTAAAAGAATTTATATCTTTACGGATACCAAGTTCTGTGTAGCTCTGTAGAATAGTGTACCTAGATCCAACCGAAGCTGAAAATGATTGATGGGATAATAAGTAACATAAGAGCTTAAGGTGATTTAGACCAGAACCATAGCAAATAATACTTGCGATTACTTTGCAACCAAAGAAATTAGTAATACCGGGTTTTAGAACCACCTCGGTCAATGTCAGCACCCGGGGAACCCCACTGCAGATGCTGCTGTCCCACCACTAAGGACACACTGCGGTTGTAATACGGAATTGGCTACGTCTTACATGCAGTAAGTTTGTGAGTAAAATCATCAGATTTTTCCTTGTGCGTAACTTTTGTGGTAAGAAATATTTCTTATTTAAAATCTTTGCTGCTACATTTATTCAAACTCGTGCGAAAAGTTTAAAAGCGATTCCAATGTAATTTGATGCAAGTGTCAATTTAATAGGTTTAAATTGACACAAGAATCAAATTGGATTGGAATCGCATTCAATAGTAATAATCCTGCAGTATGTAGTGGCAAAAAATATTTATCTTTTTTTAGCATCCTCTTTTTGACCTGTTGACAACCAATTTTTTTGGTGGGGTAATGTTTCTGATGCCATACCACACCACACATTTGGGGAGACGATGTGGGTTGGTGCCGCTTGCACCCTTTTACACCACCGACGGCCACTGGAACTATGACATACATCAGTGAGCCTGTTGCCATTCTCGAACCTATCTATGAATCAGCTAATAAATCTGATACCTTTACTGTTAAAAACTTGAAGACTTAATTTCGAACATTCTGATGATATAATGTTACTCTGTCTGCTTTTTACGCTTTCCGCATCCTTATCCATAAATTATGATATCTTTGTCTATAGGATGGAAGGTGCTGGTAAAAGATGTGGATCTGCTTACGGATAAGCAGTTGTGCAAGCTATGGACGCTGGGCTGGTGCGTGGCTCCAGGGGTCCTGGCGCCGTTCACGGTGTGGTGGATCATCACCGTCTTTCGCCGCGACCGTGACTGGCTGCAGCCACCCTGGCCGGCTGTCACCATCATAGCCACAATGTCACTAGCTGTCCTTATAATCCTCGTCGTAGCTTCAGTAACTGTCGCGAAACAAGTCCATTACGATCTTATTGGGGTAAGAAATTATTAAACACAAAGTTATATTAATAGAAAATAATATATTTTTTTAAATTATTATTATTATCAGCTACTACCGGTCTCGTTTTGCAATGCTGTGTTTGTTTTTAAATAACAAATCATGTTGTGTAAGCTATAACAGTTGTTAGTAACATGACAATGAATTTATATTTCAAAAGTAAACTATATTTTTACTAAATACCTATTTATCTTCAAATAAGTAATGTGGTTACTTATTTCAAGATAAATAGTAAACAATACATACGTTAACGAAAAACTACTTATTCAATAATCTTGCAGTACGCGTAGAGAATATAGTACAAGTATTTGGGCTAATCGCTTCAATGAGGTCAAACATGATATTATTCTTATCGCGACGCATATTAGGTAGGAAGGTACTCACTGCCGCAGAGGAGCATCTTTGTGACGCCCGCTGCTTACACATGCTTATGCGAATGTCTAAATATTTCCTTGAACGATATCTAATGCCGTTTTCCTTAGCCTTAGCTTATTCAAAGGTTGCAGCCTTGTCTAATGTGAATCATGTCTAGAATCTATCAATACTTCCTGTTTTAGAGGAAATAACGTCTTCCGCAGAAACTGAAGTCATCGTTCAGGCCTTCGCGGCACTGGGGCCCGAGGGATCCCATCACACATTACTACTGGCTGGCTAGACGAGAGGAGCTGGCGAAAGGCAACAAAGTCAGTCGAAAGTACCAGAGAAGACAGCTTGGACAGTTATCAGGCCTGTCAGGCATACGACAGTTCTCCGGCCTGTCAGCCAGGCCGAACTACTCGACGCTGAAGAACTCTATTTCTGAGAAGGTTGGTGAAGACACAGAAAAGAAGCGTTCCAAATCAGATGACTGGATGTACATGGAGTACAGGAAACAGGTCCAGGGAATCGGCAAGTATGACACTGAAAGACGAAGAAGAGCCAAGTCCCTCGATTGGACGTTTCCAAAGTTCAGGCCAAGGGATATCGTAGAACTCAGACCTACAACGTCGAAAGAAAGCAATAGACGAATAGTTTTTGAGGAAAGAATGTGAAGTTATTTAATTGTTAGGTATTTATTCTAATAGCGAAGTTAATAAATGTTACAATTATATTTTAATTCTTATTTTAAGGTCCAATGTCACTGTTGTTAGATAAACCTTATCGGTAGGATAAGCATGTACCTAACACACATAAATAACAGCTGTGTTATTTTTTTAAGTGTAACATGTGTTATTTTTAATTTCGGTCAGGTTATATATTATGGGTCGGTTAAGAACGATTCGAAACCTCAGAAACTGGCCCTAATACTCGGTAAACATCAGACCATTGTTTGGTTTTTATCTAATATTACCATACGTTGTTTCCATCGCAATAAACTAAGGAATTTCTAACCTCAGGTGAATACTTAGGTTAATACAAATTTCGAAGAAAACAGTTTAGAAGTCAAATCGGAAACACAGTCAGACTTGCAGAGTTTCATTCGAATTTATAAAATCAGTTATAAATTGTTGATTGGTTGTTTTATTTGCCTAATTTTGTTGAAGAAATGAAATCAGTAAAGGCGTGAGCTTTACTTATTTCGTTTCTAAAAGCACAAGGTAAAAGTAATGGCAAAATTAATAATAAACATTATTGATTTTATTATTACTATCTGTTGGATACTGTCCTGACGTTAGATACTATACTCTTTTTGCTTTCTGGGCTAAATAACGAATTATAACCAAACGGTCATAAAAATTCGCATAGACGTCATTATTAGGACAGCTTGATTATACGGGGTGGATGCGACATAGCGACATTTATTGAAACCACAGCTTCTATACATGGTAAGTATCAATTTCCACCGGATAAAAATTCTCTGGCGAAAAAAAAAAATCACGTTCTCCGAACAATTTGAACATTGCGATCGTGCAATTTGTTCGGAAGACGTGGATTTTTTTTTTCGCCAGAGAATTTTTTATCAGGTGGAAATGCATACTGGCCATGTATAGAAGCTGTGGTTTCAATAAATGTCGCTATGTCGCATCCACCCTGTATATTTTCCACTAGTGCGTGAGACGTAAACATAACGTCACGCCTATTTTACCTCGTAGGGTGTGGCTTAGGTGGAGCAACTGCCATTAGACCGCCACAACCCCGTACGAGACGATACGGTTCTCTTTGTTAGACTGGTTGTTGTACTTCCTGGCCACTAGGTCGTAAGGTCGGTCCGCCGTAGATCATTTCAAAATAAAATGGTTACTGGGACCGACGGCCTATTGCTCTCTGAGGCGGTGGAAATCTCATACTACGACGGTCACCCATCCAACGATCAACCGCGGTTGACTTTAATTGAAATTGAAGCGAAGCCGTGCTTGAAGCCTTGAAGCTCGTTCGCATCGCGCGGATGCGATTCACCTACGAGCTCCTCAGGGACGAGTTAGAACGCGAGCAGCTATAAAAATTCTCCATGAAATTCAAATTCAAATTAAAATCATTTATTTTCATAGGCCCCAGGAGGCACTTGAACACGTCAAAATATTACAAACAAATGATATAAAAAATAAATTATAAGTAAAACTAAATTATACTAATTACAATGATTTGATTTAATTACATGTGTCTTAACATCCGAAGAATGAGATATGCGTCTATGCAAGTAGGGTGTGTCATACCAGGACCTGACTGCTATTACAGCTATGGAGTATGCGGGTCACGTTCCTATGACGTCACTCAGGTACGTATTGCATGTCAAAGGTACCTGACATCACGCTCGCCCGGCTATTAAACTGTCTTTGTTTGTGCCAAGTAATTTATGAACACTTAAGGTTGGCAAAATGTGATAAAACGAGTGAACTGACAAGTTTAGTAAGTATCTACTGTATATTAGCTCTAACTGAGAAAGTGCAAGTAAACGGAGCCAAAACAATTTTCGATAATAACATAACATAATGCCTTTATTACACAGAAGGTGTGGGAGAACAACAACCACACTTCACCTGTTATGTTCAGGTCTCATGGGACAGGGGGTGAGCTTAAAGCCATCCACCGGGCACATTTCCTACTCCGTGCTGCTATTGAGAATTACCTGATAAGAGTTCACAAATATCACTGCCCGGTCCGGAAATCGAACCCGAGACGTCGCGGTGAGAGGTGCATACGCTAACCACTAGACCATCGAAGAAGTCTTACATAATATATTACTGTATTTTGTCACATATGTGTTTAAATAGAGCACCATTATCACAAAGGAGAATATTATATTGTAGAGACCAAAATACCCATTCAATGAAACAATTCCATTTAGTTTGGCGCACCTGTACAAGTAGTAGCTTTGTGACAGTAGTATGGTAAATAATCGATAAATAAATTCTCGTTACATTGACCCTGGTCTGCTTGACCCTCACCCGAAAATGATTATTGTTTGATAAACATACAATGTGATTAAAGTATAAGTAATGTGCATACATAACTCATGCCAATAGCCCCCATTGTGTGTTTTGGTATGTATTTTTCATATATCTGAATCGATCTGTACCTACTTCCGTGTCGGTAAATAAGAGTTATGACACTGTATCGCGATTTATAAAATGATCTAGCTTGTTGTTTTGAGTGGTCAGCGTATGTGGCTGTTCTAGAGGTCTCAGGTTCGATTCCCGGGTGGACCAAATTGTTTTTTGGGATTTTGACGTAAAAATGTTCTTATCAGTAGCACGGAGTTCTTATCATGCGCGGAAACTAAACATAATAGGTGAAGTGGGGGCTACATGCCTCTGCAAAACGGGTTACGTTTATAAAATAAATAGAATTGCTGACTGCTAATTTAATTCAGTAGTACAAAGAGGAGGTAAGAAACAACTGCTAGCAATTATGGTCGAAGCATAGAAATCTTAATAGCAAGGCAATAGAAATGTCAAAGACGCGTGACCTTGTCGCCGCGCATGTGTCTAGTCGAACACAAGTGCGAGTTGAGGAATTGTCGTCTTAATGTCATCGCAAAAAGAATAATTTTGTTTGCAGGAATACAAAATGTATGTGTAAGTGGTATTTGAAAAACGGCGACATGCGTCCCAGTGTTAAAAGATAGTCGATAGTATTTCTATTGACTAGTTATTAAGATTTCTATGGGTCGAAGTATTTAAGTTATACGCGGCGTGATCCATTCTTAAGGAGGTACAGTTAATTAAAACTATTATTTCATGATTAATATAATACTGCTTATCTCCGCAAGCACAGGTCACTCAGTCAATGTAACGGGACAGCCACTTAACTTAGCTAGCTAGAACAATGATGCTGATGACCTGTGAAGAACAAAACAAGATGATATTGATGCTATTCATTTTGTAAGCTAACAATAGACAAGTGATTTCTATTTAAATTGTGTTGTTTTATGAATTTGGATAATGGACTCTACTGCTCGGTTCTGGACTTATTTAGTTAAAGTAATAAGTCCACAGGTGATAGTAAATAAATAAATTATAAATTTTGGATTTTTTACATTAGATAGAACGCCAGAAGCAATTACACTATCCAATGGTCTCAATGACAAGGCCAAATACACACATTCACTCACACAAGCACACCCAGTCTCAGAACAAATTTTTGCGAATCACACAAAAATTTGTCCCATGTGGGGATCGAACCCACAACACTTGTGCAGTGGAGAGCGGCGAGGCGACCGCTTAAACCACTACACCACACGTGCAGACAATAATGACATATTATTATATACTAATTTATTTTATCCCCAAGAGGGTGAATTACGATTTGAACTTTATTTTACATTAAAATTCTATTGATGACGTTGTGCTTTTTTTCTGAACTGCGCGCCGCAGAGCAGTAACTGCTGACGCGGGAAAAACCGCGGTGATCTGCTAATTTAATAACTCATTGGCGTTAAACAAGTAAGTAATTTACTATATCTGTTTGATACACGTTTTATAATTGAATATTTTACATTCAATGGATTAACAGAGCAAACAACAATTGCAATGAAATGTTGTTAGTTGTTTAGTTGATTTGATTTAGATGTTGTTAATTTAGGGTTAATTACTTCCCCACCAACCGGGTGTCCCGCGTTGTCGTCGCGGTGGGGCTTAGTAACCGTGGTTGGGAGAGCCACGGTGAAGCTAAGTGGACCCCGAGGAGGGGGCTGCTCTTCGGGCTTTTGGGGTAAAGCCCATGTGGGAGCAGCCCATGTTGCAGGGCCTATATGGGGAGGCACTGCAACAGGAGGGCCTGCGGTGTTGGCGTGCCGTGAGTCGGCACTGCGGCCGAGGAGTTGCGGGGCCGCGGCGGGAGAGGACTGTCGGTGTTTCGTTGCCGCTTTCCCTGCCTTCCGCGGCCCCGGCGGGGCCGCAGCCGTTAGTACTGCGGCGTGGTGGGGTCGCAGGGGAAGAGGAGTGTCGGTGTTACGTTGCCGCTCTCCCTATCCTCTGCGACCGATACGCGGTGGGCGGCGGGACGAACATCTGTTTCGCCGCGGAGGACCGGGCCGTCAGATACGGGGGTGTCTGACGGCCATTGCACGCAGTCCTCGGTGTCGGTCCCCCCACAAAAAATCAAAAAAAAAAAGGGTACATTATATTAATATGAATAAGCCTTCCGGGACGCGGGTTTCAAATATTTGTTGTAATCAAATCTCTTGTGAGTGTCAATTTTAAATCTTGAGCTTGCGAAGTAGTCTTTATTAGAACCACTCGCTACGCTCGTGATTCAAGACTACTTCGCAAGCTCAAAGTTTAAAATTGACACTCACAAGAGATTTGATTACAACAAATATTACAATTTGTTACTCCTCAAAACGGGACTTTGGAAAACGTAGCTTCATCTCATAGCAACCTTTGCAAATAGTAGCTATCTTATAGAAAACTTTACGTAACATTTCATTGCTTTAGAGATTCTTAGACTTTAATTTATCTTAGCACTTACAGCATGTCATAACATTGGTCTGTGACGTCCATAGTATTACATTTCTAGACCCGTAAAGGAAAGACACTCATTACCTATTACATATAAATTATAGGTATTTAAGTAAGTAGTTACAAGACTTGAAATGTGCTACGTTTCGTTTCTCCTTCAATAGCAGTCATTAGGTGGTACATAGCAGGTTCTGGGATGGAGTGGTTCGCGATTTTACTTTTGCGTCATGTAAGCTGTTTTTGCAGAGAAAACCTACTCGTGCCTTATAGAATACTTTCCGAGGTTTCTCTTCATCGGTATGCTTTCTTAAATATTGTTTGAAATCACAACAGTTCTAACGCCAGGCTATATAATCCAGAAGTGTATAACGACCACACATCACATGTTATGTTTAGGGTCCCATGTGATAGGGGGTGAGCCCATCCACTGGGCACTATTTTAAACGCCGTGCTGCTTAGCACTTAACAGAAAAGTCTCAGATATAACTATTGCGCGACCCAGGCATCGAATGCGAGACCTTGCGGTGAGAGATCATTTACGCTAACCATTTGACAACAACGAGGCAGTTATCCAAACCTAAACAAACAGGATAATCATAATTACAGACAGAATAATATTAATTTATTTTTTCACCTTAGTCTGACAGTAGTAAAATCGAGGTCGATTCACGATTCAATTCTATAATATAATAATGGAAAAATCAGCTTTCTGGATAATTATAATTTTATTACTTTTACGTCTATGAATTTATTGTTTCAGTGCAATCGTGGCCAATTAACGAGTGATTTATAATGAGAGGTTTGTTATGTAATACCATAAATCATGTTATAAGCATCGGCAATTATGTAACGTTTTTAGGGTTCCGTACCCAAAGGATAACACGGAGCCCTATTACTAACTTTGCTGTCCGTCTGACTGTCTGTCACCAGGCTGTATCTCATGAACTGTGATAGCTGGACAGTTGAAATTTTCACAGATGATGTTGATGCTATAACAACAAATACTAAAAACCGAATAAAATAAACATTTAGGAGTGTTTTTTTGCTTGTTTCATCTCGAAATTGATAACGGTAAAAAGCTGAGGTAATATTTTTTTATAATAATAAAGATAATGGTACGGAACCCTTCGTGCGCGAGTACGACTCGCATTTAGCCAGTTTTTATTATTTTTGTTGTTTACTTACAGAAACCAACTTATTGATAGCATTTAAGTATTGTTATATACATACAATCAGGAGAGGAGTGAGACAGGGAGACGTCATATCGCCTACAATATTTATTAGTGTTTTACAACAAGTCATCGGACAACTAAACTGGGAAAGGACTGGTCTAAATATCAACAATAACTACATAAGTCACTTACGATTCGCTGATGATCTCGTTTTGTTGTCGGAGAGTACCACCGAGATCCAGTCAATGTTAAGCGATCTACATGCCGCAAGCAAACAGGTAGGTCTGGATATTAACCGCAACAAAACCAATATTATGACGAACTCAATAAAACAACCAGTATACCTAGAAAATATAGCACTGGAATATGTTGACAACTACATATATCTTGGCAAACAAATTTCCTTTAAAAAAGAGAGAAACGAACTAGAAATCGACAGGCGAATAACAATTGCATGGAACTAATTTTGGAGCACAAAAGAGATTATGAAGAGTGATATGCCAATTATTATAAAACAAAAAATTATGGATACATGTATACTACCTTCACTAACATATGCTAGTCAAACATGGAAGCTCACAAGTCGAACTAAATCAAAAATCACATCATGTCAAAGAGGTATGGAGAGAAGTCTACTCAAAATTAGAAAAATACAAAAAATAAATCACAAAACCATTAGGCAAAAAACTAAAGTTACCGATGCTCTACGCTACTGCAAAAAGCTTAAATGGCGGTGGGCTGGACATATAGCCAGACTGACAGACGACCGATGGACCCACAGAATAACAACTTGGACAGGGCCATCAGGCATTAGGAAGAGAGGTAGACCTGCGACCCAATGGGCAGACGACGTCATAAAAGTAGCTGGAAAAAAATGGATAGAGACCGCAAAGGACAGGGAGAAATGGAAAGCTCTAGAGGAGGCCTTCACCTTCGAAACGAGGGGTTCTTGCTAATAATATAAGTGTTATCTTTATTTTAATTTTAAGTATATCTTTTGTACAGTAAGAAATATAAGGCTTTTTTATTTTTTATTTTATTTATTATTTATATACATACATAATATCACAGCTATATTCACCAGAAGGGTGTTGCAGAGGCGTATAACACCCACACTTCAATATTAAAGGATTACCAAAATTAAAAAAAAAACATTGAATGCGTTGTTCGGGGGCCGTCTATAGTTCTCAGCAGCAAAATTGTAATATTTACTGTTTACTGATTAAATAATGTAACTTGGTTAATACTAGTAATTAGGAAGGAAGTTGCCTCCGTAAACTGCACAGCCGAAGCTACTGAACGCAAGAAGCCAAAATTTGCCATATTTGTTGTTTGTTAGGGAGAGTAAGGGAGCATATCAAGAGAGGGTTTTCAGAAATTCCCTTGCCTAGGGGGAGAAATAGAGGATAAACTGCAACTTTTTATTTCTACAATGGATTCACTTGAAACTTTGTATGTACCATATAAACTAACTAACTTATACTGTATAAACTAAGTTCACGTGAAGCAAATGAGCACTAAAAAAATTGTTTAGTAATAGACCGCTCTCGCCCTTCTTCCTAAGAGGTAAAAGGGTTGGCTGACTTTGCCTGAAAATTTTCAGACGTGGTCGCGTGTCAACCCCCCTCTTATTTCTTTGAAATACTTAAACATACTAATGTATGCCAGCCCATCGCCATCCGGCGGGCACAATTCCAACCATGTGCTGCTATTTAAAAATTTCCTGCCGGATAGTGCCTAAATCACTCTTTGTACCCAGAAATCGAACCTCGTGGTTAGAGGCGCAAACGCTAACCATTAGATCAACGATGTAGTTTTTGTTCATTAAAATCCACGAGGTCAAAGTCGCGGGCAACTGCTTCTAGAAGTAAAAAATTAAATTGAAACAAGGAAAATCTTTCTTATTTACGTCATTAGCGAAAAACGATGGACCCATTGTCCATCGTCATTGTCGCATTGTTCTCGCAAAGCTCAAAACTTGTATCTGGAAGTTCCCCATGCATTTATAGTAAGTAAACTGGCTGGACCGGCTGCGTCGTGATCGCACGTACTAAGACTGGTCGGTGTGTAAATGGTGGGCTGTAGGCTGTGAGGGCGTCACGCCGGACGCCATCGCCGTCGTCAGTAGCTAGCAGCCATTCAACCAGCTAGCAGCGTGCGAAGCGGATCGCCGTGCGGTAACGGTCGCGCGCTCCTCAAGTTTACGACTAGTAGACGTCTCGTGACGGTCTAGGGTGTAAGTAGTGATGTCGAAGGATTCCCAAAGGCTCAGCCGCTTGGGCGTTCTAGCCCCGGCGGCCCTGTCCGCGTGCATGGACGCCTCGGTCCTGGCTGTCCCCGCCGCAGGAGCCATCGTCTCCACAGTCCTCAAGGAGCTCAGCAAAGCCTTCATGCTCAAAAAGTGAGTCATATTTCCTGTACTCGATTTATTGATTATGTGGATTAGCTCAAACCTCCGCCCTGCCAAAAAATGTTATCCGGTTATGTTTTTTGTTTTATTTTCATTAGTCTGAAAATTTTCACAATAACAATTTTGCAATTGCTTGCGTATTCTTCGAATTCACCTTTCTTTTATATTATTTTTTTCAAAAAGTTTTTAATCATTATGTGTTATTCATTAATTTACGCTACGTTGCCCTAAACAGATGTATCTTAAATCTGCAAGAACTGAAGTCGTACGAAATCATTACATGTAATACATGTCATTACAATAATAGAATCATTTATATAACACTATTTTATTGTTTATTTAAAATTATCCGCTTTGCGACATGATTTTACTAAAATTTGTTTTTGTGTATACATTGCTTAAATGATGCTCCATTACTACGATTCTGAAAATCGCTTGTAAAATATGCAAGAAATAAGAACATAATTACTGTTGTTTTATCCGTTGACATTCGTCGAATTGCCTCCAAAACCTTAATAATCTTATGTTTGGATATAAGGTTGTTGACCACATTTTTGTCGTACTAGGAAATATAAATCTGTAAATTAATGCTGACGTAGTCACTGCAATAATATAATTATGATTGAAAGCCAACGGCTGTGCTTAATAATATCAAGATTCAATGATATTATGTTCGGTAAAGTTCTTTATTTCACCATATATAAAATAGTCATATAATAATAATATACTAGCTGTGCATCGCGGTTTCAGCAGCAACAGATAGTAGCCAATGTCCTGCCCTGAGGTCCTCTTTGCCTCCATACCAAATTGGTTCAAAATCGAGCGCTTAGGATTAAAAACGTAACAGACTTTCGGATTTATAATATTAGTTGAAAAAGGATAAAATGATTTTATTAGGGTGATTTTATAAACCAACTATAAATAAAATATTTTGTGCAGAAATAAAGCAAAAAATGTCAAACCCTTGTTACTGTATGATGGCATGATTCAATCATGTCTATTTTAATGCATATTACTAATTTGCGTAGAATTATTAGCTCATTAAAACTGCGCAATGAAACCTTGCCGCAGCAATCTATACAATTATAGTAAAAGGGTTACATCCCATTAGCAATTTGTGAGGGTTTTATTATTTATATTAATATAAACACGTGTGAAAGATAAGTAAGATGACATCCGCTTACATAATTAATCTATAGAAGCGAATTGTATAATCAAAGTGCATGATAATGATAATGTGCATTTATTAAAATAGTCTGCACATTGGTACCAGAGAACTACGACATTATTTCTAACTAGGTTACGTGGTATGACGATAAAAAATAGGTCTTGAACTATCAACACATCAATTTTCATCAAGATTGATCAGTCATTTCTAAACTAATTCGGAACAAACCAACAAATAATGAAACAAATGATCTCTCTCTCTCATTCAATCTTTAAACGGGACAAATAGATAGAAAACCGGGCTGGGTGTTGAAATCGGGGCTTGACATGCCACATTCCTGAGTTAGCCAAACCTCTTCCATCTCAAAACGAAAGAATGTACCGAAGATTATAAAAAACGTGTTTGGAAACTCGATCCCGTTGAGAGGTCTGTGTTGCGCGAATTCTCGTTCTGATAAAGATAAAGTGCTCCAAAAAAGGAGCAAGTGGGACTGCCTCGAATGAGTCACCAGCGTCTGCCTCTGCAGGTGCCGCGTGCCGGAGCGGGAATACCACTCATGGAAAAATATGTGCTCATGTTCATGGGTTGAAATATTACAAAATTCAAAATTCAAAATTCAAATCATTTATTTTCATAGGCCCCAGGAGGCGCTTGAACACGTCAAAACATTACAAAAAATGATATAAAAGTAAATAATAAATAATACTAAATTATACTAATTACAATGATTTGAATAACCGGGGCGGGGCTCAGATTAATTTTAATCAAACTGTTTGGAATCGAATTAAAATCAATCTAAGTACCAGCTCCGATGGGTATTGCATTATGAGAAGAGCTGGTGAGAAACTCATGTGCACCATCTTTTAAAGAAAAATATAACAATATAAAAGTACATAAAAAAAATCACATAAGAAGAGCAATTCATTTCCAAATACTATTATCATTTATGTAGTCTGAAATACTATAGTAAGCTTTTTGACATAATTTAGTTTTAAAACAAATACAAAACACATTGTAATGCCAATATTCAATTAGATTAGCGGTTAGAATTATTTTGTTTTAGGTTTCAGGCTTCGGCCACCAATAATATAAGAGTTTAAAGGTATTTTACAAATAGAGAAAGATATTAAAACTGTATTTTTGCATCGTTAAGATATTTTTTATTTTTTAATTTACACAAATTAATTAGACATTATGTCCGCTGTACTATTTGCCTCTTTTCTAAAATATTATAGGCATTTTCTTTTAATAAGAGAGTCTACCTGAGGCAAATTGTGTGTGTAATTTAATTAAATAATACTTTTATGATAACAAACCTGTTTGCGACATCCGTTGTAAAAAAATACTAGTTCACTATACCGATTTCGTTATTTGATATAAATTTAACTATTCACACATATTTGGTTGTAAAATAGAATTAGTTTCTGAACGCGGCTCTGCCCGCGTAATACATCGATTAAAAGGAGCCTAATTATTTCTGGGGACTTGAACTAACTCCATACCAATTTTCATTAAAATCAGTCCCGTAGATTCGAAGATTTTTGGGTACAAACAAACAAAAAATCTTGTCCCTTTATAGCTATACACTAGTATAAAACATCTTTATTGGTTCTACACTTCTATACTAATAGTACAAGCTCCGAAAATACTAATCTTAATATAAATCTTAAAAGTCTTAGTAAGAATATTAATAAAAAATGGTGTGAGATCAAAGATTCAAGATCCCCACGAAAAACATAGACTACTTTTTATCGGCGCGGCGTTCCACGTGAGGATAGCCGCGAACGGAATCTGGCATAAGTAGGGTTAGAATAAGCATAAATACGATTATATCTATTGAATAATTGACTGTTGACAGTCTGCAAGCATTGCCACGCCAATCCTCGATGCTAATATTTACTAAAATAGTAAAAGTCTTGTAATTTACACTTGCGTCGACAAATAGGTATTTTCTGATGTATTAATAATTGTTTAATGTTATTTGTGAAGTAAATTGCTTGACTATTAATAAGAAAGGATCAATGATTGTTGACATAATTATTATTGACCATCATAACGTCTACGCCAACTAACTTCCGTTCTTATTTTCATTTTTTTATTTATTTAATGAGAAGTTACTTTGATGGTTTTCCCGCCAAAAACAGTTGTTTAGTTATATGACTAGTGGTTAGTGTATAAGTCAGGGAATCATGAGAAGCCGAGCTCAGTTCCTGGGTTGGACATTTAGTAGTGGTTACGCTGATGTTCCATTCAAATTAGACAACAAACTCGTTTTACTTTGTTCCTATTTTGTCTGGTACTCTCTAAGGTATACAGGTTAACTTCCAATATTTTGACGTTGCAAACGTGTAACTTGTAACTTGCAAGATTAAGGATCAGTTTCTGAGGTTCTGGATATATCTTATCCGGCCCATAACATATAACCTGACCGAATTTAAAAGTGATATAATTTATGTGTGTTACATGCTTATCCTGCTAATAAGGTTTATCTAAAACCTGTGAAATTAGGGCTACAACTTAAATAAGTAAATTAAATATCAAAAAACCACACAAAAACGACTTATATATTAGGTACTAATCTAATCTGCCCGTCAGTCCAGTAACATGGCTAGTTTTTGTAGTATATCTAATTAATGATATTATTTACCACGACTAATTGCTCAGTAATTGATTGACATTTCAAAATAATTTATAGATATATTCCGTAACATTGTAAAAGGCATTTATTGAATACATCGAGCTAGACTAATTGATGATTGATTTTAGAATAATCAAACAAGATTATGAAGTATATCTAAGTATACATCCAACTTGTCCAAAGATATTTGATATTAAATTACTTGCAGTCGTTGATTTTCATAACAAAAAACCTAAAAATTACCAACCAAGCAAAAAATAACCATCAAAATTGATTTACAATTGGCTGAGTAATCGCGTAACATAACAATAAACATACAAACTAATTGTATATCTTCTTGTTTTGGCAGTCGGATGTAAACCCGCCTCCGCGCGTGCTGAGTCGTGCCCAATTGCTTATATCATTATAAAGAATTGGTATTACATTACAGGAGGTAAAAAAGCGTTTTTTCTAATGCTATCTAAACAAAGGCAGGCTTGCATGTGGGTGGGGTATGCCCAAATAAAACTGTAACTCGGTTCAAAGACCGATTGTCCGGTGGCTCCTCCCATATTAAGACATGCTTAGTGATACCGGCTAATGTTGCTAATATGAACAAACCGGTGGCGTTAGACTAGTTTAAAAAGGTGGTATTTCTATTCAATGTCTGATGGTGGTAGAGCTTTTTAAACAGGCTCGAGGATTGAAGCTCCACTGTCTCAAATTAAACCTACCGCCAAAATAAAATATAAAAAATAATAACTATACCGCTTTGCTTCACTTTTGTGTTGGTTCAGGTTTGTTGCGATCTGAAATTACTGGCACATGAGGTATAACACCGTGATCCTCAGATAAAGTGACACATCTGCGATCTGCTTTTGTGGATTGTTAATGTCAATGGGCTGCAGTTATGAGTAAACAACAAGTTGACGTCCGTTTGCAAATACGAAGTAAAAAGATAAAAGATCAGTTTCTACGGAAAATACTTCATCCGCTTCACGCAAAAATGTAGTAACTAAAGATAAAAATTTCCCTATCCTAAGAACAAAGACGTACTCCACAAATCTCAATTTTTCAGGAGACGCGTTTTTGTGTGTCATTCGTAGAACAATGCAGTACAAGAGTCGGTTTGAGAAGCTTAATTTCTGGTGAATTGATAAGACTTTTAAGGTATTTTTGAAGTCATTAGATGTGTTATGGCGAGTAGAACTCAAATATTATTATGCAATAAACAAAAAAGCGCAAATGGCGGTTACGGCTTTATTAGGATAGGGCGAAATATTTGTTAATATTAATTTAAAAGATTAATGAAAAAATGTAAGTTTGTGCCGATTTATTTTGTAAGTATGTGTTAGTTATTATTAATTTAACGGCTCTTCGAATTTATTTTCCTCTCAGATTGATTCCAAATCGTTAAACTGAACATAATCAGTAAGGTAGTTTTTACGGCATTTTGTCATCAGAGCACCTTTCCCTGACGCTCAGAACGTCGATTATATGATTCAGCTGATGACGCAAACATTTCTAACTGCATCATCCTTTGTGGATAAACCCTCACTACATTTACTTGTACGGGATAGAAATGTGCAATTTGCCGTTATATGTATGAACACTCGCAATTTGTTTGTCAAAGCTGCTAAGGAGCATGATCGTGTTTCTAGCTAACCCAACTATATTGGGAAAGGTTTGATGACTTTTTCCCGTGTTGTCTCATGGCGTCTTCGGTAACGTGTTCACCAAACTGCTGTACAGACAATTACTTTCCTTTATTTTATATCAGCTTCTGTTCGCGGCTCCGCAGCTCCTCTTCAACCATCTCCACGACAATTTTCATACAGAGTGGTCCTGTAGATGCGAAGATTTTTGGGAACAAACTAACACACAACCTAAAGAATCTTGCCTCTTTATAATAATAGATATCGACATGGGCTAAACCTTTTATGACCAATTTAGATTGACAACAAAATAATTTAAGAACAAGCAAGTTTACAGTTTCCAATGAAAATACTAGTTGCAACAACATCCTGCTTCTATAAGACGTAGATAAAACACAATTATTTTCTTTTTATTTAAACTAGCCTTCACATACATTTCACTCACACAAACCACATTCAGAGTCAGGACAAATCGTGTGGGGATCGAACCTACAACACCAGCGCAGTTGAAAGCAGCGAGGCGACCGCTTTAAATACTACGTCAACCGTGCACTCTTGTTGCCCGCTCCATGGATTACCAGTGGCTCTGCCAGTAGCACCACTGGTACTGGGCTTTGGTAAATAACAAAATATTACGCAATGTTTATATATTTTGCATGTGATATTAGTATTGTCAGCTTTCGGTACCTATAAAAGGAAATAAGATAAGAATCAAGGAAATGATTCACGGTATAAAATACGTTTTCCTTTTTTTTTCATTTTTAAATCATTTATCCAGGTTAAATGTACCGTATGCAATTTTTGTTCGTTCATCGTTTATGGCAGTGTTGGTGGCAGGACCTGTAGAATATGAATATGGACTTAGGTCTGACAATATGAAGTGCTACCGAATCCGATACACGCCGAGTAAATAACATTGACACTAAAAGAAAACTACGTGGTGAATATTGGATAGATGTAATATAAGTAAGTTTTTTTTTGTTTGAACTAATACTTAGTTCTGTGAGTACCAACCATCGTTGTTGGTATTGTACAATACGGCGGGCGCAACCTAAAGTTGCTATATGCGTTATTCAATACATTTGAACAGTTTATCACTCATTGTTTATAAATTACCTCCTCTTATGGCCAAAAACTCATTGACTTTCAAGGTATCGCTGGCATTATTCGTATAATTATTCGATTAAAATAATTTTCACATCAACAGTGGCCAAAGCTGGCGCACATACGTCAATTGTCAGAGTAATGATGGTAATGGTAAGGTGTTACTAGTACCATGCCAGGGAGGATGGGTAGTTGTTACTCACATGCTTTATTTGCATGAAAGCTTTTACGCGCGGCTCCATCCGCGTGGTAAATCGATAAAAAGTAGCCTTTATTATTTCTGAAGTCTTATCATATCTCCACAACAATTTTTAGTAGATTCGAAGATTTTTGAGTACAAACAAAAAAACAAAAAATCTTACCTCATTATATATTGGTATAGATTAATACAGATGATTTTCGAAAAAATCGCGTCTCCTGTTCTGTTGTCCAAGTTGTCCAATTAATGGATAATCCTTTACCTACATCAAGGTGGTGAGGTGGTGGGCATCACGCACGCCTGCTTGGAAAATGCAAAATTGGTTAAACTAAAGTATCATTTTTTCAATTTCAAATTTTATTTCTTAAGTTTAAACCCTTATGGTGTAAAATTTTTTTATAGAAACTGGAATATATTTCGCGATGGGCATTATTGTGATTCTTAAATTGAATAAACATACCGTAGATCCATCTAAAACTTATAAATATTTTAATTGTTTGCACCAGGACCCGCTAAATTCAAAGAAAAGATTTAATAAAATTATTCGCGGACACCCAATTACTCTATAAAGTGAAAAACAAGTTGGGACATGAACATAACATAACATCACGCCTATATTACCCAAAAAGGCGTGTCAGAGGTGTATAACCCCCACACTTTACCAGTTATGTTAAGGTCTCATGTAATTAGGGGATCGACATCTACCGGGTACAATTCCAGACTCCGTACTGCTACAGTTTTAAGGTGGTGGATAGACACGCGCTTGACCACGTTCTCACCTGATTTGCTAGCGTCTATAAAATACGGTAACTGCTTAGCACCGGTCGATGTAATAGATCGGAAAGGTGGTGGATACATGTTGATACATCATTACAATGATCTGCATTGGATTTTTTTTTCATCTGTATAGCAAGTTTAGCTATAGGTTCTTAATATACTGCAAAGCCATATATGTGACCGAATCTGAACTAGAATGTAATTATTTGAGAAACAAACGAGGTTTCTTTGTATTGTAAAGCCACGATTTTTATTGGTCACGACTTCAGCAGCCAACATGGGAAAACTGCAACCTTTTTAATTGATTACTTCTAATGTATTGCAACTTTTCGAGGTTTATCAGTACCGATTCAAATGTAGCGTATTTAGAACAGCGGTCTTTCTTATACATTGCTTTGTCTTGATAAAATGTAGCCTTTACGGTAAAAATAAATGACTAATAATTACTAACATAGAGCATAAGATCTATTTATACTTTATATAATTATATATATATTATATAAAAATGATGGAATATCCATTCAATAGTTTTAGCGTGAAAGAGTAACAAATATCTATAATATTTACTAGACATTACTCACTTCGCTCCGAGTACTGTCTCCCGGCTTTTCTTTTTTTTGATATAATATATATTATATGTATTATACATAAAAACATTCGTCTTTCATTATTCTATTTATAACTGAAAACTACATTCAAATATGTTGCGTAGTTTAATAGATATAAGCGTACAGACAGCGGGAGCATTTTTGTTTTATACATAGGTAAAGAAGTAGAATTAAAGCAACTTTACATTGCCAATCGGTCGTGAAAATATTGTCTGAAGTAGCAGAATAACATAATTTTTTTTTAACTAGAGCGTGGCCAGTACCGACCTGTGACAATTAATTTTCGGCTTACTGTAAAACCGTCAAGATCCCTGATTTTAACAATACTTACTCAGTTCATAAGTACCCACTCCACAAGATTAAATAAAGATGACAATCCGACAATTTAGACACTTTTTCACGAATATGTCTGGGTGGCCGTCAAACAGTTGAAAATTTATATTCTTAATTCAAAATTTGACTAAACGCTACAATTAATTACTGGCAGAAAGAAGTAATAAACCTTTTGAACACATTAAAATAATCGTCATCGTACATTGGTATGTTGATCATATCGTATAAAATGTGAATCATGAATAATCATTCCTTATGCGGGTGCATACGGTTACGCATCAAGTAAAAATATTTCCAATATAAGACAGTCTGGCATTGTATAGGCTTTCTGCGCAATACGAGATAGGCTTATACTGGAAATGATTAACTTTATGTGTAACCGTGTGTATATACAAAGTAATTATTGATAATGCGTAGTACGTACACAGTACTGACAGTACAACTAGTGTCGTCGAGACACAGGGTAAAATATGTATATGGTTTCCGGCATTCCGGTACTCTTTTTTTACAGTCAAATTACTGCAAATTTATGGGGCTTTGTCCTCATACGGTTTACGACATTGATGTTAATGCTTAATTGCATAATGTTTCTCTGTTTCCTCGTGAGCCGCAGTTCAAGTATGTAAAGGTGTTTTTGTTTGCTTGAAGTGACTCATGGTAGAAAAACGAAACAAGAAAATAATATATAGTAAGAGATTCATAAAAAAGTCATGTTGGTTCTTTACGCAAAAACAACTTATAATTATACTAAATGCATCAATTGAAACCATGGAAATGAAAATCCATATTAAATACACAACAAAAAATGAGCCCAATATATCAATATATATAATTAAACAATATACCTAGATTAGACCTAAAAGGTCGTGCCACACGGAGGGGAAGTATCTTAAATATGGAAGATTTAAGATATTACTCAAAGGAGACTTTATTTTATTTTTAAAATTAATTTTAACAACATTCAATTATTTAAAAAAAAATGTTTGTTACTAATTTTTTAATTAATTTATTAATTTATTTAATTTGATTATTGAAAATACGGTTACTAAACCAGGAATCGAACTAGCTCAAATCTGAAAAAATCACCTCTTGTACTTTTATAGTATCCATCGAAAGCGTCAATTAAAAGAATAAAAAATCTCTTAGAAATATGGTTATTTAAATGAAAGAATGACTGACTTTATTTTTCTTCATGAATGAATTTCTTACGAATTATTAACCCAACTATTGGATTACATGTCTTATTTAAAGACATTAATTACAAGTAAATTTCTCTAATAAGCTGTAATAAATATTTAAAATGGTATTTTAGCTTATTTTTCAACATATTCACTGATTGCATATACATTTTGACTGGTTTATATTTTTTACACATTCTTTTAATTTCATAGTTTTTTTTGCTTTATACGTATCGTATTTGTTATAGAGGTTTGGTCCTAATTATTAACCGCGTGCCGCCATAACAATACAGGATGCTATTTATTCGGTTTTAAGCTAGTTCGATTCCTGGTTTAGTAAGCATATTTTCAAAAATCTTTGAATTTCGTGTAATTTGCTTTAGAAATAAAATAAATTCTTCTTTCAGTAAAATCTTCTATCTACAATCATTAAGATATGTACTTCCCCTCAATTTGATATGTCCGTTGGACACCCTGTATACCTCACATATTAATAAGGTTTAGATAAAATCAAGGGCATGGAAAATGTATACCATCCTAAATAGCATCCGCTCATATTTGTTACTCAAATATCGATGTGTCCATAGATTACGGCCAAGGTTACAGCTTACCATCAGGCGGGCTGTATGCTTATTTGTCACCTTAGTAAAGTTGATGAAAAATTGATGACATCTGTTGATATCCGTCGTTACATGTCAATAGGTTATCACACCACGATCAATTTACCTGTCCTATTTAATAACGATGACAATCGTGACAATCCGACAATTATGATACTATTTTGTCGTCAAGCGGTCGACAGTGCATATACTTAATTCAAAATTACCCAAAATTGTCCAATTGTCATCTTCATCAAAAAGAGCGCAGTGCTCTTTAATGAACGTCCAAAATTTGTCAAAATTGTTGAATTATCATCTTTACTAAATAGGGCCGGTTGCCTTCGTCATAAATGGGCAGTTAGGCGTGTTGGTACGTCCACTTCCGAAGGTCTGCTGCCGAAAGGTACACTTTCGTTTCCGAGCCGAGCATTGTGACTCTGTGCACTTGTTCGACTAGTTTCGTTAAGGCATGAGTCCACCATGTTGATAATTGCACGAATCGACATAAATAAAACCGAATAGACGTTTATATATGAGGAGAAAAATTTATTTAAATCAATATTATATCGAGTATGATTTTCCCTTCAGAAGAACTACTTCCCTTTCTCATTGTAGTGATTTGCAGTTGAACGTTATGGTTGTATCGATTGATTTAGATTTAAATGAAGCATAACATCGAGTGACGTTCTGATTCATGTTTAAAGCTTAACTTGCTTGTTTAAAGCTTAACTTGAAGAAGCTCTTCGGTGCATACAAGAAACAAAATCTCTTTCACTTTTAGTATAGACAATTTCTTTAATATATAGAACCTTCGCTCGTTACGCAGCAATGTGCAACAACCCCAACATACGCAAGGTAGATTGTGAGGAACCGGTACGTGAGATGTTGTCTACCGGACCAACTATCTTATACAATACTTAATACTTTATACTAGAATCAATAGCTGATATATATCTATATAGATAATATATCGCAACATTAGATATTTTATTCGAAAAATGGAAAGTACACAATCATCACGTCTATATTACACAGAGGGGTGTGTATAACATCAAATAACGCTTTTGCTTGACCCGGGTATCGAACCCGAGGCCTCGCGGTGAGCATACGCTAACCACTAAAAACGTGTTTTAATTTTTTTGTTCATAAATTTTGGATAAATTAACATAAACAATATTGAGAACCTTATTTATGCATTATGTCTGGACGCAATGGTTATACGTAATTAATAGCCAGCTTCTGCAATGTGTGATTCGTAGTCAATAGAATTAACTCACTTTCGTTCTAATCTAAGTGCATTTAAAACAGACGTATCTAATCATAAATGCTTCTGATGTCTTTCAATTTGACGACTGGATGGCGGAGTGGGTAGTGTACCTGCCTGCAACGCCGGGGTCGTAGGTTCGATTCCCACTTAAGACAAATCGTTGTGTGCATGAACATGGGGGTTTGTCTTAGTCTGGGTGTTTCTATGTATAATATGTATGTATTTACAAAAGAAAAGTATATAATGTATTAGTATCAGTTATTCTAATACCCATATTACAAGCTCTGCTTAGTTTGGGACTAGATGGCGTTGTGTGTGAGTTGTGAAATATTTAATATTTATTTAATTAAATATTTATTTTTACATATCGTCCATTAATTAATGTATCTGCTACACCTTAAACTACTTTGATAATTTTCCGTTCATTAGAAAATTACCGGTCAATTGCGTTCAAACTTGTGTTCTCTGAACCAGTTTCACAGGTTCTTGGTAAGTCTTAGATTGTTATTTAGATGAGTTTTGGCGGATAAAATGTTTATCAGATGTATAACTATCTAATCTATCTAACAGTAACTGATGAAATTGAACCTTATGTTTACTACTTTAAAGTTATGGTACATTTAAAAGTGTTGACAGGGTCAATTTCAACAAGCGATTTTTTTGTCATTTCTGTGCACTTTTTTAATTTCAATGCTATCTATATATTTTAAGTGAAAAATGAAACTTTAGCCTATTTTATAACATTGTGTGTGAGTGGACATCAAACAGCATCAAAACTTACATAAATATTTAAGGATAATTTTTTTAGAGTCCACTGAAATGAAAAGTGTCTACCGAAATGATAAAAAAATACCACTGAAATGATAAACTGTGCACCGTTTCTTACTGTGTGATAATTTTTTTAAAACAATTTGAACACTACTCAAGCAAACTCAGTACTTACGGCGAAATTAAATACACTATTTTGAAACAAATTAAAGGAATCTAGCTCGAGTTATAACAACCACCGAAATGATCCTACTTTTGTCCCCATATCACTGAAATGATAAACTTATTTTTGTGGCGGGAAACCGCAAGATGTTGGGACTGGTGCGTTCGCGCCTAGAGCTTGAGCTAGCCTGATCCGAAGTGAGGAAAGGTGAGAAGGGCATAACAACGCAATGTTGACGTGGCTATTCTACTTAAACTTACTGTCCTCTGAAATGATAACTTTTTTCCCGACAAAAGTTGAATGCCTGTCAAATCCATGAGAAAAAAGATAAACAAACAAAAATGGTTTTATTTGATCGAATATATTATAATTTAATGATAAAATAACCGATTTCAATCCATATTATGAATATATTTGCAGGGGAAGGTATTTTATGAGCGGAATTGGGTTCTATATCCTAAGTATCGAACCCGTATATTGATACGGGTTCGATACTTAGGATATAGGCACATAAAATTAAAACGTAAATTCTAGAACATGATCAGCGTTAATTTTATTGGATATTCACTATGTACAAATGAAATAAATATTTTCTAGCTGTCAGGGTGAATTGCACAACCATAAAAAATACAACGCAGTAGTGCAATGTGTTGATTTTTATTTAATATATTTTTTCTCAAAAAAGTAAGTACTTCTCTACCTTGGAAAAAAAAATTGATTTCTTTCCAATAATATACCAAAAAAAAAATACAAAGTGTCATTTTATCATCACGGTGACCTGTCCCGATCCCAATTCCGCTCATAAAATACCTTCCCCTGCAAATATATTCATAATATGGATTTAAATCGGTTATTTTATAAATTAATAACCTTAAATACTTGTAATATTTTTAAGCAAATTTTAGCTTTGTTATGCCTTTTTGTATTTTATATAATATTAAAGTTGAATAATTAAGAATCCAGCTCCAGCAGGACTCGACTATGCTGCTAGACTCGAAATTTCTCAACTCTTTCTGTGCCAGCGTCATAGGTATATACATATATACCTTAGCTAGACGAACCTTACTTACAGCATACGAATACATGGCTGAATTGGCAAAGAACTTGGGGCGTATACCCAGAGAGTTCGAGTCCTGCTGGATTCTTAATTTTCCAACTTTAATATTATTATATATAACCTTAAATCATAAATACAATGTTTTTCATACCATGTGCATACATTCTCAACACTTATTATCATGTTGTGATAAGGTTCCTTCCTTACCGGAACCTTAAGGAACCTTATCACTGTGTTGTGATAAGCTTCCTTCCTTTGATATCGTGCTCAAAAGCTTGCAGTTATTCGCTTACATACCACTAGTATTTACATAACATAACATTACGCCGAAAAATCCCAAATAAAATTTTCGCGTGATCGGGCATCGAGCCTAAGACCTTGCGGTGAGAAGCGTATACGTTAACAACTCGACCAACGAGTCACTTGCATTTAGCAACAATTAATGTCGACACAATCTACATTGCAATGATAAAGGAAAATGCAATGCTTCCTCGCCATTTTAAATTCTTGATGAGCTATTGTGAAACTCCGTCAAGGTGGAAAATGTTGACATGAGGCGTTCGTTCGAGATACATTATTAATTAATAATTGAAGCAACGGCTCGTTGGACTAGTAGTTGAATACGGCCCCCCCCCCGTAAGGTCGGAAGGTCTCGAGTTCAATTCTTGGGTCGCACAAAAGTTATACCTATATTTGGGATAATGCCTCTCGGAAATTCTCTAAAGCAACACTAAGTTGGAATTAATAGTAATAATAATGAAAAGAAAATATTTATTTTCTCTTTCACAAAATAGTAAAAAATACTGAATGTTGTACAAAAAGAGACTGGTGTTTGGATAGACCTGTGGTTCAGATCACCAGGTGTATTACTGCAAGATTTGACTTATCATTGAGCCTCTCGTAGTCCACTGCTAGACATAGGCTTCCCTCAATTTGCGCCACAACACCCGGCCCTGCGCCTTCCGCATCCAGTCCCCTCGAGCGATCTTCTTCAGGTCGTCAGTCCACCTGTCAGGGGGCGTCCTACCTTACGGTTACCGAGTTGGGGTCTCCATTCCAGGACTCGTTTGCTCCAACGGCTGTCGGTCCTTCGGCAGACGTGACCAGCCCACTGCTACTTCAGGGAGCTTCGAGCGAGCTATGTTGATTACTTTAGTTCTTTGTCGGATGACCTCATTACGAATTTTATCCTTTTAAGAAACTCCGAGCATAGCTCGCTCCATAGCCCGCTGTGCGACTTTAAATTGGTGGACTAGTGCAACCGTTAATGTCCATGTCTCGGCACCGTAGGTCATAACGGGTAGTAAGCACTGGTTGTAGACTTTAATGCTAGTTTTTAAGTAATTTTGAATACCAAGTGTAATATAATTGGAATGGCATTGAGACTAGGTTATTTTTTTTACAAATTATTTGATTTCATGGGTCTCCTTGCATTTAACCTACCGTGTGTGAGAGAGAGAGTTATAGACATACCTAGAGATATAACATAACATTTATAGGCGTATATTACCCAGAAGAATGTTGCAGATCTCTGAATGTGGGTGTTATATCTATAACACCCACATTTCACCTGTTATGTTTAGAACCCATGGAATAGAGGGTAAGCCTATCGCCATCTATCGGGTACAATTCCACACAGGAGTTCACAACGGTTCCTCATGGCCTAAAGTGATATTAAAACATTTAAATCCGTTCTAAATGTTGGAAGTCATGGCCTAACCTTTGCCCAGAAGTGGGACAGACCCGTTGTGTAGTAAAATAATAAATAAAAAAAATCTCTTCTAGTATGTGGAATGATATACAGGCCTGCCTTTAAATTTGTGTGTTGCTTGTCCGCTCAATACGAGAAAACTCGTGTTGGGAAGTCCCTTAGTGTCATTTAAACCTTTGTGACATGTTGGAGCAAAAAACATAACCCTCCTTCTGACGCACTCGGGTAAAAAAAGCATCAGATATGCGTCGATATCTATAGAAGCGGTAAAAGTGTAGTAGAGTGTGCTAGAGTATTTACTGTTATAGTTGTCTCATTACGTAACATTAAAAAGGACCCGTCAAAGATGTAATGAAATGAACATTAACTGTAATATTACTAAACTTCCATATCTAATATTATTTTGTACTATTTTATTATTTTGTGTTAGCCTTTAAGTAATGATTACACTTATGTAAGTATTTTAAGTTTGTTAATATTGTAATCGCACAGTGTAAACCATTGTTGGTTAACCATAAATAAATAAATAAATAAACATTCCAGTATAACATGGTCTCACGTTATATAGATATTATGTCCCGTGCAATGCGAGACCAGCTTATGTGTAGCCGTCTGTACATACATTTAGAGGCAACACCATCTCACCTATATTAATCAGGAGGGTGAGCCAGAGGTGCATGATACTCACACTTCACCTATGCTTAGGTGTCATAATGATAGAGGGTGCGAACGCGTATGTAGGCTGCTTTTCCACCAGAGCTCAGCGAAGATGCATAGCTAAGGATTTGTTTCTAAAAAAAAACTAAGAATAGCTTCGCCTTACAAAACTCAGAACTTGCAACTTTATTGGTTACTCATAATAACAAACGACTCCATGGCAACGTAGCATAGCATACTTCTGGTAGTAAATCAGCCTAAGGCGTTCCCCACAATAAGTGTGCGCGATCGCCGGGTGTGTGGACTCGCTAACTGCACACACGTCATCCGGCAGCAACACGCGAAGCCGTGAGAGGTGTTTAGCCAGCGCGCCCACACGCCCAATGTGTGGTCAGCCTTACTCTCCTAAATAAATATGCATCGCTTATAAATGTTGCTTATTTTATAATTGACTAACTATTTTGCTTGATGGCAAATGGTATCTGCAGAGCAAGAAGAACCCAATAATGGCTAATCTCGGCATAAAATAGAACAGTAGAAACACTCCATTGCAGCTCATTCACAAGAACTCTACTTCTGGTTAGCGTGTCTATAGGCGATGTATTTGCGTAACTTCCATTCAATCGGAGCTGTCTTATCCTCATGCGTGGGTATTTTAACTGTAGTAAAAACTAACAGTTTGAGATACTGCGTTCTTTTCCTGTACCTACATGTTAAATGTAGATAATTAAATCACAAGGCTGTGGCTGTGGTTTCTGGTATAACCACCAATATAAACGATTACGATGTTGGAAATGAGGTTCGCCGTTATCTCATTATGTTACAGGATAAACTGCCCGATTGACATTTCAACACATCAATACAAATAAATAAAATTAAAGTGTCTGTTTTTAACAAAAATAACAATGTTTTTCTAGCTGGTACAGTTGTTTGCGCGATACCTTTGTCTGTCTTGATCCGATTTTAATTAAGTTTTCGATGCAAGCAACTGACAACAAGGCGCGTAACATAGGCTACTTCTTATTGATGACGCAGACGAAACCGGCGAAAGTTTGTTGGTTTGTTTGATAAAGGCTAATCTCGAGAAGTACTGGTCCAATTTTGATAATTACTTTTGTGTTTGAGATATTCTTACTGTCAAAAAGATTTTTAGATATTTTACATTACTCCAAACTTCACGGGAGAGGAGCAGTGAGGTTGAACGCAGGTCAAAGCGCGGGAGCAGCTGTTACTTAGTACAACGAATTCCACGCGGACAAAGTTGCGGGCAACAGCTAGTATAATAATACCCATGTTAGTACACTGACAGCGAGCATGTCATGTATGACGAGAATGACAAAAGTATGAATGTACATGGCATTTCATTTTCTTCTGCCTAGGATAAAGGCATGATATTATGTATGTATGAATGTCTTGACTTAGTATTGGATCGAGGGTGCTTCTGTTGTGTCAGTCCATTGTCGAAAAAATCATTTCGCTCGACAAACAGGTTATATCGGCTTCAGTTAAAAATGTACATTTCTATCAAGAGTCATTAAAATATAGGCTAAAAATAACTATATACGTATAATGTCAATATTAAAATACATTTTGTGTCTACATGCCCTCACATCGCCTAACACTGGCACCTTATTGGATAACTCTTCCTTTAAGATTGCTGTTTCCCTTCGCCTAGGCGCACCGCGTTGTGCTCCGCATCGCTGCCAGTGTGGCGTCGCTGTTAGCCAGCTTGGTCACCACGGCTTAAGCTGCGTAAAGAGTGCGGCTGGATTCGCCCGCCATTCCAGCCTAAATGATATCGTCCGTCGGGCTCTTAGTACCGTTAATTGCGCGGCCATTCTTGAACCGAATGGTCTGAGCCGTGATGATGGTAAGAGACCCGATTGAATGACTCTTGTTCCCTGGAAGTTGGGGCGGCCCTTAGTGTGGGATGCTACTTGCGTTGACACTTTGGCGCCGTCACATCTCCCAGGGACCCAGGATAGGCCTGGTGCGGCGGCGGAATCAGCCAAAAACCTCAAGAGACGCAAATATAGTCTCCTCGATAGTGGTTATATGTTTGTGCCTTTTGGGGTTGAGACGCTTGGGCCGTGGGGGCCAGTAGCCCATTCTTTATTTAAAGAAATTTCTAAGCGATTGGTAGACACAACACGTTGCCGAAATGCTGGTTTTTATTTGGACAGCGTATTAGCATTGCCATCCAGCGTGGCAATGCTGCCAGCATTTCGGGAACGTTGCCCACTAGCTGCGATTTATTAGATTAGGTTAGGTAGTTTTTATCCCTAGTTTTTAAGTAGTTTATTTTAGGTTAGTTTACTTAGTTTTTTTTGTGTTTTAATTTTATTGGTTGTTTAAGTTAGATATAGTTTTCTCTTTTAAACATAAAAAAAATAAAATTAATATATTTAGTTTTTTGGTTTATATAGTTTCCTGTTGTGATCAAATATTTGTGTTACCAATGAAACAAAGTTATTATAATATTTACGATGTTTTAATTTGAGCCAGTATTATTATTAATATTATATAATTTAGCAGTTGATGTTTTGTCAGGGGAATACTATTTCCCTGGTCTCGTCATACCTGAGAAGGACTTTACAAATTTTATTAAATAAAAAACAAAATATATATTTTCACAGCTCGCGGTTATGTCTGTGGTGTCATAGATCACCACAGAGTTTTTTGTTTTAAATTGAATGACGTTGACATTCGTAACGCCGTTTTTTTAAAATATGCAAAATTAAATGTATATTTTTCAATCTTTCTGAGAGATTTTCTTATCATTTTTTTCCGTAAGAACCTTGTACAAAGTATTAGAAAACTACAAAAAAAAAAACAGCCAAATTGGTCAAGCCATTTTCATGCTATGTCGTGACAACGGAAAACGGGTTTCATTTTCATATATTTCTTTTCCGTAAGATCCTTGTACAGAGTATTAAAAAACTACAAAAAAAAATCAGCCAAATCGGTCAAGCCGTTTTCATGCTATGTCGTGACAACGGAAAACGGGTTTCATTTTTATATAATAGATAATACTCATACATGATAGCTTAGTGAATAAATTAAAAAACAAGTAATCTCAAACAAATCTAGAACACTGTTAAAATGCACGTCAGACATACATACACTAATTTATACAATCAAGTATTTTAATCAATGCATTTCATAAAAAAAACATAGGCCGTCCGATTTAATAAAAAGATGAAAATTCGAAAATGTTCATTTTAATTAAAAAGGGGATTAGGCATCGTAGACTTTTGGGCGGTAGGTAACTGAAAACCTCAGCGGCACTCGCCCTTAGTGTCCTTGACCCCGTTGCCTCCCTAACGACCAAGCACCCCACGAAGGGGATGGGGAACATCAGAATTGCCGATTTATATACTAAGTTATAAGAATAGTCGCAGCTCGTGCTTGTCCCGATAAAGACGTATTTTTGTGTGAATGTGGTTTTGTGCGATCGTTAATGATGATTTGTGAAAATGAAATAACAGTGGTTAATATTGTCATCAATAGGAACACATCAAAAGAAAGATGCTGCGGTAAGTACCGATTTGATAGAAGTTTAATTTTGGCCAAACGCGGATAATAGCTTCAAGCATTTATTTGTAATCTTGATTAATAAAATGACACAGAATGATATAATATATATGTGTTTAGAGTTCTTGACTGACCACTTCTAGGTGCATCTTTATAGCGTTCTAATAACAATTCTTTAAACACTAGTAGTGAAGAAATCATTTTTATTTTCAAGTATAAGAACGCATTTATTTTACTTGACTAGAAAATGTAGCGTGCGTTGCTTGTGGTATTTATTGTTGATAAACAAACATAATAATATATGCTTATATAACAGATCATTGACGTAAGGAATTGATCATACCCACTTGCCGTTATTTAGATATTTACACTTAGTTTTCCATGTAATTCAATTCCTTCTTAATATCAGTTAGCCCTTTGTTTTTTGTGCACAAGTCTGTAAGAGAATTCTAAGATTGTGACCCTTCATCTTGACAAGGGTTATTAAGTATATTAATTGTAATAAAAAAACGTTGACTAGAGACTTCCATCTTCAATAGGACAGTAACTATTTACTAGACGTTAATTGGATCATTGATGAATAGGGTGAAGAAGTATGAGTGAAAGTAATAATTTATTGTACGTTGAATGCATAAAATAAATAAAATCCCTATTATATTCAAGGAATTTAGAATTTTATTACCATTTCAATATTATAGATTTCTTTGACCTATTGGGGTTCAATAAGATTACTTATTAAGCCTGATTGACTTATCTAGAGGATATTTAAGTAAAATTACCAGAGCCTTATTATATTCAGCACGGAAAATATTAAAAGAGCAATTTATTTTATGTGTGGTGAAAGCATAGAATTCATATCTGCTGCGTTCTGACTTATGGATGTTTTAATGTAACAGAAAGGGATTTAAAGTATTCAAATGAATCGAAACCGTAAAGGTTGTGCGGAGTTATTATCAACGCATATCCTAAAAAGTGTTCCAACCATATCGACACTAACTTTGGGTAGGTTCTAGGCAACTTACTTTCATAATTTCATTACTTAATCGTAAAATGCACAAAGTTACCGCTGATTTCTATGTGTCTGACATTATTGACACTAGCTGATGATACGTCACAAGTCGTTGATTGGTGGATGAAAATACGTTCCGTTTCATGTATTTTTTTCGCAATTATTCATAAATAATAAAAAACTACCAAAATAACAACGCTGTCACTCTTCTTATTTAATCTTAATGTAATTTTTTAATCATGAATCTCAAATAAATATGACATTTGCCTATTGTTGTGTTCGATCTAAGAACTCCTTCATCTGAGGAATGAAGCAGATTTTGTCTATTCCTCCTCCTTTTGTCTTCATCTTAGTTCCGGCTATTGCTGTAGGGCATAGACTAATATATTATATCGGGAATAGACTGGCAACTCCGACATTTCGGACGATAGCATCGCCATATGGATACTTTACATGCTATCGTTCAGTAATCGGTCGCTTTACAACATGTTGGGCTCGCAGGAGACACGCCTTTACAAATTAGAAAATACACTATTAGCCCATTATAAAAGCTTACCCTCAGTTCCTTTTTTAATTTGGGCTACTTTATTTTTGGGATATGTAATTGGTAAATGTAATGTAAATGAAAGTTATGTGATTAACATTGTGTCAGTTAACTAGGGGCCAAAATAGATCAAGATATTATTATATTTTTAGGAAATATCGATTGATCGACGGACTATTTGACTCATGTATTTATTAGATATATATTTATATATATATATATTTTCGGTTTTTTAGACTAGGTTTGTACATTGTTTTAGATGTAGTCATCTACTTTTAGGTTAATAGGAATCTAATAAATTGTATTTCTAATGTGCAAATTGTCTTTGACAAAAATTAATATTATATTTTATCCTTTATTCCAAAAAGACTGGTGATACCAAGTCTTTTTGAGAGTCATAAACAAAATATCTTTTTTTCAACTGGCTCTCCAAGCCATCATCGTTTAGATTAATATCATTAGGTTAGTCCAAATATAATAGTCTATGGGTTAGTCAAAAAGAGTCCAATGGTTCAGGTTATACCGCGAAATTGCCGAGGTTTATATTCGTCTCGAAATAAAGACAAAATTGTATGCTGTTATTCTGAGACATTATATAAAACCATAAAGCGACTACACCGCGCCATCGCTCATTAGTTAGTTATCAAATTAAAAAACTTGTTGGCCGATTAACAATTACTTTTATTTTTAATTTTATGTACACAACATATATAAACATTTATAGTTGACATAAGAAGAATGAATGATATGGGAACGTTGCCCACTGGCTGCGGTCTTTTATAATAGGGTTTTTGTACTAGGTTTTGGTTTTTGTTAGCTTAAGTAGGTATATAAAATAGATATAAATGTTTATTCATTTAAAAAAAATACAACACAAAATTAAAACTGTTGGTAAATTGATATTAATATTCGTAATAGAGTATAGACGTTTATAAACACTGACTAAAAATATATTTATCAGAAAGATTGTTTTTGATTGTTTGAATTACACTTTCTTAAACAATTAATCTACACTTAATCATTTTATACATCACAACAACGAGATAATTTCAATAGAGAAATTGCATAATAGGTAGGGTACCTACTATGCAATTTTACTAATGAAATTTCACAACCACATGCACATTACACACCACGTTTAAAAAGGAAATATAATATGAATATATATTATTGTAAGTGCTTCGGCTTTCATTGAGAATATCTGTCTTATAGTCATCTTATAGTTCTATAAAGAGGCAACTTATCATGTTGGCCACAGCTCGTGTCATAGCCAAATCTTGAGAGACACCTCGGCCGATGCAAAGTGTAGCACCAACTTTGATTATTACTTGAAAAAGCCCATTGCACACTATCTGGTACACTGGCGGTGGCAGACCCAAGTCTCGGCAAAGTTGTTCCAAGGGATTATTCTGCAGCCGGGATGTATTTGCGCTTAAGATAATTTTTGGCAATGCATAACCATTTAACCATAGCAAACGCAGCATGATTTTAGCAAGATCTTCTCGGGCAATTCTGTCTGTAGACCTTGCTATAGTAATAAGGACATTGCGTATTTGGCAACTCATTACACATATACGGTATTGAAGGATGTATTGGTCCGCCAAGGTCACGAAGATCGGCATTGTGTCCATTAGTTGTGCTAATACGTACAATTCTTCAGTGTATATGTTGTCGCTGGAAGAAAAATTTTACTGATTTAACAATCACATTCATTTTAGAGGCATGACTATGATTAATTTTACTGTTAGTAGAATTACTTCATATTTGAAAAGCTCAGGCTGCTCCAGCAAGTCGTCAAATTGAACTGCTTATGCTGGTGATGATAAAGTTTGGTGCTACAGCTCCGACAGCAACTAAATCCTGTTAAGAAAACGGTAGATATTGAGATTTTTTGGGCATCTACACTCATAATACGGACGTCGATATTTAATCAACAGTATCATTAATTAACATTCTAAGTTTATAGGTCTATGCCTGCCATCAAATAGTATCTGCCTTATCTAGATGCAAATACGGGAAAAAATTAAACTGTACATTAAGAGGTTGATGATTATTGTACAATTTCAATAGCTGTTTATAGACGTACAGTTAGAAAATATCATTATACTTACATAAGACTCAGATCTGATCTCATCTCAAATGTGACTCGCACTTGATTACAATGTCTTAAAATTATATGCGCAGAAAATTTTAGAAGAACAGCCCACTTAGCTGTTATTGATTGTTTAGGGTTACCAATATAAATTATTTATTACACTATGTACGCAACAAATCATAAGGGCAGGTAATAAAAAATACTACTAGGAACGGTGCAGTGATGGTAGAAATTTAAACGGCAAATGTTTTTTGCCTTTGAATTAATATAAATTTTCATTAATTTTATAGGATTTCTATTGTATTTTTTTGATTAAGACATTTTGGTTTAGTCCTGAGTCCTGCTAGGGATTGAAATCCGGTTCGGAGGATCCGGTAAAACAAAACTACGCGAAAAGTAAATAAAAATCTAATTACACGCTTTACGATGCGCCACGTTGCCAGATCGCTAGATGAGCTGCAGCCGCTCTTGAAAGGCTTTTGAAATTTCCAATTTTATATTGCTTATAATTAAAATAATTAAAATTATTTCTTCCGTTGTTGTAGATGGTTCCACGGGGTTATGTCGGCGAAAGAGGCTGAGCACCTGATCATGGAAAAGGGGAAGAATGGTTCCTTCCTGGTGCGAGAGTCACAAGCGCATCCAGGGGAATTCGTACTATCTGTGCGAGTCAGGGGTCGAGTTAGCCACGTCATGATAAGGAAACAGGTAAGTGATTTATCGCACAAAATATTGGTAGTTTTCTCATTTTTGCATTGGTCAGACACGGAGTTATTATCTGTAGGTTTTTGAATACCTATGGCGCAAGCCGTATGGCTTGCGCCATAGGTTTTAATAAACAACAACAAAACCATTTCTGAACGATATTTCTGTATAGAAATATCGTTCAGAAATGGTTTTTGTTGTTTATTAAAATCAGTTTGTCGAATAAGATATTGTATAAGGGATAAACTTTATTAGAGGTTGAAAACTATAAAATTACTTATGTCAGTTTTAGGTAATTTATGATGAAAATTGCCGCATACATACTTGCGTTTTCTATTAACACTTAAATTTTTAGGACCTGTTTCACTAGCTCAGAACGATTTCTATTCGCCAAATGAATGTTTCATTAACCTTACCGAATAAAATAAAAAAAAATACAAATTCCAAAAGAAAACTGACTTCAATTACCAAAAAATGCACCAAAAAGTAAGAAATACTTAAGTAATTATCAACTTCTCGACTCATCTGTGTAAAACTAGTATAACTAACAGAATACAGTAAATAGCCTTAAGGTGCTCATATTTAAAGAATTATCCTCGTACTCCTAAACATTTAGGAGTTGTTGCATCAGGTCAGCAACATGAAATGCTGACTGCTAGAGCAAATATCCGAGTGGCTTTAGGTAAGATACGAAGAACCACACGTGGTCCTGATCAAATGCCTACGATTTAGAAAAAGATAATATTTTACTAATCAATTGTTAGAGGTCTACGATAATATTTATTATAAATATTTTTAATTGATTAATTTTTAACTAATATAATAATATGTGCATATAAGAGCCCATATTTGTTATAAAATATACTTACTTATCATTGAAATTCTGTCCCAATATGATTATATATGTAGATCACTATATAACAACGTTCATACACTTTTGATGCTAGTACCTTCATACTATATTTGTATATTATTAATAATTTGGCTATTTACTCTTAATAGAACGGCAAAAGTAATCTTGAATTATCTAATTAGTTACCTCTTTTTACGACATGAGAGACTACAATCAGCAATAACCATAGAGCTATTGGCCCTGGATCCTACTTCTGACGCCATGTTCCTCATTGCTGAGGGTCGTGAAGTCTCCATGGAATCAGCTTTTCTCTGACAGAAGGGATAAGGATAGGGTGAAATAAATCGCAAGCGAAATTCGCAATTTTTACATGGAAAACTTAGTTCACATAGCTTTTAAAACACAAAGACGCGAGCTAATATACAGTTATCGTTAATATTTTTTAGCATCGACGAGAAGAATTTGCTTGATCTGACGAAAATTTTTGTCCAATCGAACACATGTTCAATCGCCCCAATGCTGCAACTGGTCCTGGTTTTCACCATCATGATTCTCTTGCAGATCCGTTAACCGAACACTTTAAACACTGGCCGGAACAATGTTAAAACGACTTTTGAGCTGGAACTGCAATTTATTATGATAAGTGCCTGTTTCCTGTTTCTCTTTGAGAACTGTATTGAAAATAAATCATGGAACGCGCTGACAGAGATAGCGCATAAGGACGGCATGGGGAACAAAAAGGTGTAATACATTATAGTGCTGTATCGGTACCACCGATACGAATACATGGTAGTTACGAGTACTTATACCTACTAATAGTTGAGTACGTCGATGGATGGATCAAATAATAACAAGTGGGAGTTCGCAAAAGACAATAGAAAATTAACATCCTTTCAGCTTACTATAAGGAATGATGGATAGTGACAGTATTCATTACATCATAAAAGTTAAATGTATGCCAAACAATAATGGATGCGAAAATTCATGATTTTATTTTTATTTTATATTATATTTTATCGCGCCCGCGCGCGAATTACTAGGTCTATAAAAAATAACTTAATATTAATCCAGGTTATAAGCTACATGTGTGCTAAATTTCAGAAAAGTTCATCCAGCAGTATTTGCGTTGCAATCCAGACATGCCACAAACTTGCCCATTTATTATATTATTAGCAGGATTGTTAAACGAATATCATTACACTATTCTATGAATACAAATATCCGTAATCACTGCATCACAAGTTAAAAACAAGTATTGATTAGTGCTCGGTCTCTAGACTCTCGAGGCTGTATGCTAAAACGCACTTGCATTGGTACATGGAATGCAACCAACAGCATCCCTCCTCACCACGCATGCGTGAATTTTTTTTTTTTTAATTTAATTTAAAGAGATTTACTGATGTATCATGGTAGAGCTGGTAGCTAATTTCTTTCTTACTAGCTTGAAACTAAAGTAGGATTGACATTTCTAAAAAAATACGTACGAAACCAATAATATAAAAATCGAAACTCTCGAAAACGTATAGTTTAATGTCTGAGAAAAGATGAGGAATAATGAAAAATCGTTATTGCCTTAAATAAAAATATATACATGTTTAAAAAACTGCTAAGTAAAACTTTAAATGTTTTCTACAAAACGTGTAACTTTTCCACGCACAATTGAGAAAATGCAAATTTTTTATCGACTGTACTTAACTGACTGATAAACATGGGCTTTTAATATTTAGATTCATTTTCTTTCAGATATAAACCATAATCGTCTGAAAAATTGCCAAAAATATCTCTGGCACTATGCATATTCAATTAACTTTTGAAAATTAGCTTAGTTTTATAACATCTGCCCTATTAGCACGGCATGCGAAGCGACTCTTGATATCTAAATATGGCTTTGACGTAGTTATTCACATTAATACGTCAAAAAACAACTAAAATTGACGTTTCTGCGTTGACAACTACGTCATATTCGAATTGTCAAGAGTGGTGAGCAGTGCTGAGCATGCGTAGTTTTTTTCACCTTGCAAAAGTCCCAATGCCACTGGTACCAGGAGAGCATACCTGCGATGAGGTATCCAATCAAATATGCGTGTACTTGTGTGTGTTCAAGAGTGTCACGTATTGAAGGCACTACTACAGACGCGGATATAAATGCAAGCTTGCAATGTATTATGTATCAATTGTTTTGCAACGGTGTGTATAACGAGCGTGTCGGAAAGGGACAAGTAGGCAAGTGTTATTGTACATGTTAGTTATGAACTGGGCTTGCTTTGTGTGTGTGAAATGTATGTTTGTGAACACCAATCGAGATACAGGTGAATTTAGAGCGGGTGAAAAGGAAGAAAGAAACAAAAAATAAAATTAACACGCCTATATTAACTCGAAGGGTTTGTTAGAATTGTACAGCACCGATAGTTCACCATTAACCAGCTGTACGATGTTACCTTTTAGTCGTTTTTTTGTATACATGCATGTAGTCATAGTCCATCTGTGAGTAAATGGTATATAATCAATAATGACAATATTTTCTCTCACTGATAAAATGGAGCACAATAGCGCAAACATTCAACATAGAAACGAACAAGAAGCTTACAACTTCTTCGCTAATGTTGTATCGTATTTCTTTGTAAAAGATATATAAAATAACATCACGCCTGTATTACACAGGTGTGACAGATGAATAACTGATGGCAAATAAACGTTTCTATCTTTCTTTATTTCTTATAACTCACACATATATAGAATCACGGTTTTATCCAAAGGGGGACAGCAAAGACGATAGAACGCAATGTGAACCCACACTTCATCTGTTATGTCTATTATATATTAAAGTAGGTCCCGTGTGAGAATTTCCTAACGTAAAAATGCAAAATTACTCTTTTGCCCGAGAGAACATAAATGTACAATAAATAAAACAAAAACGAATAGCTCATTTCTGTCATCATATAACCTTGTTTACTACCCTTGACAATTATGGTGGTGTTAGATATGCTATAAAGTAAGTACCATCTCATAATTATGCACATTGATTGCATTTATGGAAAATTTTAATCATCTGACTATTATACAGGGGAACCATTTAAACTAGAGGTTTGTTTTAAACCTTGGTTTATTAGCATTTATATCAAATCGTATCTTGAATTGTATTTTCATTCTCAAACTCACAAGAATAATAATTATATTAATATTTTTTTTTCGTTTTTAGAGCCCCAATTTTTTTAAATATGACATGATTGGTCCCCTTTTAGGCTGGTTTTCAGGACGGAAGTAACACTGTCTCTGCCCACGTTCGATCTGACGTCAAATAATTATGATATTTGTATCCTTGAACTCCTCCTACGGTGGAGAAATTAGTTAACAACTTAATTATAATTCTATCTTTGTCTTGAATTAGCGACTTATATCTTTTTTTGTAGTTACCATTTGCCATCATGAAATAAAAGTGATTTCTTGGGCGTGCAAGAGTTTTTTCTAGAAATTTGAAATATTTGTAAACAATTCATATTAATTAATAATTACCAAACGTTAGAACTCGTAGGAAGTTTAGATTATACCTTGAGTGGAAAATAACCAAAAGATAAAAAAATCTTGATTATTTAATAACGGTCTTGATACTAAGTGATTCTTAGAAAAATGCAAGGAATTATCTTTTTTTCTTTTAGTCACAACATCCGAAGAAGTCGGCTTAGAACCCATGACTAAGATCCTTGGAAAGACCCCTATAATTAAGGCTTTTTGGAACCTCTTTGGTTATTCCAGCCTCTTTTTTTTTTTTTTTTTTTTTTATGGAGGATAGGCACGCGTTTGACCACGACCTCACCTGATGGTAAGTGATGATGCGGTCTACGGTGGAGCACGCTTACCTATGAGATACCTATTAACTCTTGCTTTGAAGAGATCCAGATTGTACTCATGCGGAAACACAGACTCGGGCAAGGCGTTCCATTCTTTGGCAGTTCGCATAAGAAATGTAGAGGCGAAACGCTTAGTGCGTATTTGTGGAATGTCTACCGTGAAGCGGTGCCTCAGTGCCGTTTGTCTGGTAGTCCGATGGTGAAACGGGGACGGAGGGATAAGGTTGTGTAGTTCCTCGGCACACTCTCCGAAATGTATCCTATAAAAGACCGATAGGCTGGCAACCTTGCGACGGTGCTCTAGACTTTGTAGTCTCTTTTTTTAAGTATACGATAATTAAATGGTAGCAAAATTGTATGATATCAGAGCCGTTATGATCTTTGGTAGTTAGCAATCTTCCACAATTTTAACGGACTATTCTAGTTATAATAATAATTTGTTAATGATAGCAGTGTTTTTTTGGGCGAATGCATGTTTAAGCAATTACCACCAAAATAAATTGTAAGTATATATAATTGGCTTCGACTTAGCCACGAGGTAGCGCGGCTCAATTCGTTAAGCGATTGTCATTAAAAAAGCGGTCTTGGAAACAAAAATTACTACGAATATTAAAATGCCAAGTGAAGGTTTAAAGAATTAAGATTTATTTTTGGTTCATTCACATTATGATAATACCAAAAATCCTTTCAGGCTAAAAATCCTTTGTACTGCAATCAGTGCGACGACGACGCGAATATATGGTCCATATAAGGTTTGCTATTCATCAATTAAATGACAAACCAAGACAATTGTAGGTAATGAACAATAAACTCAAAGTTAAGTGAGGACGGGTAGTTTTTTTAGTCCATCGTTAGCAAGATTGACTCGGTTGCCACCTACACGCGACTGGTCAAAAACTGTACACAAATCAAATAACAGTGTCAGCTATTAGTTACTGTTCATGTTTTATTAATTATACTAATGTTGTGTCAGTTTAGAAACAGTAATATTATTTCGTTTGGTTTAGATGGGTCTTACTTTAAAATCACTTCTAATCATACAGAATCGATACCAAATGATGTAATTAGAAATGCTCAAGGTGGGAGCACAATTATTGCATCTTTAACCTGTCGCCAAATAGTAGCGTTTGCAATACTGTGTGCCAGCTTTGTGGTCAAATCACGGCAAATCACTGGCACACGAGGCATAACACCGTAGTCCTCAGATTATGACGTACCTATTGTTATTTTCTTTTTTAATGACCTTGGTGATTATGATTTCAAGGTTTAGGAATATGGGTAGTTCTACAAACTAAGGAAGAATTCGAGTCTGATTTCGGACCGACATTTTTTATGCATTTTGGTGGCGGAATTCAGTCTAATAACTAGAGTACCTACAGTGTATTTTAGCTTATCCTAAAATATTAATATTAAATATTTTTTGATTTATGATCATTAAAAGAAAATCGAGCCACCGGAAACTGAGAGTGTCACCAGGAAACTGAGGAAAACATCAAAAATCAATCGAGATCAATCATTTATTTAATTTTTTGCCTTCTAACATTAATTTGTAATAATCAAAGTATCTTTTAAAATAACAAAACGTAGTTTAAAACAGCGATTTTGAATGACTCCGCCGAACTCAGTTAGGTTAGTAACATCACCACCACATACATACGACATCATTGACAGTTCTTTAACACGCAGTGCCTACACCATCTGGTGCTCCTTTACCATGGCACGCTCACAGAAACAATATTTTTAATATGTTCTACTTAGGATCCAGGATGGGTCTCAGTAGCCTAGGTACCAATTGGACAGGATTCTGAGGCCAGGATCCTGATAATTTCTGTCTAAAAATAAAATAAACACACCAATTTATAACTTTCAACAAAAATTGACCTAAACTAGGCCTACGCGCTAGCATCTTACATATCAATACGCTGAAATGAGTCATAATCATTATTTCTTTCGTAATTAAAAATCTTCCCAGGATTCTGTGAACTTCACTGATTACGACACTATTCCACTCGCTGAACGCACTGGGCTCACTAAACAACGTGCTAGGTGAGAATAGATAGATGCTATTCTTTTGTAGGTACTATCGACTCAGCGGAAAGGTAAAGACGCACGGCAAATAGTTTAGTGAATATTTGCTAATTCAACAGCGATATTGATATAAAATGGAAACAAGATTTATTCAATATTTTTGAAGGTAATACTATGGTAATTGTTCTACCTAGCCTGGGAAAATAGTAAACTTAGTAATTTGGGTTTCTTTTAAGACCCTAATGTAGAAGTAAGTGTATCATGACGCACTTTGATCTAAAATTTGTACGAGGGACACTGCAGGATACTGAGAATTCACTTTGTACAGTAATTTTGTTTAGAAAAGAATTGTGAATCTTAATTATTTTTATTGACCATCTAGAAACAATTGTAATTAATACAATTCCATCAAAAAAAAAGTTATTAAGAATTATTTTATCATATTTTGGCTGAGCTGCCTAAAATTCCTTAGTTTGTAGAACTACCCATATTATTATGAGAAAAATGACATAAAATAACGTGTTATAGTTGTGAAGAGAATACATGTAGTATGTAGTCAGTAGCATTTATTGTTACATAATGTGTGGCATATTAATTATGACGTATTTATTTTATGAAAAACTCAGCAATTTAAATATGGCGTAGTAAATTATTGCTATGTATTGGTTGCATAAAATTTATAAACCATCTCATACTAAAATAATTTGAAATTTGATTATGAAATGTGATCTAATTTTATTATATACATAGAAGATAAAAATAAAAAATAGCGAATCAATTTTTATGTTTTGTATATTTTAGTTTAGTAATTAAAGTAGAATTAATTTCAAGTAAAAGTCGATTAAAGAATAATTATTTATTAAGTGCCTTACTAGGTAAGCAGAGTTCTTTATCCGGAAATATTTAAATTTGGACCAAAATTGTTGTCAATTGCCCGCAAGGCCGTCCGCGTCGTACGTATTCTTTTTGTTTGTCCGGTGAGTAAACAGATGCTTAACTTAGGGTCATAATTGTTTACATAACCTTCAAATTGACCGTGACCGTGGTCAAATATTATAAACCGTCGATTGCTTGTAAGGAAATATGCATATTTAATATATAATAACATAATTAGATGATTTTTTATTTAGAATAAGAAAAATATTTTTAGTAATCTAATGGTTAAGCATTTTGCTGTATTGTTATTCTTGGGAAATTGCTATTTTGAAAAGATGTTTATAACTAAAAAAAAGGATAAATATATTTTATAAAAAAATGTTTTTTATTACATTTCAAATGCTTGCCTAACTGTATTTTTTAAGTTTTCGTTAAATACACCTCAATTAATATGAACAAATAGTTGCATGATACAGCACTATTATAAATTATAACTCACTACTTTATATATATATATATATATATGATGAAATATTTTTTTCATACTTTTAAAATATTGAACTTGATCTGTGCAATATACATCGGTCAACTTGCAAAGAATAATTTATGACCGTTCTTCAACTTATCTAAGGTATTTAAGGGTGTTATACTACCAATTGATCGATGATCGATGAATGTCATCGATCATCGATCGATCGATTGGTGTGATAGCTTAGCTGAACGAATATAAACAATCTATTGAACGGTGATAACCATTCTTCGAGTATCGCGGCCGCCTGTGTCGTCGATCATTATTTTCTTTTTTTTAACCGACGCCCGCACTAGGAATTACTCCTGTGTCGCGGGGATTTCACACATTCAAAGCACATCCAGAGTCAGAACAAATCTTTGCGGATCGCACAAAGATTTGTGCCGTGTGGTGTTTGCACCAGCGCATTTGAAAGCGGCGAGGCGACCGCTCTAACCGCTACGCCAGCCGTGCACTCAACTCATTCGTGTAAGAAACTGTCGACCGAGACGTTGACTGAGGGTCGACACACACCAAAAGCGCGTCGAAGCGAAGCGCAGTTTCAGTGTCATATGAATTTTAACTTTATTTTCATTACTATAATACTTATTATCGCATGAGAAACTCTACTCTACTACTACTATGGAATTCGCCGGCAATCTCGCGGCGCCGCGGGCAGCATCCGCGCGACTCGTTTGAGTTTCTCATGCGATAATAAGTATTATAGTTATGAAAATAAAGTTAAAATTCATATGACACTGAAACTGCGCTTCGATTCGCTGCGCTTCGACGCGCTTTTGGTGTGTGTCGACCCTAACCATTCTTACATGAACCGGTCATTTCTTGTAATGATGTTTTCTTAAGTATTGATCGATACCATAAAGTACTTTACATTAAATTTGTTGTTTACAGTCCACCTTGTGTTCTTAATAAGGTATAATTCGTGTGAAGTGATATACACTTCAGCCACTCCCTCCCGGATAATGAAGGCGTGAATTAATGTTATGTTGTTACTTCGAACTAATAGGAACGTGATACATAACGTAATGTTATATTAAGTCATTTATTTCTTTTTTTAAAGTGTATGTTTATCCACACAATGGTAATACTGTGCCATGAATACCCCATTATATAGGTAAATAGGATAACTAACGAGCTCATAATAATATAATTAGCTTCAAGTATTTGTTATTTTAATAACAAGCTCCGATTTGCTAATTTCTTTACAAAATAATTAGTTCAGGGTAAATGTTCTTTTTTTTTTAATAATTATCTGTGTGCTGCGATCGCTGTAATAGCACCGAACACTATAGTCTTGACATTTAATTTATCACGCGCCCAGGGTCTCCAAATCATGTACTTAACGATATAATTTACCCTGTATACGATAGCTTACGCCCGCGGCTGCGCTCGGTGGAAGGCCCATAACAAAATGTATAAATACATACATACATTTTTTGTGTAGACAACAAATTTTCGTCAAGATTGGTGCACTCGTTTACCTGTGAATGTGAAACAGACAGACATACAGAGAGAGCTACAAAGTTGCATTAGTATTCTTATTAGTATTTATAATGTTAGTAAGGATTCTAAACCTAAACTATACTTTGTCCACTCCTTTATTTTCTTTTTGACAGATCACGCCTATGAATTACCGTTTTTTTTTGTCAGATTAATGTACTACAATAATAATGTACTTTATTGACAAGCGGCACTTTTTAGGGAAGTTCACTGTTTGTAACAAACAACCACAGACTATAAATCAAATCGTGAAATGAAATAAATCGATAATTATGAAAAAGAATAATTTGACTTTTTTTTGTGTATTGTCTGTATTTTTATAAAAAAAAAGAATATAATAATAGTATCATGCTTCCATGAATAATTATTTGCAAGAAATCAAGTCGAAATCTTGGAATTAAATATGAAAATTTAAACAAAGGTAACTAGGAAATCGTCATAGACTAAGTATGTGACATTATTATTATATTATTAATTTGTATATTTATTTCATCTAATAAAAACTACTAATTAACGAATAATTAATAATGAGCTAAAACCATTTCGATGTAATTAATCAATTGAAAGTTCTTCGTAGACATCATCGATTATGATTTCAAATCGAATCAGTAACGTGTGAAGGCATCCCTAAATGTAATCTGTCAAAAAGAAAATAAAGAAATGGACAGAGTATAGTGAAAAGTCTAAACTGTATAATTATTTTGTAACGCTATGATTCCTAGAGAAATTGACAAATAAAGGTCTACATTATTTATGATTGATTAAAAAAACAAATTTTTCAACGAAAAAAAAAACGAATTCGAAAAGCTAAATCACGATCCGACTTATTTTTTTCACATGAAATGCTATAAAGATCTTTCCAATTATAACATTCACGTGCAAATATAAATTTGGTTCTCCTAAATAAAAAAGTCGTAGGTAACATAAATAAAAGGTCAATAAAACGATATTCCGATCGACATTATTGTTAATAGAGTTTTTGTCGATGACAAAAATATCTGCGATGGAATAACCGTGTGGGATGTGGTGACTGTTCTCAAGATCATATCTCGAGACACACAGACGTTTAATATACGCAGCAATATGCTGTAGTTATTTAAACAAACTTATACAATGGATTATTCATAAAGTGCAAACATGAACAATATTAAAACTAGATATCATTTAATAATTATAAATTACTAGCGGTTCGGTACGTGCTCCGCAACGTATAAAGTGAAATAATAAAAAAAAATAGGTAATTGGGAGTAAATTCATTTATTCAAATAAAAATATTGTATTAATTGCTAGCTATTTTAAATCTTAATCTAAAACATTTGGATATTTTTTTTTTTGTGTTTCCATTTTTCGCAAATGATAAACGCACAGGATATTATAATCGTTTGAATTCAAATGGCATATCAGTTGGTATCATAGGGATACGCAGTATTAAACAAACTTCTCCTTTTGATTTACCGGTTAAGATCGTAACTTCAATCAAATTTGGCAACAACCGAAAAACACGTGCTGTAATGTCTCGACTGTCCTTCAAATAAATTGTTTTTGATGTAAACCCACTGCGGATTACATGTAAATGTAATGAACAGATCCGGTCGACCGTATTTTCGTAATATAATAATTATAAATTAATGTATTTTTTTTTGTTTTGTGATTGTTGTACTTTCTGTTTGCATTTATTACTTACTTCCACCATTTAAGCATCACATGCGTATTTTGTAGGCGTCTTTAAGTTGCTTCTCACCATTGATTTCTTGCATTAGGTACTGTCAATGAGGATATTTGACTCCAAATTCTATATTCATGCATCCAATTACTAGATTTTAACAGAAGGTATGGAATAACTGGAAAATCAAAGCCTACATTATGCGAAGTATGCTTTTATCTTAGGTGTGCTTTGCAGTCCTTCTCGAAGGACTTTTTTTGGACTAAATAACCCTGAAAGTCGATCGAGGAACTAATTTCTGTAAAAATTAAACTTTTTAATTTATTCGTTATTTATTTACTTTTTTTTATAACGGTTTAAAGGAATAATTCAAAAACTCAAAAAAAGGGTAAGATACAAGTTAGTAGCTTACATAAAACAAAAAGATAAGTTTGATATTATGTTTTTGGTGCAATACAAAGCGAGTAATGGTTAAAACAATATGCATATTGGCATAGTGTAGATTTTAAAGTAGGTGGTCAGTAAAGCCTTTTACTAAAATTTCATCAAAATCGATGCATCACGATGGAAATCGCAGGTTATACCATATTTTTACTAAATTGCCTAAACAACGTCACTCGATGTGCCTTCAACCAAGCAGTGATGCGTATGATCCAATAGCCCGCATCACTGCTTGGTTGAAGGCACTCATTCTTTGCATCATTGACTGACCTTATAAACGACAACATTAGAGGCCTATAGAAATGCATCGTTAAATATTGAGATTCATGGTCAAAATAATTAACAGTAGGTACACGTAGTTTTATGTTAAGCCTTTCATTCAACCAACTAAAGCATTTAAATAAATATAGTATCAACTTTTGCTTGGGTAGTTCTTCTCAAAGTATTTTAGGGCAGTTCTAATTTATTGAATAACTTTGCATATAATCTGATAGATAAGATGACGAAATTATTACATAAATCAATCCAATCAGAGGCCGAGAGAGCATTTTGAATTTCGGGCTCTCACGAAAATGACGCGAGTGGTACTGGTAACTTGATTTTCAGCATTTTCTATTATTATGAGACGAAATTTTCAAGACATAATTCTAATTGCTCAAATATAATGAATAAATATGTTATCCACGAAAGTGATCAGTAACCTATCAAAAATAAAAACTGAGCAATTTTTTTTTGTGTTGTCGGTACATATTTATATGCTTCTGTTATGGTACGCTTTACTTTCATAGTATCTTATTAAATTTTCTAACCTTTAATCTAAATTTTACTTTTTTAACTTAAACCGTTAAGGAAATATTTCCGTTTGACCATCAAATTTGAGCTTCTATGAAAAATATTCTTAATTTTCATAGGTGTCTAGGCATATAATTATCATAGGCATATAATTTTCATGAGAAGAACGAATGAAAACATTGACAAGATGTATGAATATTGAGGGACCAAAACAAAGGAGCGTAGCTGATGGCGTTCCATCGTTTCTGCCTTCCTCAAGGGAATAGAGGCGTGATTTTATGAAAATATGTACAGTACAGCCACTACATTTTTTATTAAACATAAAAAAATAAAAATAAGTTTTTAGGTTTCAAGACCGCCAGCATGTTGATTGAGTTTTCCGTCCGTATGTCTCTCGTGACCATACAAGCCACTTGTGGAGTGTTTACATATGCTAATATCCATTCGCCGTACACAAACGAGGCACTGCGCAAATCTCACAAATACTCGTACACCGCGCCACTCAGAGATCACTCACTTACATGTAAGTCCATTTATAATATTAAAACTTGTACATATAACATAGGTTTTTATTTAGACAGCTGAGAAATCGCGCAAACATTTCGAGGTTTATTACGGGTACCTGTTTTGGCTCGACATTTCGATAAACTCGAGCAATCGTGGTCACGGGTAAAATGTCAATATTCAGTCTAATTACTAAAATATGCATCTATATTATTATCTTTATATTATTGGCTAATCCTTTCATCACGATGGCAAGTCAAAATAAAATTTGACTCAGCCATCGACACGACGAAGAAGAAGAAGAATCGATATAGATAGAATAAAATATAGTAAGTATATTATAATATCTATTTAGAAATCTAGAGTCACAAAAAGTACTTAACTGTTTTTTGCTGCTACGAATACTTGGATGATATTTTTGCAAATTCAAGGTCAACAAGGAAAATCAGTTTAGAAAACACTAATGATCATAGGTCCTGTTGATTGCTAAAGATTTTAAAATATAACAATTTTCTTGTTGTATTTTTGTACACTAGTGCTGTCCCACAGCTGGACAAAGGTCTCACCATTTACAATCTCGATCATCTGTTCTTTGCAAAAGGTGTCTAAATACCTTTACCTCTTTCTCGCCGCCCTGCGAAGCCATCTTTCAGTATCCCTCTTGAGATATTGGAGCCAAACGTTTAGTTGCATGTGTCCCGAATAGTAGTTTGTTTAATATGCTTTTCTTCTGGTTATATAAGTATGTATCAACTGATAAACAGCTCATAACGATAAATGACACTTCCCACCTGTGGGCCACAATTAATATGACCCCTGTTGAACAATCAGTGACTGGGTATATCAACAAAACCAATCTTGTGAATCTACCATTATTTCGCTGCAGTCCGCAGGTGCAGGAGGCAAGTGCTTGTTATTTATATACTTATTACTATTTTATTTTGATAATATTTGTTTATGTTTAAGATATAAAATTGTAGTTTGGTTGCATGATTAATATTATTCGTTTGATTCGTTCATCTTAATTCTTAAATTCGATCAGTGCGTTATGATCAATGCGGACGATATCGATATGTAGGTGTCATCTTAGAACTCCTGCTAACTATAGACGGTTTACGATAGGCCGATATCATTTACCACTTTCCTACATGGGCCCAAATAAACTATTATCCGATAGCAAGTGTACAGTCAGCTGCAGAGTAAACTCACCCCTTTGAAGTGCAAAAAAGTACTTAAGGGAGGGGGATTTCTCTGCAGCTGAGTGTACAATGTGCACAGGGTCTCTTAATTGCTACAAACAATCTTCTCGTTGTTTTCCCCATCAAGGACTTCTATTATCAGGAGTATGAGTACGGGTGTTACCTCGCAATAATTACAAATATGTAATGCAGGTATATATATATTGGCTATAGCGCCGATAGTGACAATGCATCGCGTGTGCACCCGTCACGTTCGCGTAATCGAGTTAATGCTGCCATCATTACTGAGATCGCTTCTTGAACATTCCGATTCTGAGTTCTCACTTTATCAGATCTAATCTACATATAAAGAAAATGGGTGAATCAATAAGTAAGTTGTTTATTTAACAGTCGTCATTTCCCGTTACTCAGTATTTAACTCTACTTTGGCATTTTTACAGACATTAGTCTAGGAACGGCGTATTTAGGTCGGCTTATTATTATATTGACCTTGTTGACTCTATTTTGACCGGTAATTTTTCTTAACATCTGTCCGGTCATGAGGTATGGGATAATTTCAGCTTACCTCGTTTTATAAAATATGTCAAGTCAGGAGTCGCCACTTCAGGAGTCCTGTCTGTAGCTGTTGATCAGAATAAACCACACCTTTTGACTAGATACATTACTTTAATTCGAGTTACAGTTCCGCGTGAAAAACGACATTAGCAAATGTGATTTAAATTAAAGCAAATGTTCTTCCTTTACTTTACTATGCGAACCATCATAATAAAATTACAATAACATCAATCAGCTGTCTATATCTGATTAATTAAACCAGTTAGCCTCGAAAATAACACCCATCTATCATAAAAGACCGAGGTCGTAGCTGTAACGCCGTTTCTGATTACGCGGCGTGGGATCGGTGCAGTAAAATATTCTAAAATATACCAAAAACATACCGAAAGCCTTTCTTTCTATCTATGAAAATATTTAATTGCACCGTTCCCGCGCCGCGTAATCAGAAAACGGCCTTAGTATGAGAGGCGGAGGCCGTAATGACCAATATTTGACACACTTAGCGCCGAAATATTTAATTATTTACCAAATAGTATTGCGTACAACTATTACTGCATGTATTTGTTTGCTAAGTTGATTATTGCACGGTATTGGTCTATTTATAATTATAATTTAGTAATCGCATTTTTCAATCGAATCCCAGCTGCGTGCATCGACAACGGGTGTCCAAATTAATCGATTGCTTGCGAAATATTAAATTTTATTCTTGTGAATATCATGAATTCGGTATAAAGCATTATTAAGTATATTGTTTTAATGAAATACTATTTGGGTAAAACACATACGTTGGATAAAAATGGACCATTACAAAGTATTCAGGCTATAAACGAGGAAATTAGCACCGAATAAAATGTCATTCACTAACTTAATTCCAATCAATATACTAACAGATATGCATTTTATTAACAGATATGATACCTTCCTTATCATAATTATTCTCTTACGGAGAACCCATAAAAAAAAAAATTATTAAAAAAAAAAAACCCGACTGCTTAAAAAAAAGAACAAGTATAGCATTATCTACATTAAATTCATTAACAACAAATGAAATATGTCAAACTAACATAACTTCGTTTGTCACCGCCTGCAACATCATAAAGAATTTAGTTTGACATATTTCATTTGTTGTTAATGAATTTAATGTAGATAATGCTATACTTGTTCTTTTTTTTAAGCAGTCGGGTTTTTTTTTTTAATAATTATTTTTTATTTCACTCTTTTTAGTTCTTTTAACCGACATGTTTTTTTATATCTATTAATTTGTAGAAATCAAATCTTTTTAAGATCAATGAGCCTTAATCGTGAGTAAAACTATTAAATGCAAAAACAATTATTTAAATTCGACCGGCAGTTTTCAAGATTAGCGTGAGCGAACATACAAACTAACTTCCACCCACTTCGGGCGCGCGAGCGTGCCGATATATAAATTGGTAAATTGTGTTTAATCAGTAATATAAATGTGATAACAAAACAATTACTACTCAAACCAAGTACCCCCCTTGGTACAAAAGCCCGTTGATCAAAATTCTTAAAGAAAAATCGAAATATCATACAAAATTTAAAAAATACAGCAATCTTTCAGACCATCAGTCCTTCACTTTGCTTCGCCAGCGGGCCAAAGAATTAGAATCTAAACTATTTAATGAATACATTTCCCAAATTGAGTCCGATATATGTAAAAACCCTCGAGCTTTTTGGACTTACGTCAAGTCAAAAAGGTTAACTGCCTCTTATCCTTCCGCTTTTCAGTATGGTCAGACCACTTCTAACAACGGCGAGGACATATGTAATATGTTTGGCGACTTCTTCTACTCCAATTTTTTGGCAGACTTGAACAGTGATTCGTCATCAGATATATTTCAAAATGAGTGCGTTAATATGTATCACCAGACGTCGGATATAGCCTCTGTTTCGATCTGCAGGGAGGAGGTCTGTAAATTGCTTAAACAAGTGGACATAGCGAAATCAGCGGGCCCAGACAATATACCGACAGTCTTTGTATTAAATTGCGCTACGAGTCTCAGCACACCTCTCACAATATTGTTTGAGCGGTCTGTCAATGAAGGCGTAATGCCTGCTGTCTGGAAGTCGGCATATATAACACCGATACACAAAAAGGGTGCAAAGGGATCTGTAGAAAATTATCGTCCAATTTCAAAGTTGTGCGTGTTTGCCAAAGTTCTAGAGAAAATTATTCACAAACAAGTATACTCAGCTCTGAAATCTAGCTTTGGTGATCAGCAGCACGGATTTTTGAAAGGCCGATCTACAACCTCAAACCTTATAGTATTCAGTGACTACATATCTGACTGCATGTCTCAAAGAACCCAAGTCGATGTTATATATACCGACTACAGTAAATGTTTCGATAGAATCCACCATCGAACGTTGATGCGGAAGCTTTCACTCATGGGAATAAGGGGCAATCTTTACAGATGGTTCAAGTCGTACATTGAGAACAGATGTCAAACTGTGGTACTCAATGGCTACTCATCTAGGACGGTTTACATCCCTTCAGGAGTTCCTCAGGGATCCTTTTTAGGACCATTGTTATTCAACATTTTTATTAATGACATTGGTTCCTGCTTCTTGTATACTAAAATTGTTTTATATGCCGATGACATGAAAATCATGAAACAGATAACCACTCCCTCGGACACTATCTTGCTGCAGGAGGACCTGGAGCGTTTCCAAGACTATTGCGTTCTCAACAAGCTTGACTTAAATGTGTCAAAGTGTTTCACCTGTTCTTTTACTCGCAAGCCCAATCCAATAGAGTTCTGTTATAGGCTTCATGACACTCCTATAACTCGGGTCAATACCATCAGGGATCTTGGTGTTACCTTTGACTCTAAGCTCCTATTTGATGTTCATGTCAATGAAGTCATCGGTAAGGCGTCGAAAGCGCTGGGTTTTGTCCTCCGCGTCTCGGCAGATTTTAGTAGCATTAAGACTGTCAAAATCCTTTACTGTGCATTTGTTCGAAGTCATCTGGAATACGCGTCACAAGTCTGGAATCCGAACTACAACACCTATGTGAATAGACTGGAAGGTATTCAGAATTTTTTTTTAAGGCATATCCAATTCCGAGCTAAAATACGTTTACCTAACTATTATACCCGCTGTAAAAAATTTCACCTTCTTCCGTTGTCCGAACGAAGAAATATTGCTGATTTGTCCTTTTTATTTAAAACGATGACCGGATCGACCGAATTACCCGAGCTAGTGGGCAAAGTGGGTCTTCGAGTGCCGTCTGCGTTTGTCCGTAGATTCCACCTTCTTTACACCCCAATGGCAACAACCACCTATCGAGAAAACTCTTACCTGGTCAGAGCAACGCGATCGTATAATGCAGCGTGCCGGAGTGTCGACATCGATATTTTCCATTCTAGTACTAATGTGCTCAAGAAAATTATGTGCAATGCATTTTTTGGCGAGATTTAAGTAAATTTATTTTTGGTTACATTGTAATTTCTGTGTTTTGTTTTTGTTTGTTTTTTTTTTTTTTGCGTGTATCTCATTGTTATAATTATTTTTTTTTTCATTTAATCTTTTATTTTTGTTCTTTTGCTGTTCGTTTTTAATTCATCTTTTATTGTGCTGTACTGTTTGTTGTTTTTTTATTATTATTTTTTTGCTATATGCTATGTTTATATGCGGAAACTTTTAATTGGCCTTAATAATGTTATGTTTGTTTTTCTAGTCTTAAGTTAGCTGTAAGTTTCCCTATCAAATAAAAATAAATAAATAAATAAATAAGAAGTATATATTTTTGAAATGGTCTTTTCATGGCCTTTTATTTGATACCCATATTACTATGATGAAAAGAAAATCCATACCTCCCCCTCCTTTTTTTTTTCATTTGCCGGCACCATTTTGAAAATTTATATAGCCTATGTCACTATCACTGTTTCGACGAATTTAACGACACCTCATAATGTCAAAATCCGTCAAGCCGTTTGGGCTGTAGAGTGGTACAAAGAAATAGACATACATACATACATACATACATACGCTCGAAAAACATAACCCTCCTTCTGACGCAGTCGGGTAAAAATTAAAAATTTGGGAAACTCCTGCCAATAAGGATGATCTTGAAACCTGTGAAATTGGGGCTTAGAATATTTAATTAGTTGCACGGTTAGTAGTGGTTTTTGTGTTGCAAAGATCACTTGTAGTTTAAAAGATGCGATGAAACCGTTCCAAAAAAGGAAAGTTGCTGATATTTGGCGAATAAATAAGGAGTTTCGAGCCGAATTTTCGCCGGTTTTTAAAAGAGGTGGCAAGAATAGAATTAGGTTGTGCTGTTTAACGAATACGCATTATATTCTGTAAGCATCATAGTTGTTAAATAAAATAACCAAATTATATCCGGGCTGGCACCTAAGCCACCGTCACCTCAGTATTTGTCAAGTATTCTTTGCATCACTATACTCACTAGAGTAATTTTATTTACTAAAACAATAAAATTGCCTTGTTATTGTGCATTCAAGACGGTAATCATTTTCTATTTATAAAATCCGATATTAGGCGGTCAGCATTCAAGATTATAATATCACTTTTTGTTGACAATGAAATCGAATTGAATAGTTTTTGTTTATTATAAAAAGAGCATGAAATGCCAACGATCCAACCAATTATACAGTTCAAATGCTGCGTAATAATTGGTTATTGATTTTCGCTTGGCTTCATTTCACTTTAGATTGCAATCAATGTTAGTGTATCCATCGATTCTAATATTATAAAGCGTCGTTTATATATTTTCCAATTAATATTATACTTTTACTGGTAGGTGGGTACCCAGACTCCTTTCTATTGGGTATGTTTTACGGGCATACCACGCATTTACACGTATGTACGCATTTGCAAGTGTATATTCCAAATAAGCTCATATATGCTCCATATTTTTTAATTAAACCCAGCACAGTTAATGAAATCTTAGGTCGCCTTCTTTCTTCCGGTATAAGCACACTCATAGTTTGACAGTATAATAATGAGACTCAGAAAGCACGATTCCTACTCATTCTAGTCAATCTTTTAATTAAAGGTAGTCAGAAACAGCTTATTCATTCGTTAAAAACTTTGAAAGTAGAGAGTGATCAGCCGCCGGAAATAGATATATAGTAATAAATACATAAGTACTATCAGCACAATAGATTCATGACCCATTTCGATCCGTTTAATTTTTTTTGTCGTTTCTTCGTCACATATGATAAGGAAGCTATTATTTTGTAAAAAACTAGACAGCTTACCATTTCAAATGTAATTTGAACTTAGTTGTTCAATAAATGTTGACTTTGATGTTTTAAAGCAACTTCGCAAAACTAACAATAACGTGGACCATTGGTCTCTGCGCATACACACACAGATGTATGATATTATTATGCATCCAATTGATTATTTGCCTATGAATCACTGCATATACATGCGTTGTTATTCGAAATACCAAGAAACCGCCATACTGGATGAATCAAAGCGCCTAGGCTCCATATAAGGGTATATTTTGTAATTGTGTGGGTGGGAGTGCAAATGTAGCGGCGAGAGTGCACTGAAATGTCAAAGGATAGAATTAATAACAAGAATAAATCAGACCATATTGAGTGTTGTTTTGAAATATAGATTATGATTTGAAGGTGCTAGAGCTCTAGAAAGAAACCACAGTGTAACCTTCAATCTATCGTCAAGTCACTACTGTGTGGTGGTTTGACGGTTGATTGAAGCTATTACACAGACACACAATGTCTAACGAATTGGGTGGGCAAAGTCACTACTGTGTGGTGGTTTGACGGTTGATTGAAGCTATTACACAGACACACAATGTCTAACGAATTGGGTGGGCATTTTCATTCTACAACAAACTATAAATAACTATTCATTAATTACTGTTGTCACTAACATTTCATCACACTTCTTTTTACTATTGGAAAGAGAAAAATATTTTATTTCTATTATTAAAATTACTCTACACGGGCTCTATATTAACTTTATCTTTTAACATACATAAAATCACGCCTTTAGCCCACGGGGGTAGGCCGAGACGATGAAACACCATGTGCTACGCTCCTTACATACTTGTTTCGCTTCCTCAATATTCATACATCTCGTCATACGTGCCCAGCGGTTTTTTGTACTACGTACTTGGCCTTTCTGAAAGACGCCATTTATCTGGTCCCTATATGTCTTTCGAAGACGACCTCTTCCAGTACTTCCAGCCACATCTGCGTTGTATATCTGCTTCCATCCATTGTTTCAACATGACCAAACCACCTAAGCATAGCCTTCTTAATCCTAGCCACTATTTATCGTTTTTCAAACCACAATGATCTATTATCACACTATTCCTTAACCTGTCTTTCAAGGTTACACCTCACGAACTTCGTAGTGAGCGCATTTCTACAGCATTTATTTTACTTTCATGCATTATATTTTTATTTTGACAAACATATTTTTTTAAGCAGAGTTTTTAACAAACATAAGTTTTAAAGTTAGATTGTAGATATATACGTGTACGCGATCTGTATTAGTAATAATTCACACCTATTAGTTACGTGGAGAGTCATAATTTTAACTATTAATATTGACTTAACCTTACTCGTTCAAGGTGACTCATGCGCAGACGTAGTACCTTCGACTCATCTTTACAGACAAATTTTTCCATAATATAGTTTAAAAGCCCTTGCAGATTTGCCTTTAATAATAATTAATTAAACATTTTTCAAAAAAACTGAAAGCATCACTAACGAAAAAACTCCTGAGTTGATTAAATGAAATTTTGGATAATTATGGGTGAGTAACGTTACCATAGACAATCGTAATAAATAGATAATAATTTGGAATTTATATTTTGCGAACAACGTTGTTGATTGCACAATTGTAATTTTTTAAGTACTCTAAATGTTATGTGTCATTTATTGTGTAATTGTTTGTTGTTCCAAATAAATAAAAATAAAGTAAAAAAATTCCCGGTCAACTTCAAGATTATCCGATGTTTTTTTTCCATTTGTGGCATTTTCCGATCAACATTGTTCATCATCAATGTTCTATATCATGTTCTATCAATATGTTCTCGCAAGCATATTCTCATACATTTTTATAGGACGTGTAAAAAAATCTAAGACCGATTTTACGATGTGTGTAATTTTTTTTTCTCAGAGTATCATGTCGAGTTCTCATTTACTGAATTCGCTGAATCTGTATAGCTTAAAACATGGATCAACATAGGCAAATTTTTACCGACGCAACACGCGGGCGGAGCCGCGGGTGTCGCTAGTACGCCATAAGCCCATAATAAACCATGAATCCGCCGCTCTGATATTCAAAGCAAGTCTGCTTGGACCATTAGCAGACTTGATCAGACAGTATAATTGTATTATTATTTAATAGTAACCGTCTAACAGTATTCTCCTTGATGTTTGTTTACGCGTACTAAGTTCTTTATTACAATCTGCTCATGATTTTCTTAGAAATGTACCAAGAGGTAAATAAATGCGCTATTATTTAGTAGAAAATGACATTTTAATTATTGGGTTTATTTATTAGAAGGATTTATTTTGATGGTGATGATGGTCTTCAAATAATAGCAGACTTGTTATTATTAAGTATGATTAAGTTAGAATTAATTCTTATTAGAAGTCTGAATCAACACGTCAAAAATATTATGCGATCACCTAAAATAATGTTAGAAAATAATATTATCTTTATGTGGATTAAATTCTGTATTTTTGTTACTATGTTTTAAACGTTTGTGTAAAGTACGATATAAACAACAACAAACTATATTGCATCCCACATACTTCGATAAACCGGCTCAATCTATGGTGATGCACCCACACTTCTTTTTATATGTTTACACCATACAATCGACCTTGGCAGTATTATTATCCAACATAAGTAAGCAATATTACATAATTATAAATAGACTTTAGAACGTTAATGCTTTCGTAATAATCACTATAAAATCTTTACTTAATATAAACAACTGATGAGTTTGTTTGATTAAGCTAATCTGACAAGTTACTATTTGAATTAGAAAATACTTTAATTGTTGGATAGCCTATATATCAGAATTTCAATATTCTTGCCTAAAGTCGTAAAGGTGATAATAATTGGCCTTACTTTAGAAGGTTTCTTCATCCCCATTCTCCTGGTAGACTCAATATCATAGGTACTTGCCAATATCTAATTGTAATTTTTGTTTAATAATTTGGATAATTAGGTTTTGTAAGTCTGAGTAGTTATTTTCAACTGCCTTAATTCCAAAAAATATTAAATTGCGTTGTTTAGCTTGCTTTTCTAAAAAGTATAACCTGCGCTCTTGATTTTCCAGCTTTTCCTCTATGCTGCTATATTTGCCTTCCAAAATTGAGAATTTTTCATCTATTGTAGTGCTTAAATTCGAGATTATTTCATCTTTCATAGCTGTCATTTCTTTATTTTTTGATTTTGTTGTTGTTGTTTTATTTCTCTCATATCTGTTTGTATGTTTACTAATAGAATTCTCAATTCGTCCATCATAATATTTTGCCTATTTAGCGATAGATGGCGATAATCACCTAGATGTAATTTATAATCTGTGCTTTCTTTAACTTTCTTGTTATTTTTTATTTATCTGTGCTATATCATAAAAGTGTTAACCCACGGGAGTGGAGCAGTAACCTTTAATACGGGTAAATCCGCGTGGAAGAGCATAATGAATATAATTTATACCTTGCATTGTTTTGAAATTAGATTTTGCTGAGACAGCGAAAGTTACTACAAATCTTAAAATAGTTTGGAGTACCAGGGTAGCATAATTGAATGGAGATTTAACAAATGGTAGAACACTAACCTCAGGCATTGCTGATTCGAACTGGAAAGTTGCTTATGGTGTAGGATAGTTCAATGATAATGATAAAAGTATGCTCTTTTACGATGAGATGTACTAATGTTGAAGAAAAAAGTTATGCAAACAGCGGAGCACATGGCGTTCCATCATCTCTGCAACCCCCATGGGATAAAGGCATGAATTTATGTATATGTACGTGCTATTAGGCAGATTAATCTGGGTGTAAATGAAATCATGACGAAACCGTTTACCGTGATTCACTACATGATTCTGAGGCCTTGAGGGCAATAATTTTTTTACCGGAAAATTTATGATTTTGCTACGGAAAATTTTAGTGAGCTACGTATTCTTGGACTGAGTTTAGATGAACAACATTACCCTAGCTAGACAATCCCAATAAGTTTGCATTTTCCTAATCAACTTTGGGAATTAACGGTGAAAAAAAATCCTATTTGTAGAATTTCACAAACGAAAATTTTCGCACGTATAACTTCATATTCATGTTTTTTAATCACTCAATAGTGTTTTCGCAAGCGTCTCTTATGACGTGTATTATTTTCTAAGACTTTTTTGCGATGTGTGCAAAATTGTTGCCACTACACAATACCATTCTTTAAACTAGGTTGGAGTACCAAGGCAGTATGATTGAATGGAGATTAAAAAAAAAGGTACAGAAAATCTCAGGAAATACTTATTTGAAATGAAAAGTGATTAATGTGTTGGATAGACCATTTAACAAGGAAGGAATTAATACATCATCAATATAAATAGTATTGAAGTGTCTGTTTTTAATGTCAAAATAACAATGATTTTTCATTTGATTGTTTATACCTATAGTAATCGTTTGGTTTTGATATTTGATTTCGCTGTTTCTACCAATCTTTAAAATAGGTCGGATTACCAGGGCATTATGATTGAAAAGAGATTTAAAAAAACGGTTAAACAATCGCGGGGAGCAACTTAGCTAAAATCTGGTACAATATTAGATTTAATTAATTCTGAAATGTGATATCGCTGCATCAGTTAAAATTTCTGCAACAATCTAAAAATAGTTTGAAGTACCAGGATGGCATAATTGAATGGAGATGTAACAAAAGGTAGAAAGCGCTAATCTCATAAATTAGGCCGGGGCACTTTATCCTAATCGACTTTCAGTACGGTCGGTCTTGAAGATACGCATACTATACGCCTAACTGTCTGTGTGTATCATTCTGTGCTCTCCTGACCAACAAACAGACAGAGAACTGTTGTTGTAGGTAAACATGCTTACGATCAGTGCTGCATTGAATGCGTTTATTTGTTTTGTATCCATACAAATCCATAGCGCGTAGTTTGACCGACCGTACGTATGACGACAGTAATTTTGATACAAATGACAAGCGCGATTGACGTCGCACTGACACGGACAGTCGGTCAAGTATTTAATTGTAACCGGCCTTACTGATTCAAATTTTAAAGGACCACATAACATCACGCTATCACCCACGGGAGAAAAACAATAGCCTTTGATAGAGGTAATACCGCTAGGACCAGTTTGTTTCATATATTTTATACCCATTGAAATCGTATTCTTTTGTAATGTGATTTCGCTGACACAGTGTAAGTTTCTACCAACCTTTAAAGTAGGTCGGAGTACCAGGTAAGTATGATCGAAAAGAGATTTAAGAAACCGGTAAAACAATCGCGGGGAGTAGCTTAACTAGTTAACTACTAGCCGGTACAATATTTGTTTTGAAATGTGATATCGCTGAAACAGCGAAAGTTTCTGCATCAATCTTAAAATAGTTTGTAGTACCAGGATAGCATTATTAAATGGAGATTTAACAAAATAAATGGTTAAAACGCTTATCTAGGCTGTTTACAGTGCTTCAGTGATTTTTTGTGCGTACGGTCAGTCCTGAGGACATTCGTACGCTAAATCGTTCGTTTGTATCATTCAGTGCTCTCTTGACCAACAACGAATAGAAGGCAAGGATGAACATTAGATAAGAAAAAAATTTAATACATTTAGAAGAGATATATTTTGTGTTGATCGTTGCAACAACACATGAAATATATTTCAAAGCCATTAAGCCGATTCATCTCATCTCTATCTCACAATTACATCTCTTGTCCATACACATCTTAATTGTAAAATAACCGGCATAAAAAAAAAAAACTAATAACCACTATATTCAATATGGCGGCAAAAGCCCAAAGGAATTTGAGGTCGAGAATATCGAGGTATGTTTTTTAAGCTTTCTCTACAGCTTTTAAATTACTGTTCTATACATTTTGCTTTGAAATTTGATTTCACTGAGATAGCGAAAATTACTTACCTAACTATAAATAGGTTGGAGTATGTACAAGGGCAGCATGATTAAAAGGAGATTCCAAAGTCAAAGTCAAATCATTGATTTTCATAAACCCCAAAAGGCGCTTGCACACGTCAACAATCATTATTATTAAAAAGCAAATAAAAAACAACTCTAGAATGAAATAAAATAAAATTTTACTAATAATAAAACGATTTGCATTACCGAAGTTCAGATCAGTTTTAATCGAACTGTTTAGGTTTAAATTGAAATCAATCTTGTAAGTACCAACTCAGATGGGTATTCCATCATTAAGATGATGATGAGCTGGCGAGAAACTTATGTGCACCATCTTTTCAAATAATAATAAATTTTAAAATTTTGTTTGTTTTAGACAATATTTCAAGTAAGTGTAAGTTATTGCAACACCAAATCTTTATTTTAAGGAAAATGATAATAAAAATAAATATAACATGTTGCGAAGGAATAATTAAATAAAAGGTAAATTAATGTTAGAAATTAAATACAAATAAAAATGTAAAAAAAAAAATATATAAATATAAAAAAATATATAATAAATATGAGTATATATAATAATAAATAATATATAAATGTAGATAAATATTCGAAATAAAAATGTGATTTAAGTGTTGAATAGCCCATTTATCAAGAAAGGCTATATTCTTTTGTTTAAACGCACTAAAGTTATTTTTTTGTAATAATACAACATGTTGTAATCGTTTTGTTTTGGAATTTGATTTCGCTGAGACATCGAAAGTTTCTACCTAGCTTTAAAATAGGTCGGAGTACCAAGGCAGCATGATTGAATGGAGATAAAAAATAATACAGAAATATTCAGATATTACTTATTTAAAATGAAAAGTGATTAATGTGTTGAATAGCCTATTTATCAATGAAGGCTCTATTTATTTTGTTTGAACGCGCTTTACTATCCGAATTTAATAATTATTATTTTCTAATATAGCCCGTTTATTGAGAAAGCAATAAGCTATGTAATATCACGCTACGACCAATAGGAGCGAGTAGAATACGGAAACGGGGAATATTGCCACAGTAGCGGAGTAGTAGTAGAGTAATCCACCGGACATAGTCGCGGGCAACAATTAGTGGACTTTATAATATCACACTATAAACCACGGAAGTGGAGCAGTATTCTTCATGCGGATATAACTGCGGTGAATGGTTTCATGCTTAACCCATTGAGAATTTTAAGAAATAGATTCAAAAACAATTAATTAGTTTCCAAAACTAATATTTTATAAGTAATTGAACATTTGTTATAAAATGTAATTTCGCTGAAACAGCGAACGTGTCTGCATCAATCTAAAAATAGTTTGCAGTACCAGGGTAGCATAATCGAATGGAGGTTATGCAAAAGGACGGAAGCTCATAGGAAATGTAGGTCGAGAATTTCAGGGTATGCTTATCAAGCTTCCTTTACAACATATCTATAAAGCAGCTTTCTATGTGTGTTATACAACATCTTGTTATCGTTAGTTTTGAAATTAAATTTCACTGAGACAGCAAAGTTTCTACCAATCTTTAAAATAGGTAGGAAAACCAGCAGGATGATTGAATGGAGATAAAAAAATGTACAGAAATACTCAGGCATTACTTATTAGAAATGAAAACTGATTTATGTGTTGGATAACCCATTTATCAATGAAGGCTATATCTAATAATATTATAAAGGTGAAGAGTTTGTTTGTTTATTTGTTTGAACGCGCTAATCTCAGGAACTGTATCTGTACTGTATCGAATTTAATTATATAATTTTTGTAAGATAGATATTTATAAAAAAACATAAATATAACATGAATACTATTCCAGAAACTATACTATAAATATCAATTAATAATAATGTCATTACAGATCCTCAAAAAATTGCCAACTTCTTAAAAACTTAGAAAAAAGAGTAGATCTCAATACTGTACTTATCGCATATCACAGTCTGTTTCCACTTTAAGATTTGGAATAATCTTTAGGGGTAGCTGCACTGAGCATGATACTTGGAGATTACAGACACCTGCTCACAAATATTCAAAAGTCAGAAGCTATAAACTTTTCTATTTCTTTACATTCTAGAAACAGTGCTATTTGTGAAAAGTAACGAACACCTTTTTGCCTAACTCTGCAACTCAACTCTAGGAAAAGACATGTATGGTCTCAGTATCAAAGCAAGTTGCGTAGAGGTGATTATAAGACTACTTTGTTAATAAAAGTAAAGTCGCAGGCAAAGTTTATTTTGCTGAAACAGGGAACGTTTCTGCATCAATCTGAAAATAGTTTGAATTACCAGGGTAGCATAATTGAATGGAGATTAAACAAAAGGTGAAAAGCGCAAATCTCAAGAATAAGACCTGAGTCGGTCCTGACTATACGCATTCGCAAAACTGATTCTTTGTATCATTCAGTGCTCTCCTGACCAATAAATAGACCGGGCTGATGTTGTAGGTAAATCCATTCATAGCTATAGTTGATCGGTCGACCGACCGTACCCATGGTGACATGTTTTAGGGACGCGACGGCGACGGTCTCCGCACGCAGCGTGTAGCAAAATATACGTACATACGGACGGACAAGCACGAAATAATTTAGGTTGGTCACCAAATATCGGTCGGTCTATAGGTACCAAGTGGATGAGAGAGGCCTTACCGTGCGCACCGAGTCGACGCGACACGGACGGTAATCTGTAACCGGCCTTACTGATTCAAATTTGATAGTGTTTTTAGTGTTGGATAGTCTATTTATGAAGGAAGGCTATATAACCTATAACCTCCCGTTGTAGCCCACGGGAGCGAAGCACCTTTGGTAGGAGTAAAACCACGAGAAATAGTTGGTTTAAAATAATTAATACTTATTATTATCATTTTGTTTTTAAGTTATATTTTGCTGAGACAGCGTGAGCTCCTGCATCAATCTTAAAATAGTTTTGAGTACCAGGTTAGCATAATTCAATGGAGATCGCACAAATGGTGCAATCTGCGGACAAATCGAGCGACTAATCCAAGTACGAATTGATGTCCGCGAGTATTGACGAATCAGTGTATGATACATTGCACTTTATTTAGGTCAAATAAAAATTTCGAAATGAAAATGTAAAATATTCAACGTATAGTATATCTATAAATAACCTACTAATTGATTGTTCATATTATTATAGTTTCGATCGAGATAGACAGATCTGACGACAATTCTTCCAACAAGTGGACGTCCTTCATAAAACTATAAAGTTTTAGCAGGTGCTGGTGGTAGAGCTTTCGGAAACATGCAAGTGTAATTTTTTTTTTTTAATAATGTCTCACGCTTGAAAGAGAAAGCAGACGAAACATGAAATAGCTGTGTTGCCTAAGATGATACCTGCAATTTTTTATCTTCATTTCGCCAGGAATACGTCTTAAAATAGATTCGGGGTACTAGGATAGCATAGGTTGACAGAGTTATCAAATCGGTAGTTTTTTTAATCAGTCTATCAACAAATCGCCAAACCTGCACGTAAAATCGATTTTGATAGGTACTGGTCATCAAAGTGTGGGTGAAGAGTGCATTTCGATGTGCGTATCCACTCACATAAATACCGTGTTTGTGTGCATTGAGAAACCACTCACCATAGGAAATTCGGATAGGTTGTACAACACAGTCACTGCAAACTAGGGCTGACACTTTCAGGTCCTCAAATTTAAAATCTTCAGCTTGTCCAATCTCTATTCAATTATGCTACCCTGGTAATCCAAACTAGTTTTAGTTATAAATCGTTGTCTGAGCGATATTATAAAATCGGTGAGATAGTATAGGCCAGGGTAGATCCCTTATAAAATGATAAAAAGTCAAAAAAATAATAGTAGGATGAAACCCATGAGAAAAGGAGGAGAATATTATAAAAATTAAAGGAAAAATAATTTACGGGCGATCTGAGGCCGGGAAGAGGGGGAGGGGGGGTTTTAAGGGTAAAAAACGGATTTTCTCGATTTCCGGCAAAACTAAAAGTCCTATGGAAAAAAGTTGAATGGCAAAGTTGTTGGTAATAAAAAGATCTAAAACTTTTGTATTTACACTTTTTTCATATAACTTCAAAATTTATGTGAAAAATTCAAAAAACCAAGTTTTTGGTTTTTTATTTTTATCTTTTACAAACAATATTTTTTTTTCACGAAATTTGGTGAAAACTTACCTTTTTATGTCCTAAATCCGCTGTAATTTATTTGATTAGATATATTTATTTTTTCACCTTTTTTTTTAATTAATATCGATTTTTTACCCTTATTTTCGATCGAAAATTCACCCGTCTAAATATCAACTTTTTTCAAAAAGTTGGTATGTTTTCTCTTCGTTAAAATCTCTTCTTTCCGATGGTGAAAAAATATATATATGTTACTATAGTAAATCTTCACAGAAAATGCAAAATAAAAGATCGTAAAAAACTATTAATATATAATTAATATATACACTATATACAATTTTGAGCTATTTACAAACAAATAAGTTAATAAAATTAATATTTTATCAATGTCACATGTAATCTTACGTTTTTCGAGTAATTAAAGTGTAAATTTTGATAAATAACTCAAAATTGTATATATTCATTATATATTAATAGTTTTTTTCGATCTTTGTTTTGCATTTTCTGTGAAGATTTACTATAGTAACATATATATATATTTTCACCATCAGAAAGAAGAGATTTCAACGAACAAAAAACATACCAACTTTTTTAAAAAAGCTGATATTTTGACGGTGAAAAATCGATATTAATTCAAAATAAGGTGAAAAAATAAATATTTCCAATCAAATAAATTACAGCGTATTTGGGACATAAAAAGGTAAGTTTTCACCAAATTTCGTGAAAAAGAATTATTGTTTGTAAAAGATAAAAATAAAAAACCAAAAACTTGGTGTTTAGAATTTTTCACATAAATTTTGAGGTTATATGAAAAAAATTTAATTACAAAAGTTTTAGATCTTTTTATTACCAACAACTTTGCCATTCATTTTTTTCCATAGGACTTTTAGTTTTGCCGGAAATCGAGAAAATCCGTTTTTTACCCTTAAAACCCCCCCCTCCCCCTCTTCCCGACCTCAGATCGCCCGTAAATTATTTTTCCTTTAATTTTTATAATATTCTCCTCCTTTTCTAATGGGTTTCATCCTACTATAAATTTTTTTGGTCTTAAAAAATAACGGCACTGGGCTAGTAAGCAAAATTAAATGACAGCAGGCCCGATTATCTATCCCTAAATCATTCATTGTTTGACCCTCCGTACGCACGTGTAATTTGCTAGGCGGTGAGGACCGTCGCGTCGGCAGGGCGCGTTCGGATGCGTACGGTCGGTCGACCGACGAACTATGACTGTGTATGAAAACAAAAACTAACTAACTTTTGAAAACCAGAATACAACTATCGCCGAAATGGTTTACGAGGCAATGGTTAAAAGAAAAATCTGGTTAATTATCTAAATCCATTTATAGTAGTAAAAACGGATGTCTGAAATTTTTCATTATATAAAGTCAAGAAACATAACATAACATAACATCACTCTTTTATTATCGACCGGGTGGTACCTTGATAAAATACCCTTTTGTTACTCGGTGAAAAATCACTTTAATACTGAAAGCTAGATCGGCTAAGTAGTTTTATCAGTTATAAACATAATACATACAACATAGTCATAACAAACAAAATAACGCATTTTACAAAAAAAACCGAAGTCAATTACAAAAAATGCACTAAAAAGTAAGAAATACTTATGTAATATTTAACGTCTCGTCTTATCTAAGTATAACTTAAAAGAATACAATAAATGACCTTAAGGTGCCTATATTTGAATAATAATCCCCGTATTCGTGTAGGAGTTGTACCTTCCAGCATCAGCCCAGCAACATGAAATGCTGACTGCTAGATGCAAATATCCGAGTGGCTTTAGGTTAAGGCGATTCTCACACTGCCCCGCATGATGCAGCGTAGCGCGTGGATGCGTGTTCTTCCGTTGCTTGTAAGTATCTCCGTTTGTATGGAAAACACGCACAGTCTAACACACTGAAAATGCATCCACGCGCGTTCATGCGGATCACGCGAATACACGCGGAGAAACATGCACCCCCGCGCGTAGGTGCGGGGCGAGACGCAAGGTATGGCACACCGAATCCCGCAGTGCCGCGCGTGATTTTGACTTTTTTTGTACTGCACGACCACCACAGAAAACGGCGAATAAATAAATGAGAGCCGCCGTGCGTGAATCTACTGAACGCACCTACGCGCGTGAGTGCGCAAAAAACCCGCACGATGATGCAGATCTGCACTCCCGCAGGAACGCGCGTAGATGCGTCGACACGCAATATGCAGCATGATGCGGGGCAGTGTGAAAACCGCCTAATATACGAAAAACAATATAGCTTTAAAAAAAAGCTTACTTTTAAAATTTGAGGATTGCCCTCAATTTCCCTAGGATCCCATAATTAGATCGTGACCCACATGACAAGAATATTCTTTCAGACAAAAAAAGATTTTCTCAAATCGGTCCAAGCGTCTTTAAATAATCGGCGAACAAACATAAAAAATCTAAGTTAAATGCATACTGTCTGGTCTGCTAAATCAATTGCAGAACCAAGACTGTCAATAATAACGATTATTTTATAGTGTCAATGATCGACAATTGTAAGTGGCTATGAAAAAGCAGACCTAAGCTGCAGACCACCAACTAAATTAAGAAATCGTAAAAAAATTTGAAAACCTTATTGTTGTAATACTTAAAAGGGAACAATTGGTTGGCGATTTTCCATACAATTGTAATATAGGTTTAACATTTATATTATTAAGTTTTTATCTTGTTGTGTAGACGTTATGTCTAAAACACTAAAACGCATGTTTATTGGCGCCCATTTTAAAGTTATTCTTATTATTAATTCAATTTGTTTGTAACTCAATAATTTTTTTTTGACAAATGACAACAAACAACCATGCAATTTTCGTGTTTTGGATTTTATTTGTCTATAAGAATTAGATACTAACTTAACAATATTGAAGATAAACCCATATTACGTTAGTATGAAACACGGCGCTCTACTCTTAGCAGATTCAGGATATCATAAATTGTAAAGATTACTTAGGTACATAATGCCATCGTGGGATTGAAAAAAGTTGATTGCAACTTGCTCTGCACTTAGGAATGAGGTTTTTCAAGTTCGATTCGGACATGGTCTCGCGGTGTAGGGTTGACGGTGGCTAGAAGACTGATTGATGCAATTAAAATAACTCTCGATATAAGAAAAATATACTTTGATATCACATTAACTTCTTGAGATGATAAAAGTTTTAATTAATATATTTCACTTTAAAAATAGACTCGCCCAAACGGGTCAAACAAACGGCTACAAAGGCGTAATGTCACTGCCTTGTGTTTTGTCTGCGAAGTTATGAATTTTGTTTGATAGCTATATGAAACATTGCGTTTATGAAAATGGTTTTTATGAATGTACCTTACAATTGTGTGGGTTATTCAAAGAAAAATCTATTTCGTATTTTAAAAATGGATTGCCCATGAAACTTTAAATGATCATAAAATGAGTTTGACTTGAAGTATGGAACTAAAAATTATTAATTTGGTTTCTGATTACCGATAGTTTGATAAAGTATTCATATTTATTACTATTGCGCTATCAGTCCTCATCGTTCTGGTAATAAAAACAAATATTGCAAAATAACCTTCTAAATAACCATAATATTTTTTAATCTATTTAATACTAAGAGCCAATTTCGCCAATTTCTGATCTGGCCGTTAACCTTTTGCTATTCAGAAAGCAGATTGCATACCAACATGTACAGCCCGTACTGTAAATGTAATTTTACAATAATTAAAAATAAAAAATTATAAAAAAAACAATCGAATCTAAACGAAGATAAAATGGCAATGACCACGGTTTGATACCTAGTGCCTACAAATACATTTCATATTAAAAAACTGATTTGGGCGTGTGTCAATATTGGAACATAATTATTTTAAGCGAAAATGAAAATTTTACGCTTTTCATGTTTACTCAGGCACTCGATAGTTTTCAGACATCTGAAACGGTGTGACTTAGCATGGACAAATTAACGCAAATTGGGTACATTTATTTTGTGTCTTGGATATTTTTAATCGCTGCATTAAAGTTATAATATATTTATTATGAAGATATTATCAAAGTTTCAATCTGATTCAACAAAAAATATGTACGGTTTTATAAGATTATCCGGTAAAAGTGAATAAAATAGTGACAAAAGTAAATTAAGTCTAGTAACGAAATGTATTCAGCAAAATTGGCAACCCTAGGTGCGCGTGTGTGTTTCATAGCCAGTGCTGTCTGGCGGTCCTCACTCCACCTTATATACTGGATCATCAATATAGCTACATATACTCCCGAGCTGCCGTGCACTCCTACCAGGGAGCCAAAGCATCGAGGAGGTATTTCTGCAGGCGGTGCAACTGCGCAAACGTGAAATGCGACACGGATTGCTCCGTGAACTTTGATTTATTACTCCTGAAGTAAACACCGGACTAACTTCGTCGCTTGTGCTCCATTTTTATAAAAACTATTAAATATAGTTTAAGTGTTGCTTGAAGCAAGTGAAGGATCAGTTGAGTGTTAGACAAGTGAGTGCTACAGCTGAGGAAAATAAGACAAAGAAAATCAGGGACATAACATGTGAGTTACAGTTATCTAGATTTGTCGTCACAATAAACAAGTATTATGTTAGTATTTGTATTACATTTAGAAAGAGAACAACTCAAGAGCTTTTTGTCGTTCTAGAAATTAATAAGAGCAGTAGAATGAGATTATATACAGGAGCTATTGTGTAATATGATTGATACAAACATAATCAAATAATAGTGAAGAAAATATGCGTTTTGGGCTTGATAACCTATATCTTTGCCTAATCACTATACAATTTTCATAAAATTGGCATGAAGACAGATTAAGACCTAAGAAAGGACAGGCTAGTTTTAATAATCACACGTCGCGAGCAGAGCCGCGAGCAAAAGCCAGTTTTTAATATTTCCATTCATAAAATAATTCGCATATTTTAATAATAAGTATATGGCTCTTTGTATGTTGTATTCGCATTCACCGTCGATGCGTAATTTACTGTTCATTACACTCCAAATACGCAGATGCTTAATATTGTGAATAGAGGGGAGCGTGCTTAACAGGGGTGAGTAGTGCGGTGACTACCTGATGTAGACATTATTGTCGATTGGCCCCACGGCGATTCACAACCCTCTTAGTAATTATTATTTATTATCAATAGCTGATTTCCGCGGTAATCGTTACTGTTCCGCTCTCGTCGGCTATTGCGTGATGTTTCATAGCTAAATAAAAGGAATATCCAAAATATTTTTTTCGAGCCTGAGCTTAGTGCGTTCTAATAATAGTATAAATAGATAAATATCTTTTATGAGGATGTTATATTATGATATAACATTACTTCACGCCTATATTACGCAGAAGGGTGTGGCAGAGTGTACAACACATTTCACCTGTTATGTTAAGGTCCCATGGGATAGGGGCTGAGCCTATCGCCATCCACCGCGCACAGTTCGCACTACGTGCTGCTATTCGTTGGTACTATTTTGGATGGTTTAGCAAGCAATAACGAGTCCTTCGATGTTACCTCCACGCTTTGGATTACCGATGAACGCCAAAGGCGATATAACATGTAAAAAAAAAACGCACGATCGAATTCGTCTACTTGGCCATCCAAATTACTCTAATCAGGAACCAATGAACGAGTTTGTTTGCCAGGTGTGGACCCGGCATACGAAGATAGTAAATGGCACATAGTTACAATTTACTAGAACTTCATTAGTGACATCCGTGGTGCAATAAAAAAGATACAATTATTGATGTGTTCACAATGGCAAGCAATGGCTGTTCATGGGAAAATGTAAATGCCTTAGCTCAATCGCGTGATCGTACTCACGGGTACCCATCAAGCTATACATGGCCAGTATATGCTTGTCTCGCATTGTACATAAAGCATAAATAACAAAAGACTATCTTACACTAAGAAACAGTTGAAAAAGATATGGGACCGGCAGGATTTGAACCTGCGACCTTAGCTTGTATCCTACTTAAGATAGGAACAAATGGATGAACGTGACGTCACGAAATGACGTATCATACAGTTAAGAAATTTAGGGTTCCGGCAAGAGGCGACCGTAGCTGGATGGCTAAGAGCGGCTGCCCGGTGTGCAGTAAGGTCGCAAGTTCAAATCCTGCCGGTCCCATATCTTTTTCAACTGTTTCTTAGTATAATTTGCTAAGCATAACTAAATGCTATAAAAATAATCAATTAGAAGACTATCTTACATTGGAAATGTGTAGTTTGAGGCGTAGCCGAGTACACAGAATGTGATGCTTCTTAACATACATGTCTAGCACGCGGCTTTTTCGCTTGGAGTGTATTGAATTAACTAACAGCTGCTGCCGTAGATTTACTTGATTATAAAACTTTTTTAAAATTGAACAAAAACATCCTACCTGTAGTTACGAGATTAGCGAGATCAATCAAACAAACTAACTTTCTATCACAATTTTCCACGTGATAGCTACATTGTTAAACATATTTAAGTTGCGTGTCTTGTTGTCAGCTACTTTCCTCAAACAATTTATTTAGAGTAATGTAAAGTATTATAAAACCTTTTTTTGAAAGTTGGATATCAAGCACAAAAATAATTATTAAAATCAAATCAGTAGTTGCCGAGATAATAAAAAAGATAGCGTTATCAAACAAACAAACTATCCTTCTGCCGCGATTTCGTCTGCGTTACCACGCAGGTTCATCCATAAAATATTTTAATTTGCAAAGACAAAAATTATAAAAATGGATTTGAGGCATAGGTATCGAGCAAATAACTATACCAGGTTAAAAATAATTGTTATTTTGAGATTAAAAACAGACACTTCAATTTTATTTATTCGTATTGAGCATTGATGATGACAACATAAATTTTATTTACTAGTATTTCCCGCAGCTCCACCCGCGTAGCAGGTCAATCATAATTAGCCCTTATTAATAAGCCAGGCTTTAAGCGATATCGCTTTTATCAAAATTCATCATGACGATAAATCGCGACTATTTTATTATACACACGATCGATAGACCTTGCGTAGGTCTATCGATCGTGTGTATGATATGATCGGTCGGTACAGATTTGTCGCAGCGAATAAATAGTAACATGTGAAACGGGCTTAATATTGTCATAGTTCAACACCTATTTTGTTATCTATTTATTTATTTATCGTATGGCAATTCAATGACAATAGTTTAGGAACCATAAACACAACTGTTATGCCGCCACATCAAGTTTTTGCTTCTTGTGGCGGAATAACAAGCAAAACAAAACTAAGGCTAACATCACTTGCTCATAAGCTTATAATGAAAGCGCGATTAAAATGAAAAAAAGAATACAACGAAATATAAAGAAAGAAATATGATAATCTACTCATTCAAAGAACTCCAGACTCTGTCGTCTTTTTTAACCGACTTCAAAAAAAAGTCGTCTTTTTTAGAAGACAAACTTGTTGTAATACCTGCGCTTTTATTTAAATAGATTATGATTTTTAGGTGTTAAAAACGTAACTCATTATTCATGTGCATGAAACATGCATAAAGAGGTACTTTTTACACAGGTACGATTAATTATAAACTTTAGAAAAAGTTGTAAATTTAAAATGGATTAGGCAGAACTTTTGGGAACGCGTTTCAACAAGCTCCTAATTGCGCAACTGATCCGTGCCTGATTCCTTACTTGTTAAGCATAGCTAAATACTAAAATAATAATTTTGATTTCTGTAGATATAAATCTAAGATTTACTCTCACATAGAACTATTGTGCTTATGTGTAGTGCGTAGTGGACTTAGACCGCTCACCCTATCTGACGAAAACGTCATGAAAAGAGGCCTGTGCGCGGCTGTGGGAAATGTATTATTAATGCAATTATAGAACTTGTATATTCAGTATTCTAAGCAAACTAGATTAGCTTAATAAAACTTGACGGATCAAGTCTGGTATTATTGCGAGTTTATTGCGTTTGCCTAGAAACCTAGATACATTTTGTAGTCAGTTTAATAAGCAGGCTATATTTTGCAGACTGGCTTAGAGCCAAATGTTATTATACCAGTAGGAACTATGATATTCTTTATTTTTATTATTATTATATATCAGATAAAAAAAGCTCTGATATTGAGAAAACTCGTATTCTTTGGACAGAATATTTACAGAAATCATACTAGGTATACTATAAATACTATACACTTTTTAAAAAAATATTTTTCACCACACCAGCACGAAAAAGATCGTTTGCTTGCGAGAATTCAGTGAGTAATAACGTTTATTACTCACTAGTGAGGCAAAGTGATTCGAATTTCGAAACACTAAATCCTTCCAATGAATAGGCGCAAAAAAAAAACAAAACAGTCACCATGTAGGTTAGTAATAAACATTGACATCAATTTTATTTTAATTATTTTAAATTATATAAATACACGCTTATTTAGTATTTTCATGGTTTTATATTCGTGTTTAACCATTAAATTAATTAAAATCGGGTACTTAATATTAGACTCTATAAATAAGTGTTACGGAACGAATTTCCGAACGCACGATTTAAAAAAAAAAGTCTGTGTCTGTGTCAGTCATCGCGGGCAACTATAAATTCTTTTCAGTTTATGTTTAATTGTTTACTGGAACTTTTTAACAAAAAAATTAGTGAATCCAGTGATGAAGAACTTTGCGGAACTCCAAAAGAGTTGCGGTAACTTGCTTCTAACACAGAAGTTTGCTTTTTTACCAGAAAATTCACGTGAAAAGTATTTGAAAGCGTACGACATATTTAATTAGTGGCGACTTTCTAAAGGCCCTAAAACGCATTATGAATCGGTATTACTGTCGTATTTCATGCAATTATTTCAGGTTAAGCAATCGAGTACGAGTTTATTTAAATCTTAATATTTTCTCACTGGAAGAGGTGAAAAGTTTTGTATTGTAACGCGTGAGAAAAATTTAATTTCCAGTTCGTGACCTCTTAAAATCTTTCGCTTGCGAAGTAGTCTTTATTAGAATCACTCGCTATGCTCGTGATTCAATTTAAGACTACTTCGCAAGCTCAAGATTTAAAATTTTCACTCACAACAGAAATATAAACTTTTTCTCACTTGTACCATAAATAACTATAAGAATTTATCAGTTCTTAAAAAAAGTATTATTACTGTGGTGTAAGATGCTATGTGTTATGTACAGTTAAAAAAAATAACGAACGTCCAGTTTTGTCTAATTAAACGATGTTTTATTGCAACAAAAATAACATTGTCATAACCTAATTTTAATTACCCCGAATTCTTCTTTTTTAAAATGATAAAAAAATCAGAATATTTAAGGGTTTTTTTTTTCTGTAGGACAAATCACGGACAAATAGTAAAAAAGGTTATGAAGTTATTTTATAAAAAATACCTAGATAATGATGATGTGTATATTGTATAGTTTAAGCTTAGACTCACTAGTGTTGTCGTACATAATAATATGTAATAATAAAAATAATGATACAACATGGCGCAATCAAAGTAATACGATGAGACGGCAAAAATATACAACATTATACAACATTTTGCTTATATAGGTCTGATAGAATTGGTATTATTTTGAGGAAAGCATACAAAGGACAATAATTTATTTATTTATTTAACTTTTTGCACATAAAAATAGTACATAGGCGGACTTAATGCCTTATGGCATTCTCTAACAGTCAACCTAGGGTGGTGCAGAGATAAGCATAGGTAGGTGCAGATTAGATAGGAATAATTATTGATATGCAAATAGAAGAAGTACATATAAAATACGTAATAAAGATATATAAAATATAAATATATAATAATTTATAACATAATAAATACATACTATAAATACATAAATAAAATATAATAATAATATATACATAATTAAACAGCCTTACAGGAGGAGTTGATAATTATATAAGATAAATTATGATGATTCTGCCAATTTCTCAGTCAACAGTTCACGCACATTAATTTTAAAACTGTAACGTGTTGTTGCCATCCTGAATTGCATAGCGAAATTATTTCTTTTATGTGTTAATAGCATGACTGGGTGACAAAGCTCCTTATCAACAATGTTTCATTGGTAATTTCCATATATTAAAAAAAAATCTTTGAAAAATTATATACGTCATAAGAAAATCGCATCTGCATAAGAATCAGCTTACCAAAATATTATTTAGAGATAAAGCACATGATTTGAAAGCACAATGCTATTTAGCATGTGCTTTATGTATTGTTAATGTAACAAAAAAAATTGTTAAGTATTAAAACATAAAATATGTAACCAAAGTAGTGTGTAAGTGTAAACCAAATAAGTTTGTATTATGTTGTTATTATGCGAGCTTCGGCTTCACCAGTAAATTAAACAGTTTTCCTCCAAGATATAGTAAAGCATAGTAAACAGTGCCTACGTGCTTCGAATTCGGACCTGTCCATATTGTGGCCGATGTCTTTAGCATAGCAATATTGTAGAAGGAAACTCCTGCGTCTGGAAGGACATGCCACCTACGTGACTATTGTCGTGTTTGTGTATTATGACCTTGAGGCGACGGACTCTTCCTATATATTGTCTATTTATCCTTATGGCCCAGGTGTAGGATTCTGTGTGTCGTTTACGCGAATCTGCGTAAGGCTGTGCTTCCATCAGAGATTCGTAGCTAAAGATGAGTAGGATAAAACAGTTTGTTTTCAGTTTGTATTATTATACATGTAACATGTAATTTTGAAAGAATTGGCGTCATCAAACATTCATTTGAGTGATTTAGATATGATTCAAATTAAAAAATTGATAAAACCTAATACTTTTGTATGAAAAACAGCCAAGCAATTGTTCATTTATTTGCTAGTAACACCCTCTTAATACATTTATTTGTAATATTACTACAAATATAATCTTCTAATTTTTAATCTTCTAACAAAAAAAAAAATAACCTGACGCAGTAAAAACCTACAATAACACATAGACTGAATGTCGTTTAACAAAATGTTCATGTACGAATTGTACGACAAATCGGTTTTTTATGGCGTATTATTAAAAAGGGCCTTGAATTAAAAAACAACACAGGGAGTATGGGACATGTGACAACTGGTAGGCTTTACTTAGACGTAAATGATTCGGTACTAAGATAAAAATACGTACTAGTTGGCATTGTTTCGTCTATTTTTTTGGGTACCCATATTAAGACATGGTTTGAAGCATCTTTTTTAGATTCATATTTCAGAACTTATCACTTTAGTTACGCTTCTATCAGTGAATGTCACAATTAAGAAACGAATTGTTGTACCATCACTATTACATACATTTCCGTGAATTCAATAATTAAAAACTATATAAGAAGCAGATACTGGGTGGACACGACATAGCGACTTGAAACAACAGTTGCTAGAGTGTTCTTTTTCACGAAGTAATTTTCATGTTTGTCGAAACAATAATTGGACAATTATATCATTAAATTTTTGCAGAACGTAAATATGGAGACTACAAATTATTTAATATTGTAGCATAAATAGATTTAAATATAGCTAATGCCTTGTCCTAAACTTAGTTGCCTCGTTGGTCTAGCGGTATAATTTGTGTATCACTCACCGCAATGTCTCGGGTTCGATTCCTGGGTCAGGCAAGTGTTATTTCGAGGTTTCCGTCAGAAAATTCTCAATAGCAGCGCGAAGTTGGAATTGCGCACGGTGGATGGCGATAAGATTACTCCCTATCCCATGGGACCTAAACATAAAACGGGAAATGTGAGAGTTGTATACCTCTGCCACACCCTTCGGGGTAAATATAGACGTGATTTTATGTAAATGTAAATGTATGTAATACACAGTCATTCTCAGCTAGTTATTATGAAATATATAAATTATGTTAATAGCCGTGTAATGATAGCCACGGCATTGCTGCATCTTCACCTTTACCATCAATTATAAATAGGGACATTACTAATGCAAAAGGCAAATAAAGTTTCTATTCATATTCATCTCTGGTTTCTGCCAAACGACGCTATAAACTCCGATTTTGAGTCCAACGCTAAACCTGGTTTAATTTAATGTTTAAACTAGACAGAGGTCGAACACCGGGGTTCAACTTTGGCGGGCTCACACATACTGAAATTCCGATTCAAATTCATATCAACCTGACACATTTATGTGGATTTTCATTTCCGAATTATCAGAATGTGTGAAAAGAATGACTATTTTGTATACAATTTCGTGCTTCCGGATTAAGAATTATGAATTCGAATCGAAATTTCCGTGAGCTCCTTCTTAAACTTGAGGCCGTGCAATTAGGTAATAGCCTACGTTACGTATTACCTACAGCATGCCATTTTCTTTTTCCAGCATAACAAGTACGACGTTGGCAGCGGCGAGCAGTTCGAAGACCTGGTGGGATTGATAGAGCATTTTCGATCGTACCCCATGATCGAGACTTCGGGGGATGTGCTCAGGCTGTTGCAGCCAGTCAGCGGCACCAGGCTACGGGCACACGATATTGAAAGAAAAGTCTTGGAAATGCAGGTATGTTTTTCATTTGACTTAAATATCTAGTTATGTCATAGAACTGTCATAGGCTGCCTCGTTGGTCTTGTGGTTAGCGTATGCGCCGCACACAGCGAGGTGTCGGGTTCGATTCCCGGGTTGGTCAAAATGTCACTTGTGAACTTTCCTTCAGAAAATTTCCCCTGGGAAACAAAACTGCACCAACCTATTACATTGCGCAATATCAATTCTCAACAATGCAATGTATGACAGCAACTTCAATTAGCCGTAGTAATAACATGTTACTTAATAATCATGGGATTTTAGGATTATTACTTGTTACAACGATTATGTTAATTATATTTATATTGTTTTACTCTCGGGGATTTACTTAAACCAGTTATGTTAGAAAAAGGAACCTGAATCCTTTCCAAGGTGTATATCTATACAACCAGTCATCACTCTAATGGTATAAACTCCAATCTCGTTCAAGTTGTACTTTGAATACTACGGCCTAATTTCCACCAAACTTCTTCATCTACGGTTTTCGTTATTGCATCTCTTTTTTATTTTATGTTTGTACGGGACAGGGAGTTCAAAAGCTGTAGCTTAGGTTAAACATAAGTTTAACACGTTTCGTTGCGTTATATTACTGTAGTTATCCAGAATATAATTTACCATAACATCTAATGTTTACTATTTACGTCCGTACAGACATAAGATATTACAGGTCACGTAACATTGCTATGAAGAGACCTATAGCCTAGGTACTAACTTTGATTCATGGATCAATTGTTCTTGCAATAATTAATGTCCCCATCGATAGCCGAGAATATAAATACTAGGAAATAGTAGTACATCAATACAGTAGATTATGCTATTGAGCAAAACGCTTGTTTCATAGGATAACTCATAATTTATGGTAAATACAAAAAAATAACTGAGATTCACTCTGATTAATTTAACACTCTTCCGACAGAATGTAGTAATCGATAAAATATTGCAAGCTATTATTCCATTCCTGTAATTATTATCCAGTAATCTCCCCTTTTGTCAACGCCTCCTAGATATTATTTTTTATCAGTTTCTATTTAGTTTTAGTTAGATGGGAACCGTCATCCACACAAAAAGCTATCTCCCCGTATTCAACAAAAAACTTAACAAGCCCAGACATTTTTGCTGTTACATCAGTTACATTTTATCTTCATCCTCCTTTTTTATCAACAAGCATACGCCCGTCTGATGGTACCGTAGTTTATGGCACAATACTAGAACACCCGACCAGGACCTCCGACCCCTTAAAAATCTATTTGCACTCTCTTTGAAGTCTATTTAGTCTCTGGGGAGAATCTCGGCTAGGATGTCATTTCACAACTTAAACGTAGTAGTAATAAAATATTCGTTAAATATTTGCAGGAAATAGAGGATGACCAGAAGCCGGACAACAACTTTGGTTTCGACGGAGAGTTCCAGTCGTTAAGGATGTTAGAAGACCGACACGTATACACCACCATCGAGGGCATGAAGCCACAGAATGCCTCCAAAAACAGATACAGAAATATATTACCTTGTAAGTATAACCTACATGTAATTGTACGTATGTTTTAATTATTATTAATTATTTTTATAAGGCCATGTCGTCTGCGATCCAAGCATCAGACAAAATATTTCCGCAACCAATCAAAATACTCGATAGCTGTTAACATACGGTTGAATTGAATGATATCGTTCGTTTTGTAAACTGTTTTGGTTGCAGGAGACACAGCTTAAGGGTAACATAACTAACTGATTGCATTTGGGTCGGTAGTTGTTAATGTCCTATTCATTGCAATTCCTAAACACGATGTTGGTTTATAGTTTTTAGACCATTAATCACTGTTTTATTACTCTTCAGATGACCAGACTCGTGTAATACTCCAGCAGCGTGAAGGTCGGACAGAGAATGACTACATAAACGCCAGTTTCATACGATCTTCAAACCTCTGTGACTCCACCTCCTCCTCAGTCCAGTCCTCAAATGAAAGTTTACACAGTGTTCAATGTAAGTAACAATCAGGTGGCCATTTCAGTTTAAGACTTCTAGGATAAAATAATAATAGCTCCAAATAGTTCGGTTCTCCTCTGATGTAGTCTAAGTGTCAATATTATCTCACTTCATGGTCCTTTAAAAAACTTTGTATTAGAGGATGCGTAACCACAGTTATTCTACACCCCGTAATGCAATAGAGATAAATATGTCTTTTAGGTAGAGACGCAATGTAACGAAGCCTGCGTACATAAAATTATGTTATTTATTATACGTGCATTTATGCATATTAATAGTTAATAATAGTCATAGCCAACAAGTTTAACTGATTGGCAAGATATTTGAAATACCTACTGACAAATTAAAAGGCAGAATACCGTTTGTACTATCTTCTTCTTCTCTCTGGTAGGTTGGCTAGTAAATGCACTGTTGTAGACTCATGTCATTTGCTTTTCATGCTATGACGGCATTGTCCTTACCAGGTCAACTGCAACTACCAGTTTGGTGACCTACTCACAGCTACTCAGTAAATAGACTACTATAATATCTACCTTTATTACCATAACCGCCTTGGCATCATAAAAATACCCGGGCTATGGAAATAAACTATCTGATAGTTGTTTGATGAAGTCGTGATGTGAATTTCGGATGATAAGGAAACAAATAATATCGCCAAGTGCGTCATGGCAGTTCTACATAAACAATGGGTGAATAATAATTGGCTTGCGCATTTGTCATTTGTTACAACGCAGGCAGAAATACATAAATAAGTGTAGTATATTGACAGGTGGTGCTATTAAGTTGGCAATTTAATTTATCAATCGAGTGTACTCATCTGTCAATTATTCTACTTAAGGAGCATTATCTAATCTCCTGTCACAGTTTTAGCTATCGAACTATTCCGGAACGGCTTGACAGATTTTATTTTAGTATATTTAGTTGGCCTAAGAATAAGTTGTAAGCAAATTTTCTTGAATGTACCACTCTGGCGTAAACTAGTAATTTATATAGGAAACGAGTGCCGATATTACTTTCAATCACGCACGCTTAAGGACCTCTATATTAATAAAAATCTAATTTAAGTATTGTAATTAATTTTCAGCATTGATCCTGAGCAGTGTCTCCAAAAAAGCACCTCCCCTGGTCTCCAAATCGTTGTCGGATGAAGCACTGAGGGAGGTCAAAAAATCCATCAAACTGGATAAACTCAACGGCAACCTGTGCCGCGATACTACAGGTAATATTACGTTTTGTTGTAAACCTACCTGTATAAGTGCGGATTATTGTTCCAAATACAAGTTGGAAAATTAATACGTCCGTTTCTCTTGCTCTCATACGTGCCTTATACACAAAGGCGTATTCTGTCGCTCGAAAAAGAATAAGGAAAGCTGATTTATGAATATGTTGTAAAAGAAGCTTTTAAGTAAGCATACCTTGAAATTTTCGACCTTAAATTCGTATGAGCTTTCGCCGGCATGTTGGCAAAAGTGGTTTAAAAATTTAGTTTTTCGGGCTTATCTCGGATTGCAATAAAAGCCATTGAAACCATGGAGTCACTATAAAATAAATTTATAAGTCAATTAAAATATTGCCGAGCACACAAATATATTTGTATGGTCTGCAACATTATTTACATAATAATAATAATATTTCGGACAGCAAAAATCCATTGGGTTAGTTTACAAATCATGCTAGTGTAAGTTACATTTTCCTATTTGGTATTTTCTTTTTAGAAGGACACTCAATGGTGAAGTTGCAGTTGATAGTCCTTCTAACAAGATGTATTAAAATCGGAGAATCCATGGTCTCCACCACAGTTTTGAGAATGCTGTTGTTGCTGGCTCGTAATCGCAACAAAAGCGAGGCGGTCTTTTTGCGAATGACGGCGTGAAAACCGTCTGTGTGATTTGAGACTGATGCCGGACGCGCTGCATCGCCGTGGCAGCCTTAACAGCATTCTAAAAATATTATTATATTGGACGCGCAGTACATTGTACATCCATCGATCTTTTGGTATAGTCAACCCAAAGACTTCCCGTGTAGAACCCTTGGCAATAGGCCTCAAAAAGTGTTATTCTTACTTGGTCACTACTACGAGCGAATCTTCGGGCCAACATATTACCTCGGACCGACAATGCCCTACGCTCCCTTTCAATGTCAACATTGTCTGGTCGTCGGTAAGTAAATGCCCCAGATATTTAAAGTTTGTCACTCTTTTGATGTTCAAGCCGTTTAGGGTTATGGAAGGTAAATTATCAGGACATTTTCCGCCGGTCTTAAAGACCATGTACTCACAATTTTTTACATTGTAAATAAGCCCATGAGAGGCAGCATAATTTTCACAAACCTTTAGCAACTGATTATGTCTTGATACGAATTACTAAAAGAAGGAGAAAAAGAAAATGAAGTTTAATTTGACGCAATTTTATCTCCTTTTCTTTTCATATCACTGACACCATAAAATGGGGTAATAATAGGTGAAAATTTTGGTATTTTATTAAAGAACACAAAAAAAACATAAAACGTCGATACACAATGTTTTTGTAAAACGACAGAATGCTCGAATACTTCAAAGTGTACTCTTTTAAGCCTCTTCTACAACATATCTAAAAATCAGCTTCCTGGGTTCATTTGCATTTTTAAATTGTGATTATTACATGCCTAGCGGCAAAGTCATACGCAATAGCCCTCACTAGAACATTACTTTGAATCGTATTCAAACTGGAGGAGGGCGCTGGTATGTTTGACACCATGTTAAACATTGGTACAGAATGCCAACGAAGCAACACTCTTGATTTATATAAATTCAGTTGTCGTAGTCTCTGTTTGTTACCCATGCTTCGGATCGCTGAGATTAGTAGCCACTCTTCATGAACTTTTTAAGTAATAGTATCTATCAATATGTGTCCTTGAAATTTTATCGACTGGGTTCTAACTGGCTTATCGAAAATTGTATTTTCGATCAAGTGGCAAATATGTAAACGTCTGTTGTTTAAATAAAAATGTACCTACTGTATACCTGCGATGGAAGTGTTCCTGGTACCCACATAATCGCAGTACGCATGGTTTTTCTGTTTCGTCCTACTTAGGCCGTTTTTGTATCGAATCGCTTTTTCAGCTCTTGTTATTTTATTTCTTATCTATTTACTTTGATCTTAGTATCTAATTTTACTACAAAAGCAATTTATTTATTTCAGTAAAAGACAAAGTCTACATTGCGGCGCAAGGGTGCCTCTCAAATACCATGGATGACTTCTGGCGGATGATCTGGCAAGAAGACGTCAGGGTCATAGCTATGATCACCAATGAAGTTGAGAACGCCAAGGTAAGGCTAACTTTATTAAAAAGTGTGTAAATATTGGGGCAATTAAACTGTAATCAATTACTGTTTAAATATAATGTAAAATAGACGCAACTGATTGGTCACAAATATGCTGTGTTCAAAACTACACTTCAGGTACATTTAAAAAAAGTATGTCTTTATTTTTGTCTGTTGAGATCTATCCATCACAATGATGCGACTGTTAAAAAATATGTATTTGGGATAGTGTTCACACCTTGGAAAGGTCATCATACGAGTATTTAGTTAATAAAGTTTTGACAGGGTTTGAATCCTGGCCATTACACCACGGACGTGAACTTCCTCCTAACATAAGCGAATCTAGCGTAGCTTGAGGGAGTTAACAAGAATACTAGTAATTTGTATTTGCGAATTACTAGTAAGCATTTATTAAAAGTAAAAATAAGAAAAAATGTGATAGGACAGTGGTCAAATGTATAAACGTGTTTCTGAAGGCAGTCTGTGATTGGGGGCTGCCAATTTAGTTATGTTCAATGCTAGTAGGACTGAGGCGTGTCTTTCCGCTAAACGGAGTTCATTTCAGCTGACTCCTTTCTTTCGAAATGTATTTCTTCAAATAACCGCTCGTCTTGAGCTTCTTGGTATCTCGCTGACTTCGGAACTCAATTTTGGCTCACACATTGAGTCGAAAGCTCAACTAGGCGCCAAAAAGCTGTGCATCCTCCCAAACGGATAGTGAGACAGTTTTTTACACTAAAGCAGCTGCTATAATCACAATAGACCCACGGAGGTCGACGTGAACGTCTCAACAATAATAAGGCTGCTGCTCGACTTTCAACAAGCGCAAGTCCGGTCGTGTGTGGAATACTGTTCACATTTGTGGGGCGGTTTAGCTACAATCCAGCTTAATGCACTCGAGTCAGTCTAAAGGAGGCCCAAGAGAATCATCTGCGATAACGATCTGACGGATATTTGACTGCTAAGTCTGGAGCACCGGTCGCAAGGTTGCCAGCCTATTGGTCTTTTATAAATAGGGTACATTTCGGCAAGTGTGTCGTGGAACTATACAACCTTATTCCTCAGTCCTAATTTCACCATCGGATTACCAGACAAACGGCACTCAGGCATTGCTTCATGGTAGATACGCACTAAGCGTTTCACCTCTGAGCTACATTTCTTATGCAAACTGTCAAAGAATGGAACGCCTTGACTCAAATTGTACTCACGCGTGAGTACAATCTGAGTCTCTTCAAAGCAAGAGCTAATAGGTATCTCTTAGGTAAGCGTCCTCCACCGTATACTGCATCGTCACTTACCATCAGGTGAGATAGTGGTCAAACGCATGCGAATCCCCCGTAAAAATAAAAAAAATTCAATTACCAATTTTTTGAAGGTATACAAACATTTAACATTTTGCATTTTTGCAACAACAACACCTCTATAAAACTTCTTCTACCTGATATGATATTGATATATTATCTCTATTATCATCTTGATATTGAACCTAAATAAGTGCCCAGCTGTTTTGCTGTAACAAAAAACTAGTCTTGTAGACTATAATATACATAGTTGGTTAAAATTATGTTCTATTACCCTAAAGAATGTAACCGTTTTGCTCTCAGATAGGCAGTTATAAGGTGTAAGCATTTGTTATCCTCAATAATAATGATGATAAGTAGTTCCTATATAATATTCAAGAAATAATTAGATACTTACCTGTAAAAAAATCCCTTTTGCCTTTTCAGAAAAAATGCGAGCGCTACTGGCCTCTATCAGGCCACGAAGAACGTTTTGACTGCCTGACGGTAAAATCAATATCAGAGACGTACTACGAAGAATACCTACTTCGGGAGTTCGACGTGTCTGACGACAAGAGCTGTCGGACCATCTATCAGTATCAGTTTACGGTAAGATAAATGTTCTTTTGACCTCAGAAGCTCAAAAAGTCGTTCTTTGTTGTATAAAAGAGCATTACTTGATTTCGATTCGACTTTTGCTCTCGCTCGAAGGAAAGTTGAGTTTTACTCACTGCTTGCCGTTTTTTTATATCTAAGCAGAACTATGAGTACTATTTCGAGCTGCTGAGGTGAAAAGTTGTATGTGCGACAAGAGATCAAAGTAATTTACATCTCGTGCTTTTAAATTCCTCACTACGCTCAAGATTCTAACCTAGCATCACGAGCGTAGCGAGTACTATAGAATCTTTCGCTTATTCAGGACTCAAAATTTACACTAGAAGGAAAGACGAACTTTGATCTCTTGTTGCACAAATAATATTTTTTTTTATACAACGAATGCAGTGAATGGTCGTGAAGCTGGCGTGTTCAGAACTACGGCGTTACGACTCATCTAACAGTCATTTCTAGGCCTGATCTCACCACCAAACCAGAACACAGAACAGCAAGCACTTTTTGACGGCAGTTTAAAGGTGAAGCAGTGGTTCTTCCGCCGTTGAGCTCGATCACAAGGGCTCTCCCTACACTTGAGAGATCATGGTCTTCTCTCTTAAAGAACCTTTTTGCTTGCTAGGAACCATTTCCTTGCCAGTTTCATAATATGAAGTAGAAATGTCGAATCGAACTTACCGTTTGCCATCAATTGCACGCGTGTTGCTAACAATTTATGGTTTTCAATCAAGAGGTGGATTAACTTTCGATGACGTAACGTTTTCGATATTGTGTTTAAAATGATTTTACATCGATAGTACGTTTTGACTCGCAGGCTTGGCCCGACCACGGCACACCGGCGGACCCCGACGGGGTGCTGACGTTTATGCACGACATCAACAGAAGAATGACTCAGATATCACAGGAACACACACCACCAGACCAGGTACTACATACACATCTTTATGGGCAGCTTCGAATAGACGGTACACAATGTATCAAACCGCTAATGTATAGGAAAAGCAGAGTGTTAAAGGATATGAAAATATGAAGAGTTGATATCAGAAAATCTGATGATGTCCTAGCACTTTTGCAATTAGATAAAAACTTTTAAAGATACATAGGAGGCAAAAACTGATCCTAATGTATGGGAATACACAATCAATAGTCTATTTCTACGCACTCTAAATGTTCTGATGCAAGCAGAGACATTAGTTGGGTTTATAGCCAATTTTAACCCGAAACTACTTATGCTTATGTAGCCACGAGTCGCTGCTAGAACTAACTTATCGATTTTTCCTACTTTGTATGAATGTTTTTTTCCACGTTTTTATATTCACAGTAACATTACTTTATTTAAATCTCGGGTCTCAGATGCGATGCCCGGGTCGGGCAGAAGTATTATTTGGAATTTTTGCCTCAGGAAATTCTCAATAGCAGCACGGAGTTGGAATTGTGCCCGGTGGATGGCAATAGGCTTACCTCTTATCACATGGGACCTAAACATAACTAATGAAATTATGTGGAAAAAACTTTTGGGTATATTTATTTATTAATTTATTATATTTATTATATTATTCCTATTATAATCAAGAACGATTACTGATATCTACATACATTATTAACACTGTCATCAATAAAGTTTCTAATTATTAAATTACACACGACGGCTTATTTTACCAATTGCTACAATTAGAGAATTCATATATATGTAATTGTTTATATATATTATATTTAATATAATTGTACATAAAATGATATAGAAGTAGCAAAGTTAAATGCCGCGTTTGAAGATAAATGTGAAATAAACTTATTTTATTTATTGAAATATCAATATTAGTATGTAAATTCGTCAATGAATTACTATGGTTCTATTTATGTTTCAGAACATCCTCTGTGTGCACTGTTCAGCAGGAGTGGGTCGAACAGGCACCTTCATAGTCCTCGACATGCTCATTGACAAAATCAAAGCTTCTGGTGAGACACCATTCACTGCCTGCGCTCCTTTATTATCTTTGTTTGTTTTTTTTTGCATGTCATGTGTTTTGTTTCCAATGCATTTAAAAACAATTATATTTTATTTTTATGTTTGCTTTCGCGAATTTTGCTAGCAACATGTGTAATGCGACGCTTTATTTCTTTGCGATTACTTGCACTCAGCGATTGACGATTCTTTGCTCTGAAATTTGGATTGTTTTTAATTATGTTGTTTGTTTGTTTAATAGGATTTAACTGTGACATTGACGTCCATTCCACGGTGAAGTTGGTGCGGGCGCAGAGAAACGGCATGGTGCAGAATAAAACCCAGTACAGGTTTATATACCTCGCGCTGCAAGAGTTCATTGACAGTCGGAACGTTAAATTGCGGAAAAAGGTCAGCAAATTGTAATAAATAATTTGCCGGGAATAAAATTAAAATACATTTGAAGAACAACTTTGTATATTTGAAGTCCACATCGAATAATTAAGTAAGATAATTGGCAAGGTCGTCGATGTTTTGCATTGTCATTTTACTAGAAAAATCAACATTAGCATTCAAAATCATCTTAAAATTTGAATGACTCACCTTAACCTAAATCATAATACAGAATCTTAATTTGAAGATCAATGAATAGTGCTTTCCAAGCTTTGATTTAAAGTTCTAAACAGTTACACAGTATGCACTTAAACCCAGTTCTCCAAACATTTAAATTTCGGCTCCCATACGGAAGTTGAAATTGAAAAGTAAATATATACTAATAAAAAAAAAGCAACTCAAATCCTTCATCGTAGAGAATTAGGTGAAAAGGTAATCACTTGTCTTGTCTGCCAGTAAAGATCTAGGTAAGGTAATCTTCTTTGAAATGAAAGAAATTAAGTTTTAAAAGCTTGCCAAAGCCGGCGTTAACCTCCTCACATGGGGCTGACAAATGTGGGCCAAACACCTCCTGAACAGTAAATTAAATACAATTTAGCTGGTACAACGGAGCAGTGACCGACGTGTAATGGTATAGTGAAACTAAACTACAATAATAATTAATAGTATCTATTCAAACATTAAAACTCTTTTAAAAAGAGGGTTTTAATACAAATTTTATAATAAGATATAACTTGGTATACTGGCATACAGGGCTAATACATAAAATAGGTATTGAATTGAGGACGGAATCTTACAAGGGGCCCGGGAGTCACCGTTACTGATGCTGAGTCCTACTGGGTAGGATTTAGGCCGCTGGAAACCCCAGCAAGCCACGCTAGAGAAGGGGGCCGCCAACCTCAATGCATGGCCAGTCAAATGTTAAAATACAAATATTTTAAACATTTAATTGATCACATTTTAGGTTGCCTATTATTCCACGGCTCAAAGGTCTCTGATACCAAGCCAAAAAAAAATACCTTCGCTCCGAACGTCAGTGCATTCGAAAAATGCTGTCATTGCATCCAGAAAAAACTGTCATTGCATTCGGCATCAACGGAATCAACAGAATTCTGGTTAAGAAAAAAACCGTAGACAATTGCCGATTTGGCCACACCGATGTACGAAGCATAATCTAAACGGCTCAGTGACCGCGACAAAATGTATTTGATTTTGATAATAAGCTCGACAATTTTTAACACGCTTATATTAGCTTCACCTGTATGTTTGTTTGTTTGTTTGTTTGTATGTAACCGACTCCTTTGGACTCGATTTTGACCCACTTTAAACGGACAGATTTAATTCAAACTTTCTACACTTGTAAAGAATCAGCGACAATATAATAATATCATAAATTTATCTCATTATCCTGATTAGGATCGCCAGGATTAAAAAAAAACTAAAAAACACGCTTTTAAATAACATCAAACTAAAAAGTGAAAAATAAATATAGTTTAAAAAAACTAAAAAAACACGCTTTTAAAGCACATCAAACTAAAAAGTGAAAAATAATTCTTATTATAACCTGAAAATAATAATAAACGAAAAATACTAGTACTATTGTGAAAAAAAGCGTGGGTCGCTCGATAGACGAAAAATATGGCACAGAGCGCCCCACGCTTTTTTTCACAATAGTACTAGTATTTTTCGTTTATTATTATTTTCAGGTTATAATAAGAATTATTTTTCACTTTTTAGTTTGATGTGCTTTAAAAGCGTGTTTTTTTAGTTTTTTTTATGTGACATTACGTCGTAAATTAGTAACCCAGATAGTGTGACCCAGGTAGTGAATGCAATATTTTGTGGATTTTCAAGATTCATACTTACCAGCCAGCTCGCTACATACCTACCCAAGTTTGTCTAAATATTAACCATACCGTCCAAATATCCAGCATAAAAATTACCTCGTTGGTATACCTACTGCTTCGATGATCTAGTGGTCAGAAAATGTCAGTAGCAGCCTCGGAGATGGCGATAGGTTCACCCCCTATTTCATGGGACCTACATAACAGATGGCATGTGAATGTTATACCCCTCCTGGGTAATAAGGTGTTATGTTACCTAATGTTAAAAAGACCTGTAAATTTTTTTGTGTTGAAACTTTTTGTTATTGTTTTTTATGTTTGTCTTTTTTAATTACAGATATACACATCGGACGCGTAATGGGAAGAAAGAGAACCAAAGTGATTGACTAGATTTAAGGCTGTATTTATAAAACATAATTATTATTCAACAATGTAGCTTGTCTGTTGTTTACAGACACACAGTCATATAATATTATTGAAAATAAGTTATAAATCATAAATAATAAAAATCTGTTCATTGTGATTGGAGTTTTTGTTATAATGGAATCCTTAGAAGCAGCTTACAGCCTTTATAAATAACGAATGTCTGGCCGTCACGGGCTCTAGTGATTGTGTAAATGTCAAACAAAACGGTATTATAGATAGGCCCTAAAACTACTGGCACACATCGTAGTCCTCCTCTATGTATCAACGAATCTTCAAGTTTTAAAAGGATTCTGTTATTTAAATCATGAGTTTAATCTATGATGACGCCCACAATACACACAGGTGAAATAAACTTTTATACCTGAAAAGAGGCCCAGCAGTGAGACATGATAAATGATACAAAGCAAATAATTATTATGAAGCAGCGATAGCCGAGTGGAAGACCGTAGACTGCGAAGTCAAAGGTCTTGGGTTCGAACCCACGGCACACACCTCTCTCAATAAATCGTTAAGATTCGTTTTTTTGAAGATATGAGTGTGTCATATAAATTATCGCTCGCTAACGGTGAAGGAAACCTGCATGTCTGAGAGTGCCTAAAAAGTACTCGAGTGTGTGAAGTCTACCAATCCAAAATTGGCCAGCGTGGTTGACTATGGCCTAACCCTTCTTATCATGAGGTACAGGGCTGCTATTATTATTCACTTGGAATGAGTCCGAAACAAGCTTATTCCAATTTATTCCTTGCAAAAAATGAATAAATAAAACACGAAATAACTTTGTTTATTTATTTCACATTAAAACATTTTCAACCTATCTTGATTTTAACTATACAATTAACATGATCTTCAATTATAACTAAACAATAATAATAATATTCAATAATTATCATACTTTAACAACAAAATACAGTAGGTTTGCTTTAAGCTACAAATAATTAATAGTAATAATTACTATAATCGATAAATTATCGAAATTAACAATAACTAGCTAAAGTTCCAATAATTCATTTGAAATTTTAAATTGATTAGGATTAAAATAATGAAGAATATTAAAAATAATGTGAAAGGGTATAAAAAATAAAAGGGTTTGGCACGTTTTGATAAACACAAAGTCAAAGGTACGTGAGGGACTTCACCGGCCGAGTTCAACGCAGAGCGACGATTTTTGATATCTCTGTCGCGTTCAGACATTGAATCAGAGAGAGAGAGATAGAGACCAAAAACCGGATAAAGCTCAGAGCACGGTTTAAATAAACAACATACTTTTTGTAGAAAAGTATAAATATATTTAAAATATCAAAAAAGAAAAGAAAGACGCTTATTTAGGGAGTAGTTAGTATTTAAAATTAAATAAATGGATGGGAATGTAAGAACAGTACCTAACTTAAAATAACAATTCTTTCACATACAAACATTGATTCGATTTGGCGATGACGCCAGAGGGAGCTGGGAACACTACAAGATTTCAAAAATCTTTGTGTGAAAATATTGTATTACTACATATTAAGTAGTTTTACGTTGTTGTTCTAGTAACTGCGATAAAAGCTTTAAAATCATAATAAAATCATTGTATCAAAAGTGTTTAGTTAGCCTTTATAATATATTTTAAATTTCGTCGTTTGCAAAAATTAAGTCTTAAGGTGCTTGAAATTCATGTGCAATAATTACTTACTTAGTTGAATATATTTTTTATTGTGATTTGCAACGAACATTCAAAAAGCGCAAACATTTATGTTGTTTTACCATAGATATAATAGATGTTATCAGATCTATTTCTAATGCTCTAAACTATTACATTTTTCTAATGTAGATATATTTCGACTCTAAAAATAATTTATCATAAGTGAATTTATACAAATTTAGTTATCACTCATCTCAATTTGACCTCATTTCTACCATGAATTTCAATGAATGACTATATTAAATATTAATGACGGATAATTATGATGAATGCGAGTACAACTTGGAGAGTTATCAAGTAGGTAATTTTATAAATACGTAGTTTAGTGAGTAAGTGATGACGTTGCCAGTTGGCAATAAGAAACTTCTAAAAGCAAAATAAGTTATGATTTCGAAATCGATTTTCAATTCTTAATATGCATTTAAATAGTCAATATCACAGTTGTAAGTACTATATTTGCCGAAAACAATAGTTCATTCCGTCAAAAATATTGAAAATAGTTGTGTTATTTTTAATTTTGAAAATTAAATTTTAGTACAACTTATTTCGTTGTATCGGATGATGCTTCCGTGGAAGCTTCGACTACAAACAAATAGTAAGTAACGATTTACTTTTAAGTATCGTTGCCTACGTCCGAAGTAGTACTTGTTTGGATCAGAAGATGTAATGTAAACGGTAATTTTGGCACTCATTAATGAAGAGTAAATAGGTATTGTTATTAGTAAAGTTAGGATCTAGGTTAGGGAGTACATTATACCTAAGAGTGATGTATGAATGTACATAATGGGTATATTTAATTACTAGGTGGCCTGGCGGCTAAAGATACGCGAGAAGAACAGAAGAGATAAGATGTTAATTTATGCAATCATTCATACCGTGGATCTATGACACATTAAGGGTACAATAATATGAATAGGGAGATACATCGATTACATTTTTTTTTGCTTTTTGTCTTGATTTGCGTAAGTATATATTATTAATCATGCAAGTTTCGTTTCTCATTATCCATTGTGCTTGCGTTATTGTTGTTGAAGAGTCCATTGACAGGAGCAGGGAGCGGGAACAGTGGACGCAAGACGCGAGTCTCCTACGTAGCAACTTAATAAACTTATCTTAGAAAATACGTAACGTAACGCCGAGGGCAATAATATGTATTACAATGACTTAAGCCTACATGTATTGTGGGAATAATGTGATGAGTTAGTGCCTTATTGTAAACGAATTTATAAATTAGACAGATATGAAGCAACGACTACAAGGTCACAGTATGTCAGTCTCGTAAACCTTATTGGTGGTGGATGCACTGTCCTTGGCGTCGGCGGGCGCTTCATGCTTGCGGTCGCAGTCGGTGGCGAGGTGCGTCATGCTGCCGGACACGGCGGCCGGCGCCATGGTGAGGTTCATCTTCGTGAGCAGGTTGGACTCACTGCCGGTTTTCTTGAGGTCGAGCTGCGCGCCAGGCGGCAGAGTGGGGCCGCTGCGCTGGATCATCTGCAGGCGCGCGTACTGCTCCTGGAGCGCTTTCTGCTTCTTCAGCAGTTCCTGGTGGCGCTGCTCGAGCAGAGTCTGGCGGCAGTTGCCCTTGTCGTCGTCGGAGGAAGGGTCAGCGTTGTGGCAGAGCTCGGGGTCGGGTGGAGAGGCGGGGGAGGTGGGAGAGGCAAGAGGCGAGCGGGACGTGGTGCGGGGCGGCGGGGGTGGTGGGGCGCGGCGAGCGGCCATGGCCAGCAGCTCCGGGTGGCGTTCCGGCACGGGTGGCTTGGGGAGGTGCACGCCGCGGGCGCGCACAGGTGGTGATGCATCAGTGTCGGAGCCACTCGGATAGCTGTGCAGTCGGCGGAGAGGTGGGTCGCCGCGTGCCGCCGCCGTCGGCTTCGCGAACGTCTGCAGCTCGTCTAGTAGCGCATCGAGGGCGTTCTCCGGCCGCTGCTCCGCTCCTCGTCCCGCTGCTCCTCGCCCGACGCAGGCGCCGCTGGTGCCCTGCGCACCATTCCACGCACTTCTAGCTGTGCCCGCCCATCTCCAACAGACATCATAAAAGCGTGGTTGCAAAGACCGTGCGGTCGACGCTCGTCAACTACCAACGATTCACTTGGAAGTGCATTGCAACCGCGCCTTTAGTTCATAACCAAACACTTATAGAAATAACATTTAGAAACAATCATTCAAGTAAAGATCCATTAAGAACACTTAGTATTGACAATTATGATAGAGCTAAATGGCCTAATACGACCACATTCAGTAAACAGAATAAAAGGAAAATGCGAATGCCCCTCTTCCTTGTCGTCGAATGTATGCACGTGAAGCGAAAGAAGGATCTATCTATCTATTCAAATTACTTAGAAAAAGTAAGATGCGTAGACATTGTAAGGAGGTGTGGCGTTTGATTCAACGACAAAGAATGGAAAGGAAGTTGTGTGGAGCGGCCTGTGACTGGTTTAACCCAAAGGTGGCGGCCATCGGACGTGAGACATCGGATAGGCGAAGGAATAATTACAAGAGATACATATTGACAGTATTACATAAATACATCTCATTTAAAGTGATATTAAATAAATATATAATGTATCGATTTAGTTTTGTGACTTATTAGAATGCATAAAAATAGTAAGTAATTATGTGAATAAATATTTAGAGCTTATTCACTCTTAACAATTGTGATGATTTTGCCATTAGTCAAAAATTTATTTTGTGTGTAGTAAATATAATAATTTATTTGAACAATATTCTACTAAAAGAAAGCTAATGTCAAAGTGACATTTTATAAAAAAACTAATCTAATAAAAGCTCAAAGTGGTTTGATACTGCGATTACTACTTGATGAATAAAATTTAATTGTAAATGTGCAGTAACGTGTAATCGTACCATTGTTACCATAGTATGCATTATGTAAAAGCGTATAAACTCGTTGAGATAATTACCTGCGCATCGGAGGTGTGGGTTAGTTTTTATTAATCGTATCAATATACTAGGAGTAATGTCGGATAATAGTTGGGGGCGCTTCATGTATCTTTTATAATTACAGTTATTAGTCATTAGAGTAGAACTTGGACCGTGTCCGATAGAAATAAATTAGATGTAGAGGGAGCATTGGCTCTGAAGGAGAATGGCATCTAACAGTTCTAGAAGAGGTTCTAAGAAGGTTGTTAAGGCATTTCATTGATTCCCAGCATGTCTGGGCTGAGATCTGCTCCTGATATCGAGAATGCACTGCAACAGAACGAAAACGGCAAGATGCACTACAGAGTTAAGCCACTATATAATATACAACATGCGTATTTAAAACCTAAGGCTATAACGTTGTTTTCATATTTCGAACACTGAAAATCATTAAAATTTAACGGGAAATAAAGGAAATGAAACACTTAATTGAAATGAAACAAATAAATGGAATACAAGAAATATGAACACACGTCCGCCGAATTAACTTCTAGTGCTTTGATAACACTATCAAATTGAGATATTGAAACATTATGGTGAAAATGATTTAAACGAAAATATATATTTTTAAACTTAATTTAGGCCTTGGACAGTATGGATATACAGCATGTTACAACAACTAATTTATCTTAAATACTAATACAATATGAATTGCTGGCTGGACCAGAATTACTTCATTGTCACGAAAATAATATTTTTATTTTTCGCACTGATTTCTCACTCTTCAGCAGTTTTTTTAAATTTTATTATATTCACTTTAATTTTAGTTAGTTGGAAAGCATTTTTGATAGTTTTTTTTGCTGGAGATCATATTTTGTGTTTTTTCTAGGCAAAATAACCATCATAATCACATGAATGATTTCTGCTGATTGCTAATAACTGTAATAACACTTTGGTCAGTATTGTTATAATTTGTTTGTATATATTACCTAATTATACTACAAGAAATATATTTTGTAATAATAATTTTAGTACATAAGAATTAGGCTTTAAGGGTGTTTTTTTTAAACTATGGCTGGCCTCAAACAGCTGGAATATTTCTCAGTTCTTTTCATACAGAAAAAAGACATGCGACTCCGTGCTTTCTTGATTTATTTTAATTCAGAGAGACATGCCGGATGTAAGGGCAGCGCCTAAAATGCTGTTGTAAAAATCACTATTGATACTACAACAAAATAAACAGTGTACGAGTATATCATATCACATGCTGTACATCAAATTTTAACCAAAAATCGTTTAAATTGAGTTCACCGTACGTCATAATATTATTATAATTAGATATTTTTAGTTGTATTATTTCAATTTCAAATAACACGAAGCATGCCGATGCCAAACTATGTTACTTCAGAGTTGAAATTTAAATTAATGGTAGAAGAGAATGGAAATACGTGATAGACACATTATTATCCTTTAGTTTTAACAACACTATTCATGGAATGATAAAAAGTGTTACGTTCAGAAATGTGTTGGTGACGAAAGCGAATCTTCATAAGTGCTGTGGAAAGTTTCTCCAATTATCCTTTTTTATCTTTTTGGTTAAATGTAGCACCAACAAATAATTCGGACTTTGCAATAAACATTCCATATACAAGGTGTTTGGTACAACGATTGCCAAATTAAATTGACTTACTTACTCTTCACCTCACCAGATTTTTTACTATACATATTAAGATTTTCATAAAATAAATCCAATCAGCTTATAATTAAATTTAAAAAGGCTGCCTTAGTTTAAATGTTTACGGTTGTGTTTAGTTGAAAATTATTTGCAAATATATATATATTTTTAATCGCTTTATTTAATTAGCTTCAAATTTAGTTTTTTACGTTTACAAAAAAATGTCCGTAACTAAAAAGTAGAGTATGATTTATTTGAAATAAATTCTCAATTTAATTGGGAAACAACCGTAATCATTAAAACAAGAACAAAAGTTTGAGGCTTTCATTTTTTTCAAATTTCGACTCTAAATCTAGATATCTTAATACTTAAAATAAAAAAACTGGTGAGGTAAAAAATGAGTTAGCTAAAACTATAGCTCAATTAAATTTGGCAAACGATGAACCAAACACCCTGTATATATGAAGCCTATATACATTATATTATGAAAGGAAAGGAATTCAATCATATATAGTCTTGTACCTTGTAAGCAGATCTTCAAGTTTCTTTTAACTGATTATTTAATGTTAAAGGTAAACAAGAAAACTATAAATGCTTGAAATCTTCGACCTTACAAAGATTCCACCAGCGTTGTCCATTTGTAATAAACCACGAAGTTATTTCCAGCCTCCTCTACTGTTTAAAGTACGCCCAATTTAGAATTTTGATTATTAATGCAATAAATTGAAAAAATACGCCAATTGTGTGTTAGTAATAATATTGAAAGACTTTTTTAACATTCAGCTTTCAACTGAAGAGATTCCCGACAAATATTGTGTGCGTATGCAAATATTAATGTCAATACGATTTCAGTTGAAAGTTGTGTGTTATTGGTCCAAGATACTTAGATCAGTCTTAAAGTGTACCAATATATTTAAAAGAAGTACTGTTTTCTAATAAATGAAGACAATGAGACAAAACAACACACAGTACCACTTTTAAACATACATGATATTCTTTAAGTAACATTTATTCAATCGATATAATAATTGTGTACTCTAATATTTTTCAAATACTAATTTTAGTAATATATGCATGCGTACCGATTCTTTCAAAACTGTCTGAACTGGAAAAAATATGCAAGATGTATTTAAGTCTTTCCAATATATCTGTCAGACAAGCAAGTTTGGACAAACTTTAAAGTTTCTAAAGCTTTATTTACAAAACCCAGTGCACCAACATGCCTACATTAAATGAGCAAAATACTTGTGTTATAAAAATTTACATAAAATAGACAATGGAAATATATCGAAAGTAAAATTTAATAAAGTAAAGTACGGATGTGGAACAATAAAATATAGAAATAAATAATTTAAACGTGGTTTATGAATAATAATAATGGATATATAACGAAGAGATTTATTACTCGTTAATAACTATCGCTTCTTTGAAGTATTGCGATTGACGCCAGGCGTACTATCATCACGGAGGAAGACCGGTACCCGGATCACGGGAAAAAATAATCAAAGCTGTGGTTAGCACATTGCAAGTAAATGACACAACGTAGAATTATCACATAACAATATCGAAGTGGACATGTGGCCGTGTGGCTGAGCCTGACAAGCAGCTGCGACGACTTCTCTGATAGCCTCTCCAACATCGTGACAGATGCTTTACATAGATGAATGAAACAGCTAAAATGGAGTGATCAATCAATAGACGATCTCTTACTGTGAAGGGTGGACTTGAAACTACCTGTGTTCTGATATTAATATCTATTCGATGGCTAGCAATCTTGGAATGGCACAAGTTTGGGTATGGCAGTAAGTGGCAGATCCTACTTAATTACATAAAAGTTGACATGTTTTAAAATTGGCATTGTTTTCCGGAAGCAAGGATTATAAAACGCAACATTTACGGATGGTGCATTGGTTGCAGGATGTGTGCAAAACAATTTTAAAATTCGTTGTATTCTGATTTTGTCACATCACGCTCTGTCTCCTATCTCTGTCATAACCCTATTTTATATTTAGCAATAACATCACATAATATAACATCACGCCTATATTACCCAGATGGGTGTGAATTTTCTGACGTAAAATTCACAAATAACACTTTGCCTGATCCGGGAATCGAACTCGAGACCTCGCGGTGAGAGGCGCATACGCTAACCACTAGACCAATATTTTTTAATATACAGAAATATAATCAAGATTTTTAGTGTAGTCACCCTACCTGAAATTAATTTCTTAAATAGGTTTTGTAGATTTTACTCATTTAATATTAAAAAATATTTTTTTTTATATTTAATATTTTTTTTTTAACATGACAGTTTTTTTAAAGTCCAAGTGTTGTTAAGCGCTCGTAATACGATGGATCTCAATAATTGCCTCTCCAGGGGTGAATATTAATTATGAAAAACAATAGCGACTTGGCGGAAATAATAACATCGTCTAGCTACAATTAAAATATGTCTACATCAATACCTCAAATACGAATTACGTACGATTACTTAAGTTTCAGTACTTATTACCTATAAAAAAAATATTTATTATGTTATAAACTAAACAAATCATTAAGAGAAGTCGAAATATTTAATTAAAAGCAGATCACTTTACTAACTTGTATTTGATAATATTAATTGCTTCTATCCAATAAGATCAAAGTGTTTTTCTATCTTCATTTAATTGGAAATAATATAATCAAGTTGATATTGTGTAAAAATTATTATATTTTAATAAATTATAGAGTTATTTCAACTATTACACAATAATTTTCTTTTTCATTATGTGCGCATTAGTTTCATCAGCCCAAAGGATTAAAATACTATGTAGATTTATTTTTTTTAAATTCGAATGTCCTCTAACAATATTCGTATGACGTTTTCGTAACAAGTTTTTAGTGACTGTGAAGTATAATATAGCATAGATATTTTGTTTACATTTTATAATCAGAAGGCAAACATCGTATACATACCATACCTGAGTAATCCATAATGCGCTTGACGGTGTAAGGAGTCTACCAACCCGCACTTGGCCTGCGTGGTAGACTATAGCAAAACCCTTATTATCATGGGTAAAAAATGACGAGATTCGTGACCAGTAGTGTTTTATGTTTACTACAAATACTACAATGATTTTTTCTCTTTCATTAAAAATATATAAAAGCCTTATTCATTATTAGACTTCAATAACTGTTTGTTACACTCATTAAATAATTTTGTATCAGTTGAGTATTTGCACATTGGCAAATTATTTTTGAATCATTAATAAACAAAAAAAAATAGAAACCTTCGATAAAAAGTATTCAAGAATAGGAATGTATAAAAATAGCCATAAGGATAATTTGCACTTGTGGCCATTTTTGACAAGCGTCTCATATTATTAAATTACCTACCTACAATGAAATATAAAATTTACCATGCAGTAGAGTCTAGGCCTATCTTATCACTACCTGCTTAACACCGATCTCGTTCTTTTTGACTGTATTATTAATATCATAATAAATTATTATGTATTATAAAATGGTAAGGGTTATCGTGCGTGAATTCACCGCGCAAGTGGCGAGTAGGGTTTGAAAAGTGTCTAAAAGAAGAATTTATTTTGAGCTTTCCTTCTTTTAATTATTTGACTAATTTATACATTATTGATTTTTATAAATGTGTAAATTTGGCAACGGCAAGATTTAATATTGTTTGACTAAATTACCGAAAGATTCTAAATCTTTCGATATGAATACGAATGAAGTTTTTAAACATGTTTAAAGCAAAAGAATAGAACTTACTTCCAGTTGCGTTCACTGGTGAACGATAACCCTAATAATAAATTTCGTATATATAATAGTTTTTTTTATATTTAGATAGACCAATCATATAATTTTGACAGAGCGTGATGTAAAATTTTGAGAAAATTTAATTTCATATGCCAATTTCAGTTTTTAGTTGAATAATAACGAAACACGCATGCATTTCGTAGAACAATAAATTTTGATTCCAATTCAGTTTCCCAGAATACACAGGGCGATGACTCTAATTACAGACCGTATAAATCCAAATGCGTAAATGAACTATAAAACTAGAGGAGATGAGATTGATAAAATGTCATCTAAATAAAATTGAGTAGGCGTCACTACAGTGTCTAAAAGCTTTAAAGAAATGGTTAGGTAAGGAAAAGCCTACGGAACAGGTGCAATACATGCTAATTTTGTGAAGTAAAAAAATAGGGGCTAATGCTTACAGTATAATAAAAAAGCTGTAATTAACTGGTACTATACACAAGCTAAGGGGTGAAGTGTTGAGCAAATAAAGTGAACTACCACTTCGCAAACAATACGGAGTATTGGAAAAAAATGCAAATTTTATAACTCGTGGCAAACCTGCAATTGTTAAGCGTATGGAACATTTATAAATGATAGCATCTGGAACTTGTACTATTATAATTACAGTTATCTGCTCATTTCTGCAAATAAATGGTTATATTCATACAAATTCTTAGGAGTCTGGTAGAGAGAGAAAAATCTAATATAATGTACTTGTAACTAAGGGATTTATACTTTTACTGTGTCTCTGGGAGCTAGTTTTATATTAACTACAGATTTCCTGACTGATTTGATTAAGACCTAGTTGTAGGGAGTATGATTGCCTTCAATACCTTGTTGTGGGTTTGGGCTACGTGACAGGTGCTGTCACTAGCGCACTCTTCGGACGAAGGTCCAGCGGTGAATGTGGAGCTCTGAGAAGAGCCCGGGGAGACGCGGCCGTCGGTCAAAGGCAGACGTTGCTCCTGTACGCATGCAAGCCTGCCAAGCCGGTGGAACGATCATACTTTTTATTCATAGAGTTACAATTTGAAAACAAATATACACATATAGCTTAGCATCGATTAATAGCAAGATCTTTAGGTTCTCCGATGGCTCATTAAATCAAAAAACATTTATAATATAATACATATTGTCAATTGTTGTCAAGAAGTTGACAAAATCTGAGAACGTTTCTAACTAAAACACTTGTTACGCCCCCTATTGGTTTGAGTAAATCAGATGATCTATATGCTCCTGAGCTATATGCTCATAAATAACTCCTTCAGATTCAGTTTGAGACCTGATGCTTTCTGATGTGGGTTGATTATAACTTAAATTATAGGTACCGTTTAAGAGTGACCAAAGTTCCGGTCAGTTTCTTGCAGCGGCGCAGAGCCAGCTCCAGGCGTTCGGGTTCTTCCTCCAGCATCTTTTCTTTGCGAACCACCTGGAATTGTTTATGCATGTCCATGAACAGGCGTGTAAAAAAAAGGTAATATTTTTGTTCGAAAAATAGTATGAATATTGTATATATAACCTGCGTATAATATTTCGTAAAGTAATTCTCACCTTATCCATCTCAGAAGAAAGTTTGGCTTTCATGGTTTCCTGCAGGATGGGGAACTTCAGCTTCCAGTCAGCGACGGTCTTGCTACTCTTGGAGAGCACCATTGCGATGCGCTCAATATCGGCCATGTTTACGCGAGTCTCCCTGCAGTAGCAGAGTGTATTTATTAATTGTATAGTAATAGTATCTTACAGAATCATAATTATTGATGGTTGTTTATTTAACTTCTATAGCCTGCGCAGGTTCATCCAGTTGAAATACAAGGCTATGTTTCTAGCAAAACATTTCAAAACATTTAGGTGCCATGAACTTAAATAAGCACTTGCAATGTAGACCACAAGAGCTTAAATTTATATCATATTGGAGGCGTCCGGAAAGACGATGCACATAGTTAAAAGATTCGTAAATTTGGAACAAGGGTTTGGATGGCTTAGCGGGCAAGCGACAGGCTAGAATTCTATCGTCGCGGATTCAAATTCCGCTTCAAGTCCAAACCAAATTGCGAATGTTCTTAGTATTATATCATACCTGTTGGCGGCTTGGCCGCGGAGGCGTTCAACCGTAGCTTCTAGGTCATAGAGATCGTTTTCAAGCAGCAGCATATCCTGACGGTATATTTCTTCTTCACGGTGCAGTTGCTAAAATAAACACATTTCCATTTAAGTAGGTGTTAAAACTTAACTTTTAAAATAAGTTATAAAATGAATGAGGAATGACAAGTGAATACGTACAGACTCGGGATCGGGCTCGCAGAAGCTTGCGGCCAGAGATCCAATCTTGACGATGGTATCAGCCATAAGCTGCCTCATCTGTATGGCGTGGGCCAATGTCGAGCGACGCAAATTACGTGTCTGCGAATCAAACCATACCTTAACTAAACGCACTTAAACACCTACCTAAATACTCGCATAGCTTGCTAATTCGCCCAAAGCATTAACAATCGCTTTAGTAGGGCAAAGCAGCAATTGAATGCTATTTATTTTATGAAAACACTAGCACTTATGGATATCCTTTGACGCTCGTTTTGTACGCGCGTGTAAGGCACACTTATAAGCACGTACACATTAAAGCCATAATACATGTCTCCCCGCAGTTTACATGCTGCATATAAAATTAAAATGAGCGTTAAACCTCCTCAAAATACAAATGTAAAATCGCTCTAATTCTATAAGTAAACGCACCTCGATACGAAGATCACGGCTCTGCTTGTGGAGCAAGCGAAGTTGATTGAAGAAGTCAGTGCTAACATTAATGGTGTAGGTCCTTTGTGGCACCTGAGCAAGTTGCTGTCCAACCAAACCAGCAGGCTTTGGGGGCGGGGCGGGCTTAAGACGATCGCGCTCTGCAATAAAAGTTACTTCAGCTCCATATATTAGAATACCGCTATACAAAAAAGCAAACAATGAAAGCGTGATATCTGTGTTACAATATTATGTTACATGGGCGTTACTTCAGCTAGTGGGTATGAATTGCTCTTATATATAATTATATTATTTCAAGCCGTTGCCAAGCTTTTGTCGAATGATTACATTGTTAATATGTTAGTTAGTTTCTACTAGTATCCGCCACCATATTATTTCAACGTCGGCAGGACACTAAGCGACAGGCATATTTATTAGTATTACTATATTCTTAACAGTAAGTTAAGTACTTGAACACGCAAATCTATGGATATTTAAAAAGTTACCTTGTGATGACGTCCGCGGCAATGTGGATGATTTGATAGCCGGTTTGGTTGGTTTTGAATCAGCTTGTTATGGCAAAGAAGTAAGCGGAAAGAAATCAAATACAAGAATTATGAACATGGTTATGATCTTAACTACGAATGATCAGAAGAGATATACAGCAGAGGATTCGGTCATATTCGAGAATGTAGTGACTTCACCAACTTATAACATAAATATCAATTCTCACTTCATTCTCGGCAGATCTTACAAAGAACACCAATTTGGGAACCGAGGAAATGGTCAATCTATTATCAATGAAGATAATGATGCTAACTCATAACAAATAAAATCACACAATTTAAACATTAAATTACTCAATGCACAATGCGGGGAATTGATATCAATTCACACAAAGGGGTTATTGATGGCTGGCATTTTTATTCGTTGGCTTGTCTAATAGATAGTGTTAATCTAGTGTGTATAAAAACGCTAGCATCAATCGATGATACTGTAGATGTTGAAACAATTAAAAAGAAACAATACCTATCAAAACGAACAAGTAAATAAAATATGTACAGGCAACACGGATTCTTGGTAATGGGGCCCAGTATTCGCGTGTAGACTGAACATTATACCTGAGACGAGACATACTCGAACTTTGTGAATACCATTACTGTTAGGTACCTTTAGTAAAGAACCACCACCGAGGGCATTCTCAATAGTAACCAGACTAGACTCACCCTTTACGTGTCAAACTACTAAATGTTACAAACGCAATCAATTACCAAACAAGGGATTAATACTTATGCAAGCAATATCAGTAGTATGCATACCTGTATGCTGGGGTGAATGTTGCTTGGGTGAGCACATATCTGGTGGGTCATCGCTAAAAGAAACCGATTTCTCAAAGGAAACTGATTTTTCTGAAAGGACAAATTTTTATTTGGTCAGTCTATTAATTTTATTAAAAAGCTAATTGCTGATTTCCACAATGCTTTAATATTCCAAATGAATCAGCAGCAAACTACTGGGTCATATCTGTACATTCAAGAAAAAAGATAAGGACGATCCTGGTTTATAAATTGTTGTTTGGAAAAGTGTGTGATAATTATGAAGAACGTTGTAAGTGCATATAACATTGGTTTCAAAAAACAATACGTGAATGGAGTTGAAGTGTTTTTGGGTGACTTGAACAGGGGAGATCAATTTTTTTCCAAAATTAAAGAAGAAGTAAGTAGTAATTTAAGAGAGTGCAGTGTTATGTTTCGATGTAATACCATTATTGAAAGCACTTCAATAAAGAATTGGTTTATCGAAATGTACTGATTATCTTTTCCACACCAAGGAAAAATTAAATGAAATCTTTATAATCGAAAATAATTTCAACTACACAAAACAATATGAAATTTTACTATTGCTACAAAATAAAAATAATCATGAGTCCGAGTAGCTTTTTTAGCAAGTCTATGCTTTCACACTTTACATTAGACAATAGCCAATACGACAGAAACGTTATGCAACAATACTGGCACACAATTCAAATCTAGCAATGATTTATCTACAAAAAGCCTCTGCTACCCAAAGACTTATAAGTTGTAACCAAATCAAAATGACAGGTATAACTATCATTCTTGCAATGAAATATTTCACACTGTTTAATGAACTCAACGATGTGAATGAGAAGACGATAATGAATCCAAAAGATATATACAAAACGGATGCATTCGCCTAATACAATTGTTAATGATCAAGCTGAAAATAGGAAAAAATATCACTCGATTCTGCAAGCAAGCATTGTGTGATTATGATGGCCGTTGGATGCATTGCGAATGTCATCTAGCTTCTTCGTTTTCATTTGGTACTAAGTAGTTAAATACATTAGTGTCTTTGTGAAAGCGTCACTTTCCCTGACCAACGTTTTGATGCGCGGAAGTATATTTACCAACGTATTTACTGGGTAATGGAATGTGGTTGAACCCATAATTTGCGGTTTTCTTTTTCCCTATAAACTTTGAATGTTGAACAGCATCATCAAGCGATCGCTTCACAATTCTAACGAAGGCAGTCGAGAGTAAAGCATGTGTAATCAGATTCATTACACGATTTCCTGTTATAGCAAACCGGAAATACTAATCATTTACTTTTACATCCTTTTCTCGAGTTTTGACATTAGCAATACAACTACGCTTATTATCGTTACCGCCTTCAATCACACTTACGAAATTTATCCCTCCCCAATTTAGGGGGTCTCTCGGTGGTTGAAAATCGTGCCCCATCTGAGTAGAGGAAAACGCATGCCAAATTAACGAACTCTTTTTTGTTATATTGATCTGCTGATGGTAAAATCTGGATCAGTCAAGCAAGATATACACATTATTTAGTTTTACCCAAATTCTAACGAAAATGTTGAAACCCTGTACTTTTTGTTCTGGTTCTTACAATGCGCAGTAATCGAAATACATTTTGTGTTTTCTTCATGACGTAAGTTTTAATTTTTATATTTTATTCGGTTACTTACGTTGACGGACATAATTTACATTATTAAGTTGCTGTTGAGAAAGTTACCTTGAGCGGCAGGTCTCGGAGATGGTTGGTATGTTTGGTACTCCTGGCGCGGAGCAACTGACGGCGCCGGAGACTGATTTGGGACTTGCAGAGCTTTCTGCACAAGTCCGGTCAAGTTGGCAAGCTGCCTCTCCATCTTCTCAACACGAATACGTTGCATATCGTCAAGCTGAGGCCTGGAAAACAATCATATAGGAATCCTATCTAAGACACAGGCAATGTCGTTCAAGTGTCTCGTGATACAGTATGCTAAACGCTTGCAGAAACATGACGCACAGCCGCGGATTTTTATTGTGGCCACAATATCGCGTTGCACAGCTTCATCACTGCTAAAAACAACAACGGCATACTTATTGAATAAGGTAAACTCTTCAGAACACGTTGTTGTTGCAATGATAGGGTAGATCTCGAGTTACGGATTCGATAATCGACAACCAGTTACTAAATCGGTTATTTACATGTTAAGAGGTGTATAAACATGTAAATTTTGACGTAACCGCTACTAAAATTCTTCATGCATGCAAAATAAGGAGATTGTTGAGCTGCACCAATGATTGCCTCGAAAACACGTTTAAAAACCTCTTACGATGTGTTGTTTAGTTAACATCTGATTTAAAACGGTTATTGGTTGCGTTTTTAGTGGTGCACCGATGTTTAGAGCATTCGGTGACTCAGGTTACCTGGCGTCGTATGGTGGACGAGGCATGGGACGAGGCGCTGTGGTGATGGGATTTACCCCATACATCTGGTAGGCGTCGTCTATGATCACGGTGTCGCTGTGGATGGCAAAAAGGTTATAACCTTTTTGGACGGGTGTAACTAGATATATTTGGAACGCTTGTGACTAGCCCAAAATATAGCCACAATAAATTTTGAAACTTTGGAGAGACAACAATTTTAACAAATGGGTTATAATTTATTGACGTAGTGATTAAAGAGGGAGTTTAGTAAAATATAGTTTATACTTATATCCCTCTCAGTAAAACTATGTGCCAGGACGTTATGTTATGTTTTAATTTATTTTTATTACTTATTGTGAAGGAGAATAATGACAAGAGATCATGTCGATTAAGTTTTTATCCAAACACCCATATCCCCCAATTGGTTCAGATAATCCACACAGTATTGTATATAATTATAACTGCCTACCGCTATATCTAGGTTTCTGCTGTCTACACCACTATAAAATAATTAGTAGGTACTCCATAAGTCCTAATTAACAATAATTATATTACTAAAAAATTAATAATACTTAAAAAGAACTGGAAACATGCATTATATAGAAAACAAAACTAAAGTTAGTAAAGTTTGGTATTCTATATAAAGCATGTTTTTTGGTTTTTTTAAACTATTATTTATTTTCTACTTTTTAGTTTGGTTTATTTATAAGAGCGTTTTTTTTTTAATTAAAAAAGTAAAAAATCTAACTATTGCATTGTCATCTCTGACAAGTGTGCAAAATTTTAATGAAATCTGAACATTTAAAGTGGGTCAAAATAGTGTCCAAAGGAGTTGGTTACATACAAATATAGAAGTGAAGCTAATATAAAACATAAAACATGTAATTTATTATTTCTGAACATTAATTTATTTTTCAAAGAGTATTAGATTTCTATAATATATTCCATTTGGCAACTAGAGCAACATTTTATTTAAATTTAATTTCTCGAGCGGAAATATTATTAACGAAGTATAAATTAATATTTTTTGAATACGCAGGATCTAAATTACGTAATTTTAATAAATTAATATTTAAGTTTTTAATAGATGATAATTGACTTACCCAACTTCTTCATCAATAATTGAAGCTATGTTGGCTCTGCCAGCTGCGGAGCCCAAATACTGGGTGTAATAGGGGTCCTCGTATGGGGCCCTTGGGGCGCGCTCGGGCGATGACATGTAGCCCTCAGAATGCCCTAAATACATGGAGCCACAGTCAGTCATCTCTCAATACGACATCATCATCACAACATTCATATTTAAAATGTCTATTTGAATAACGATACAGGTAAATATGGAGGAAATAAAGCTAACCTACGTATTGTCAAAGCATGCGAATTATACAAAAGTTTGCTATTAAGTGTGAGTACATTATACAAAATGGGCCACTTATACAATACCTGACGGAGTTAGTATTAAAACGATTAAGCATACGGTCGTGATTGTTAAAACTGATCTGACGGAAGTAAACCAGCAAATATCGGCAGACGCTTTGAAGACTTTTTGTTACCAAGGATTGAAAAATCGACTTACATAAAGGGTCACTAGGGTACACAATTGAAAACAAAAACAAGTGCTTTCCATAGCGCATTAAAGGTTGTACAGACAAAGCGTTAGCAAAGTAAGTTCTCGAAGCGAAAGTAACGTGTTGCTAGTTGTCGGGCCTGGTTACCGGGGATAGTGTACAGTTGTTCAGCTCCCCGGGAGCAATCGGCCGCAGCGAAGGGGAAACAGCGTTCTGACCCACTCCCCGGGATGTATGTGCGCATCGGCTTGACCGGCGCGGGGGGACCTACACACACAACCTCTGTACCCAATAGAAATACCCCTGAACATCCCTCACACACACCCCTCACACTAATCCTCACTTTATTAAATATCGGTCTGCCGCTTCCAATCATTTTCATGAAATGAAAATATATCTGGTCTCTGCGGACATGAAATCTATGCCGAAAATATGAAAAATATGGCAACCAATTCGTTACATGTTTTAATTTGGATGGTAACAATATTTTCATTTAGCTGATTTACCAGAGAAATATATTAAAGGACACTGGCGAATGCCCAATTTCAAACTGTTTCACGACGTAACTACCTATAGAAATACAGACTTAATTTGTTTTATTTCATGATTCGAATCTATTTTGGTTATATTGGTTGGAATTATAGTTCCATGGCCATATTCTATTTTCGTTGTCTTCAGTAAGTGGGTCAAATTTCGCCAATGTCCTTACGGGTTTTTTTGTCACCTGTACCAGAATGAGATTTCACGCGGTCGGCGGGCACTGGAGCGGCGCCGGGGGAGAAGGCTCTCAGCATGGAGCCCCCGCGCGGCAGGGTGCTGGGCGCTTGCCCTCCGATGTAATAGGCTGGCGCTTTGACCTGAACCAAAGAAAATAGAGGCTTAATTTACAGAGTCATACATACGTTTTCTAACCAACTATTTAACTTAAGAAATAATATAATAAATTGATAAATTGTCGACAACGATTCACACATGCTTTCATATTAACCACATGCATTTAAATAGGTACTTTATGCTGATCGAAATTTCGACAGCATTTTAAGAAAGAAACTATTATGCTTGCGCTTCCAAGTAAAGCCTCAAATAGGCATGTGAACGTGAAAGCAATTAATTTAAATAGCTGTACTATGTTTATAGTTTATGTTTGTGTAAGTGTTTATAGTTTATGCTCAAATATATATTAATTGTAATTAGAATGATCCGTCATCTCAAAGGCTCTCTACTCACAAACAATTTAGAAAACCAAGTTTAAAAATATGAAATGCAGGAAGTATTAAATATAATTACTATTTAATTTAATATTTTTGTATACTGTTGTATCAGATGTTATGCTAAGAATGTGAGATGTAAATCAAGCAAAAACAACATATTAATCACTGAACAGCTAAATCAACAGACCGAGAGAGAGTTTAATGTTTTTCTCTTGAGATAATATAATAAGCTGTAATTGAATCGCAACATAACAATGTATTTGTAAATAACGTCGTGGTTTACAAACAATGGTATAACAGAGATTTGCGCAATGTGCAAAGATTCAGTCATCATTGTGTTTCTCATCTGAATACATCTTACGTCAATTTTTTACAACAGTATAAAGACATTTTCAATTTTTATAATTTACAGTTGTCGTTTAAAAATCTACATAATGATTAAATAGTATTAGGAAGGAGTTTTTTTGTGGTGGCTAAAATGTCATGGCAAATATTAGCTGTCGTTGTAAGTGTGGTGACTGTAAGCACGTCTATCAACCGCCCGGTTTATAAAATAGCGCTCGCCCAAAAAGGATACGCGCAGGTTTGTTAAATAACATTTCTAAGCCAGAAATTTTCACTACAATAACATATAAGTCAATTATGCGAGGTATTACGTCATTTGTAAATATACCAAGAAAAGATGTACTCTATAAATTATGCTCTTTTTTTTCACGGACTGAATTTTCGATTGAATATTTAGCTTTCGGTTGTGGAATAATATTATTGGTTGATAAAAACTGCTTAAGATACACAACAAGTTAAACGAGTGAGTGATAATATTATATACCTTAAACGAAAATTGACCCAGTTTTTTCTGAGTTGGTGAGTTTGAGGCCAATACTAAAGGTCTGATGAACATTCCAGTTCCTGCAGTACGACATCGAAACGCCGCCTCTGAGAGAATTCACATTTTGCACCTGGTTTCGGATAAATGACGACTCTAGCGACCAGACCATATTCACGTACGTCGGTAAGTGACTCAAAGTTCATGATTGTACATAAAGATGCTGATTCTAAAACCATAGGTACTTTACTCGTTACTTACCTGGCATAGTCAAAAAGTTCAAATAACTGTTATAACCGCTAAGTGAAGTTTATTTATGCTAATATTATAAAGGAGAATGATTTTTTCGTTTGTTTTTTATTCATTTGCTGTTTTGTTTGTTTGTTTGTTTCTTTACAAAAATCTTCGAATCTACCAGAATGGTATTAACAAAAATTTGTGTGGAGATAGTCCAAGACCCAAGAAATAATATATTATGCTATCTAGGTATACTTATCGACTATCGACGTACGGAAACTATTACTTAAAAGCAAAATCTTATCGTTTGAATGTATTTGGCGTTTTGTAATTTTTTATACTCTAAGTTTCACCATTTATAAATGCGAAAGTAGCTTTAGCAATTACGAAATCAGACAATTATCTATGCAGTCTTCATTTACAGTGCCATAGAACAGCAGTGTTCCTATTTACATAAATCTATAATCCGACTTTGATCGAGTGCTTCAACCAGATTATTGCCGCTTCTAACTGACCTGTTTTTAACGAGTTGCAGCGTGTTATGTTATCAAACAGAATCAGAGCTTTGTTGATCAACATCAAGTTGTTGGCATTTATTAAGGTCACCATTCCACAAGAACAAAACGAGTAATCCATATTAAATATGGATTGCGTTATCATAAGTTAAATTGACCCCCTTTAAGCCTGGGCCTGTTTGTGCAGATTCAAAGTTACAAACCCACGTATTTCACAAATTTGGATGTGCATATTTCTGCTTTAATTTCAACACAGAGTGACAAAATGAATGCAGAGAACCAAATGCATAAACATATTGCTTAACGGAGACACCGACCATTTCAGATTTAACTTCTATGCAAATGCATTTAATATGTAAATTTACTCAATGGTCTAGTGGTTAGCGTATGCGCCTCTCACCGTGAGTTCTCGGGTTCAATTTTAAGGTCGGACAAAGTGTTATTTGTGAACTTTCCGTCAGAAAATTTACAATAGCAGTACGGAGCTGGCATTGTGCTCGGTGGATACCGATACCTTCTATCCCGCAGGACCTTAACATAACCGGTGAAGTGTGGGTGTTGTATACCTCTGCCACACCCTTCGGGGATATATAGGCGTGATGTTATGTTATGTTCATAGTAAGATTTATACTAGGCAGGAATTGAACTAGGGTCCAGTGATCAAATAAACATTTAAGGGGTTAAATAGGCTATTTTCAATAGAAACATAATTGGGTTGTAACTTCAATATTTTTAAGGCTTTAGCTTTTTGAGGACATCATATGTAAAACACTAAAATGCATGTTTTATTATATGTAAATTAAAAGAAGACAAATCGTACTTATAAAACTAGGGAGGAATATGGGTCAAGGTATGTCATTGGCAAAAGCTTGAAAAGGAATACTAGTCGAGTAAGCTGGATTATGTACAAGCTGGCAGTGGCACTTCATTCCTAGCTTAAACTTAATCCCCCTTTGATGGTTAATACCTACTACTATACTTGACATGTTGTCGATTTACTAATTGGCAACATCTCGATTTAATAGAGTAGACGTATCATGAATTAATTTGATACGATCTAAATATTATATTAGGCACTGTTAGTTGGAGCAATAGCGTACTTGTTTTATTTCAAAACGGTTGGTATGTTTGATGAAATACCTATATTATAAGTGTATATATGTATTTTATCCGTACGTTAAAAAAAGTTGCTACTGAAACCAGCAAATTTTGCGATTGACTACCGTGACAGATTTTTTTGTGTATTTATGTGACGATTTTTATTATCAGTTATTATCCAGTTTAAACAATTTGTCGAACAAAATCAAAGAATCAATGAAATGTAAATGCATATTAGGTGGAGGCATTAAGATTTCATGGTACGGCCCCTGGTGTTTTATTGATAAATAACATTCTAAAAGGAATTTCGTAACAGTATCGTGGCGACGGCTCATGATTAGTACTAATACGGTGACATACATAATGTATATAAGTACGTGATATGCGATCATGCTCCAATAAGTGCATTATTAGTGCGTGATACATTTTTTAAACAGTTATCAATGTCTGCCTGTCCATGTACCTCCTTTCTGCGTTAATAATAATCCCACCAAAAACATTTTATGTAAAATATTGACCAGACGAGGCCTTATATGGCCTACAGTGACAAAAAAGTTACCAGATCTAATGTCAAGCCAGGCTTTTTATGGCCGTGTTGCTACTACAAAAACTACTGTATATCAGAAGAGTAATTAATATTTTCGCCTTAATGTTAACCATTTCAATTAAACGTTTCAATACCATTACTTGGGTATACCCATCAAAATATGTGGCTGGCCAAGCCACATATTATGACTAAGGTGTAAAGTCGCTGCTCAAGACGACCAAGACAGATAATGTTTGGTTGTGAGAGCATTTTACGCGAAGCTGCCGGTAGTCCGCCTGAAGGTAAGTGGCAACTACAGCCCATGAACATCTTCAATTCACCAAACCGGAACACAGTAGCGCAAGTACTATATTATAAGTGAGACTGTGGTTATTCCGCAACGAACACAATAAAATGTTTAATGTTTCAGTACAAGGGAACAACCGAGTGGTCCGACTCTGGCTTGACGCCGGAGGGCGGAGCATCTTCGTGACCATCAACGGAGTAGAGTCAAGCACGAATGTGGACATCGTTAAGGATGTCTGGCGCCATGTTTGTTTGTCCTACCAGTCGGACTATGGAGCCTGGGCACTTTACTTGGATAATCGGCTTATTTACTGCCAGAGCTCGCAAATTGTAAGTTTTTTAATCTAAAAGTTGAAAGAAAGATGGTTGTCGGTTCACTTATTGGTATATATAACCTTTTTATATAATATTAAAGTTGAAAAACTAAGAATCCAGCAGGACTCGAACCTGCACCCCCTGGGTATACGCCCCAAGTGCTTTGCTAATTCAGCTGTGGATTCATATGCTGCTAGACTCGAATTTAATCAACTCTTTTTGTGCCAGCGTCATAGGTATATATATAGATATACCTTCGCTAGACGAACCTCACTTGGTTTTAATATTATATAAAATACAAAAAGGCATAGCATAGCTATAATTTGCTTTAAAATATTACAAATATATATAACCTTCTTGGGTTCCGTTTCGGGACTAAAATGTTATTTGCCTTTTTTTATCTAGTAGCAGCACGAAGTCTCAATTGGTACTACCATTAAATGACAATAGAGGCATCTCGTATTGCATAGGACATTATTTATTTCAGATCCTGATTAATGTGAGATATACCACATATTTGTCTCATCCGATTGAGATTTTATTTCCTAGAGCGTTTTCACATAGATGCAAAGAGAATAGCTAATTTGTATGCACTTTCGCGCTTCCAGATAAAAAAAATATAAATCAGGAATGTAATTTTTCATCCGAGTGATCCTCTTTAAATTCCTTTAAAACGAATATACCTATAGTACCAACAAACATAATTATTATAATTATTATTTGAAGTTGCAAAAGAGTTGAGCTTAAAAACTTTTCACGTGGTGTTTCTCTACGAAAATGTCTAAGAAAGTCGTGATTTAATACATACATGTTTGTGTTTATTTACTATTCATTCATTACTTAAGGCATTTGACCCAAATACTGTTGCCGTCGTTGCTACTCTGAATACCGGATTCCACAGCTTAAGTAATTCTGATAAAAATACAGCTTCTGTAAAAACTCCAAGTAACAACTCTGCGGGTTGATCGAGCATCAGGTTAAGTAACGCCGGCAAACAGTCGATCCATGGATGTATTATTATCCGATAACTATCAAATTTCCCCCATGTCTTGGGGAGCAAAACAGTTATTTATTTATTTATTTATTTATTTATTTATACAACTGTTTAATGCACTCACAGTTTCCCAACACGTGCAATAAACTAATTCAAATAGAAGACTTAATACTACTTACAAGTACTTAAGAAAGAGATACATGATTTTAGTAATTGTTCATATTTGGAGTAAAATATATCAATATCTGGATACTGAGCAATAAGTTATTACGATCCGGGCAGTCCAAAGCCATTCAAAATTCTCAGGAGAAGCAATCTTTTAACCAAGCGCCATTTTCGAGGCCATTTTGGATATGGCTCACTTGAGCGTCAAATTTAATAACAATTGAACCCATAACATTTGGTACACAGAGGTTACCTTAAGCACGAACTTCTGTGCAAATAATCACATGATTAATTAACAAGAACAGTTTTAAGAAACCAGACCCTCAGACAAGGTTACTGCGTTTGTCTAAAAAGAGACAGATTGAATATATCACGATTACCGCAGGCTAATCAATACCTTGATCATATTGAGTAACGTCCGCGAATTTGTAGCAAGGATATCGAGTCAATATTGCCCAATAACTATTATATGCGAAGCTACCACTTAACATAAATTGGATAGGATTGGACCAATTGCTCCAAATCCTAGAGGCAGTAGTAACTACACCCTCCAACTAGTAGTTATTTAGATAAAAGGTGATAGACGTTATTAGATATAGCTCAGAATGATGACATCATGTCTGCAGTGCCAATAATTTCAAAACATTGCAGAAATCAAGAAACCTAATCAAAAATTCCCTTTTAATCCATTTTGCAGCTCAACGGCTTCGTTCTTCCGGGTGGTGGCAGTGTAATCATCGGCTATGGGACGGATATTAATGGTTACTATGTGTTTACCTACCTATTATAATCAAAATAGTATGTATAGACGCAAAAATTAAATACTTTACATTACATTTTATTTTTATGTGTAAAGCTTAGCTTGCATGGTCTTTCTTCTCTATCTATAAATATCCATGAAGTATGCCTATAACCCACAAGTTTTTAATATAAGCTTAGTATCCCATTTAGTTTTTTAGTTTAGAAAATTAAAAATATTTAATGATTTGCTATTTTCATAATGTTGCCATAATTGTTACAGGCGCGCAAAATGGCTTAGAAGGAGAAATATTTGGCGCAAATATGATCTTGATGTCGACTATTGAAAGAAATTACACGATGAGAAATCATCCTAATCACGAACAAAAACTATTTCGTCGAAATAAAATGAAATCTGAAGCTGAGATGGCTAAGTATATCGTTTTAAGTGATTTACAAACAGATGAAGTAAATAACATCTACAATAATTTCGGCAGAACTCGAACACCGCGGATAAATACTACGAAAAGTTATATAACGTTTAGTACACCTTACAGTTTTATTGAACATGAAGTAGGTGTGGATAAACTAACGAAGAAAAATGTCACAAATCATTACAGTAAAAAGTTTTTTAGTCATCCTGCAGAAGATGTTTGGAACTTAAATTCAAAAGGACATAACGCACAAACTGCGTATGATGAAAATAGAATTGAACCCCATTCAAATGTGTATCATGATGAAAAACGTATTGAGCCATATTCACATCCTCACAATGCAAACAAAGTATTTGGAAGTAGAATTGAATACTTTTCAAGTGATGACAACGCAGACAAAATGTATAATGATAATAAGATTGAGTCCCATTTTACCACGCGCAATGTCTCACCAACCATATCTGAATTTGAAATTCCTCCACCGGTTTCAACGTATAATTTCTTTGATAAGTCTATTGACCCAGAGAAATTGCCAGTATCTGAATCGATTTACAAAGTTAGTGAAGATACTACTGACCGCAGCAAAGGATTTCGAAAGACAAAGTTACACCCAGGAGAACTATCTGAAGTTGAAACACCTCCACCAATAGATGAAAAACCAAAAGTTTACGGCCAATGGACCAGTTCCAAATTTGCAGGGAGTGTGTTAAATTATTTAAAAAAAATACAATCACATAAAAAGGAACAGAAGAAAATAGTCATACCACAAACTATTCCCTTAGTAAAATACTCCGATAACTATCCGTATGCATCTGAGTTTAAAGTAATCAAACTACGCCCACCGTATAATATTCATCGAAAAAATGTTGTAGAGAGACAATTCGAAAACAAAAGAAACCCTCAAATAAATGTCCAGATACTTGAAGATGACATAAGGAGTAATATTATTAAATCGCATGCATTAACTTTGCCTAAAAATGTTGAAATTTCTAACAAAGGCATAACAAAAAAAATTCAAGAACATAGATTTTATAGAAATGTTAATAGTTTTGAAAACGATTATGACTCAGCAGAAAATAAAGTGACTGCAAAACCTTTCCAAATAAGAAATGTGGGGCAATCAAATCAAAGTGCAAACTCAAGTTTACTGACTAATAATTTGTTCGCAATACTACCGTTTTTAAAATCGTTAGAATATTTTATAGAAAATACACATACTTCAGAAATGCAATCACCAAAAATTAGGGAACTTTACACTAGAAGTTTATCCGGTGGTAATAAATGGCATAATGTTAAGTCATACAGCAATGACTACACACCTCGAGAGATCAAAGTTAATTTTGATCACGACCCAGCAGATATAAATGAAAAAATTGCTGAAGTAAATAAGAAACACCCTTCAATACGATTAAAATATAAACACGAAGATCGTAAGCTCGTGCAATATAAATATAACGATTCGGTACTTCTCAAAGCTAGAGCGTTAGCTAAGGACGTTTCAAATCCATCTGATTCTAATAGAGATTCAATATCGATTCTAAAATATAACCATGGATTTTTAACCCCAAAGAAAAATAAATATGACACTAAGGGAGGTCAAAATAAACAATCTAGAACAACGAAAAGGGAAAAGAATAACTTCAATAAACATGTAAAAATAGGGAATGCGTTAAATGAGCGACCAGTGATTGGTAATAGTATAGAGCAAAATAAAAAAAGTTTTGTGGGTGGAGATGAAAATATACCAGATATCAATAAATATAGGGACGAATCAGAAAGGGACGATATTGAAGCAGTGCCTGGCTCATTAAGTCCGAGGATCTGTAAGAATGTGGAGTTGTATGACCGTGTGTTATATGTGCAGACAGATGAAAGTATCGACATGACACACATCTTATCCCCCGTTAGGGCCAAGAATGTCGGTGTAGATTTCGTTGTACTAAACTATAAAAAGTGTTCACTGGAAGAATCTGATTTGCAATACAACGTCATGCTGTTCATAGATTGGAGCAAGACCCCAGTTCGACTGTTTGGAGGAGCACATCCCAAAAAGACAACAGATCTTTGCGGCTTCTTTTAGTTCTTACGTCTTGAGTAGTTAAGATTAACTAAAATTCGTTAAAGTTTAAGAAAATACCTCTTTGCTATATTTCATAATGTTAATCTATCACAAAGTAAAAACAAGTTCTATGATTACGATCTATGTATTATTTGGAGATTATGAAATGAGCATGACTAATAAAAGGTTTTTAAAAGAGAATTATACAAACGAAGTTTAAGGTCACATACTTATTTTTATAACTAACTCATTTTAAAAAAAACAATTTGTGAATGAATTTACTAACAATTTAAATAGAAACCGCAAAGTTATTGTGCTTTTAACTTTATTAACTTGTGTATATTCGCGTAGTCTTTATGCGGTATAGTTTAAATATAGAATAATTAAGCCATGTCAGCGTAGGATTAGATTTCCATAATGATTGCAAATTAGCGTTGGTGGTAACGACGACGATGCACGAAGTACAGTCAACGACAAAAGTCGCTCGAAAACATTTAAAAAAGAGTGTTTTTGCTACCATACTTTACAGGCAATATTTTCGTTCGCAGATCCAATATTTAGTGCTGTTCAAGTTTAGTAAGTATATAAATATCACCACAAGCAATTTTACGTAAGCAAACTCGATTAGACGGACAAAATTAAGAATTTTTATGTTTAGTATAGACACACATTTTTGCAATAATTGTCATTGTTATAAACCATGATAATTATTACAAGAAAAAAATAAAATTTCATCTAAATATTTTTCACTAACTGTACTATTTAATTGAAATATTATTATAAACTATCTCAAAGGCAAAGCCATTGCTGAGGCAATTAACTTCCAGCCAGCTGATTATTATAATTATTCCCTATAAAGATTTGAAATGCAATACGATACACACTGTTATATAGATGTAAGTATAATCATATAATATCTTACTGTTAGTAGTTACCAAAATTAATCTAATACCTATGTGATTAATAAACTAATATTAAACAAAAGCTATTGGATGAAAATGTAAGTTAATAATAGGGGTGAAACTTTATTATAAATAACTATATTAATATAAAAAATAAATACTTTGAGTAATGGAAATCTTTATTTGGATCTTAATATTTTATTTTTGTTAAGTGGGTAAGATGATATCTGTCAAGCGCCTGCTGTCGGAGTTGGTTTACCAAAAGACTCATTTTCGGTTCTCGCACTTCTGACGGCTCTTTGGTTTGAGGGTTTCAAGAGTCAAAAGATTGTGGACACACATACTTATGACTAAAAAATTCTCAAAAATTAGTCTAGCACGGTTTTATCTGCCGATCCTGTCAACCACCAAGCAAAATGCAGTAAATTCCGAAATTGTTTATCATTTGCAAAAAATATAACACATTTCGATAGGGTGATTATTTATGCCACCCTTTATATATTACTAAGAATACAATATTGATTGATAGCAGCTATTATTATGATAAGCATTAAATCCTCATATTTTTATTTTCAGAAATTTGACATTTCGAAACATATAACTGTCTTCATATCTTTATGTCTGCCATTCAAACCCTAATCAAGATTTGAACGTTATTGTAAGACTAACTGTCAAAACTGTATAGCATTTGAGTGGCACGCCGTCATTGTACGGTCTCTGACTTTTGCTATCGAATGTACCTACATATATCAAAAGTTTCATAATTGCACTTCCTATCAGATGACAAGAGAATAGTTGATAATTGCGTTCATTAGCCTTGAAAATATATAGAGTAAGCTAGATCAGAATAAAATCATGTTGTTCTAACATATCGATTTTTATTTAAATACCTTCTAAAAGATGAACGGCAAGCACAGTATCCGCCAAGAGCTGCTTAAATACTCAGCAAAAAGCTTCGATTGCCACTTGAAGCTTTTAACGCTTTTATGTTACTGTAAGTTTCTTATTTCTATTAAATATTGAAGAAATGAGAAGGCACAATATTCCTACATTCCTTCAGGACGATTTTGATGAAATTTTGCACATATGTAGCTCATGTCCTGGATTAACAAATAGGCTACTTTACCGACATACCACGCGAGCAGAGCCACGTATGATAGCTAGTTCCATCTTATGATAAGTGATGGAACAGTTAGCGATGGAGAAGGCTTACCAGTACTTACCAATAGACCAATGAATCCCTTTTTAATTCTGTGAATAATTGCTTTGCAAGTATTATATCCGGCAATCGCACTAAGTGACGTCATATAGTTCTTTGCTTCCACGACGATTCATTAACGAATTTTAAAGCAAAACAATTAAAGACGATGATCTAAAGCAGCGGTTCCCAAACTTTTTGTTGACGGAACCCTTTTGATATACAAAATATTTGACGGGCCGCGGAGCCAATTTGAGAATAGCTGATCAAAAGTATATGTTTTATAAGGTATTAGTTTTTATAAATGGTGACTTGGAATTTATTTGTAGACAATGTCAACTATTCTATTTCTATATTCCTTTCTCTGGTAGGTATTTATCACTATATAAAGTACTACTATTTTGTGCGGCGCAAATAATATATCGCTTTGGTGGTACAGGAATCTCTGGCTTTCACATCAAAGAGGTATAACTATGAAGCTTCATAGCATAATTCTCGCATGAACAGCATGAATTTACTAACAATAATCGTTACATAAAGTGTTAAACATAAAGTGACACCTGTAAGCTCAATTTGATCCAAATATAGTCAGTTTAATTTTATACTCATACTTACTTCCACCCGCGGCTCCGCTCGCGTTGATTGTCGATAAAAAGTAGCTTATATGTCAATCCAAGATGTAAGCTACATAATGTGTGCAAAATTTCATCAAAATCGACTTGGTAGTTTTTGCGTATCAAACATCAATACTCACAAAGTATCGCATTTATAATATTAGCAAAGATAACTTTAAAAGGAGCTTTATATAACATTTCTTATTAACTATTTTTCCTAGTGCTTCCTCTTGCCATTAATTATTCTAATTAAGGTAATGTATTTCCTATAAAACAAGCGGATACGATTAGGCATAAAAATACCGAACGTAATAGAAATTAGGTCAAGGCCATATAAAAATGAAATGGCGAGATGAAACGACGTCGTGGTGGAACTGGTTTGACCAGTTGGTAGCCACTAGAGATGTGACAAAGCGACCGTTTCTGGTATTATTCGAATACTTTAGTCGTTACTCAAATAATAAAAATCAGGTATTCAATATCAGTAGTATTTGATTCACGAATTTAAACTGATAATTCGAGTCCTGTGTTCAGTATTTAATAAGACACCTGAAGACACTAAAGTTGTACACTTCAGTATTTGAAATAAAGTGCACTTTGAAACGCTCAATCAGTTCACCCCGCTCTCAACAAATTGGCACTACCATTTCTTTTAGGAAGATACCGTTATAAAAACGCTAGTGCCAATTAAAGCCGAACGCAATAGCATAGCTATTGAAGTACCCAGTTATTGGAACCAGGTACTAACCACTAACCAGGTAGGTATTCTATTCCTAAATTATTCTGTAGCCCTGTATAAATGAATATAAATGTCCCACTGCTGCGCTCGGGGCTCTTCTCTTCACGATGAGTAAGGGGTTATGCCTTATCTTGTAGTGTAATACTGGGAGTTCATGGACCATTCTTTATGTAGGTAGTATATTATAAAGTATTCGGTTAGATATTCTATTATACCGACGACAGCACCTCTACAGAACGTGCAAGTGAGACCGTTAAATTACATAAGTGACCACATTTAATCATAAAGTTATCAACATAATTTAACGGTACTTTGTCAGCTGGGATGTTTCAACACTTAATTAAACTAGATGCATTATTTAACTTACTTACGGCCTATGAATTTAAAATATTCAAAACATTAATTACCTGCCTGCGACGCCGAGGTCGTGGGTTCGATTCCCACTTAAGACAAATCTTTGTGTTCATGAACATGGGGGTTTGTCTTAGTCTGGGTGTTTCTATGTATAATAAGTCTGTATTTACAAAAGAAAAGTAGATATGTATTTTTATAGTATCAGTTATTCTAGCACCCATAGTACAAGCTCTGCTTAGTTTGGGACTAGATGGCGTTGTGTGTGCGTCGTGAAATATTTATTTATTATTATTTATTTTGGGCGATATCGAAAAGAACTGTATGTAAATGATTACCGCTACAGATAATAACTTTTTCTAATCTATTATATCACGCCTATTATACCAGAAAGGTGTGGCAGAGATGAAAAACATGTTATACACATACTCACTATGTTTAAATCCAATGTGAACGAGGATGAAGTTGTCGCCATATTAAAAAAAACTAAAAGTCGGTAAACAAAAAAAACTTTTTCGTCTTTTATATCCTCAATTTTTTTTAACATTAGTTAACTTGCTTAAATTTCTTGAAGTTACTTAATACCTCTTGTTTCGATATTTGTTGAATATACATCAGTGTTGGTTATGTATTTCAACTTGAAATCTACACATTATACGTAAACCATTAACTAATGCAGTTAAGGCTTGCCTAATATCAAATTAATTCTAGATTTCTCGCTTTCGACGGCACCATAGAACGAATAGTTCCGCGTTCTAAATTGACACGTAAAAATTAAGATCAAAGTTTATTACATAATTATGAACTAACTTATTTCTTCTAGCCGTTCTGCCCACGAGGTAAGTCAAGAGTATGCAAAGATTAGCCTATGTCCTGGCCTAAGGTACCACCTGCCTCCGTACGAAAATTAATCAAAATTAGTCTAGTCTTGTAGGCGTGAAAAGTTTAACACAGACAGACAAACAGACTGGCCGAGTTACTTTCGGGTTTATGATATTAACATTAATTAAGGCTGTTTTAGAGTGTTAGTTTGTATTATTATTATTATTAGTTTTACTTTTAACCAAGTTTTTGTACATTAAACTTTAAAAAAATGACTTTTATGAAATTTTGCATGCCTTTAATAGGCAAGATATGGATAGAAACTATGTAATATTTACCTATATACCACCTTTGTTACCCATATTTTGCAAATAAATAATTTTGATTTTGATTTTTGATTTTGATTTAGTATTACTCTCTTACCGCGAGGTCTCGGGCTCGATTCCTGGGTCGGGAAAAGTGTTATTTGTGAACTTTCCGTCAGGAAATTCTCAACAGCAGCACGGAGTTGGAATTGTGCCCGGTGGATTGGCTCACCTTCTATCCCATTGGACTTAAATATAACAGGTGAAGTGTAGCTATTGTACACCTCTGCCACACCCTTCTGGGTAATATAGGCTTGATGTTATGTTCTGTTAGTATTAGAATGATTTTACTGTCTCATAAAGGTACTCGCTTAGACTTTGCCATCAAAATAATAATTCAAATAGGAAACCATACCGATCAAGAATCGAAGTCCTATTTGACTTGACCCACTTTCGCAATCATCCTCCTAAAACCTCAACTAGAATTGATGCGGTAGACCGATACCACAGCATTACTGTGACTTGCGTGGTTACTCAATATTTCATTACTGGCAATCCGCCCTGGCTTCGCTCCGGGTACTATGTAGAACTATAATATGCATGTTTTATACAAAATACCTTCGTTGTGAAACATTATTTATACCGGCTTAAAAACAAAAGGAGGTTCTCAGTTAGATTCTATTTTTTTTTAATGTTTCATAATCCCTTACGTAGTGTAAAGTTCTAAGCATACATAGGGACAGACAGGCCGACAGCGGAAAGTAATAATGTTTTTTACTATGTAATTACTAGTGATAATGTAATCACCGTAATACTTAGACTTAGATAAAAGCATTTGCTCTCGTCTATGGTGTGATGAGAATAAAATATGATAACATAACCATCACGCCTTTATCACTCAGAAGGGTGTGTCATGTCAGGAGTATATATTATTATATCTGTCACAATTTATCTGTTATGTTTAGGATTCATGTAAATTAGGGTATACTTATCGCTATTTATTGGGCTCAAGTGCAACTACGTGCTATTATTGATAGTTTCTTAATAAATAAAAAAACCCAAATAACACTTTTGCTCGACCCGGGCATCGAACCCGAAATCGCGGTGTGAAGCCGCATTCAGACCAACAAGGCAGTAAAAAAAGTTGTTAGTAAAACGGCAGTAAAATTGGAAAATCTACCTTGTCGAATTGCTTTCTACACTTTGTGATACTTTAATTGAATCACTCAAGTTCTGGCTCTGGCAAAATAAAATAACGTCGAATCTAAAATATGTCACCGGTAAATTCATGATATTTTCGGCAGAATTTTTTTAAAGAACAATGTCATCGGCAAATGGAGTATTAGTAAGCTTCTCTCGCCAACGACAATACCCTTATCCATCCAATCTATACTTAGATTATGGAACACTTCCTGAAGTGTGGCTGTAAAAAGTTTAGGAGACTGCGGGTCTTTCTGTTTGACGCCTAATTTATTAAAGATGATGGACTGTATATTTACTGTAATATTTTATTGTATGTGTCCGTCTATTTCCTGTTTTCTGAGGGCGTTAAATATAGCTGAATGGTACAAAGAATCAAAGGCTTTGAAAATAATCCACAAAAGCAAGATATAACGGAAGGTGGTATTCCAGATGTTTTTCCTTAATCTTGTTTATAAAACCTTTTACCTTTTAAATATCAAGAATAAAAATGTAAAACTACTTAATGTTATTTTTACAAACTGTAGTATTTGTTGTTATAGCAGCAACAGAAATAGTATTCAACTTAATTTAATTGATAACGCTAAACCTGTATTCAATCACCAGCTCTTCCTCATTGAGTGTTAGAAAAGAACAAAGAGATAGAAATCATTCGTTCAGCTAAACGTTGGTTTATGGTTCTGTCTTAACTCATCCGATACAAAAATATATTAACCAAGTACGTAGTTATATTAGTATGTATTATTTTCTTTAAAATATCGATTATCCATATCCAAGAGTGAAAAGAAACGATGCGTCAATGTCATGAACTCATGCTAGCGTAAACAGAGTACAAAAATAGATAAAAATAAAGATAGTACTTTTATAGAAAGGGGTACATTGGTACAACCCTAACACTAGTCGGATTTGATTTTGTATAAAACGGACGAGCCTGCCGGAAGGTATTACATAAAATAAAAGGTTTTCACTCTGAATGGTTCAAAGTTTTGGGCGACGGAAAAATCCAATTATACTTTTGCGTACAACGAAATTCGAGCATCGGCGTCGGTTGCCTCAGATTTTCGGTATAGACCAACGAAATTGTTAACCATTTGTATGCTTCGGCCATCACGAAGTTTATCAAAAAAGTTTATCTGTCGTCTCGTCTGTTTAAGATTTTAACCAGAAAAACAAAAAATGCAAATGTAGTGAACTATACTGCGTCCAAGATAACAATAGAATTATAATATTCTGCGCTGAGAGCCATGATTAATAATAAAATTAATGCCTACTTTTCATGGTGGCGTGAATAACAAAACATTCACCTATTTCTAATATTAGAAGCATCCCCAGAAAGTTTAAAAGTCATTATTCAAGAACCGCTCTTCTCTGAAATCTTAATTTCTCTATAAGTAGATAGCACTTACAAAATGCTTATTTTGTTTATTATGGGGTAACAAAATCCTTCAAATCTAAGTGCTATCTACTTATAGAGAAATTAAGATTTCAGAGAAGAGCGGTTCTTGTCAAATAAAAATATAATTAATAATGTCAATCAAATAAAAATATAATTAATAATGCCATTGTGTGTATTCTATTGCTATTCTAGTAAATATAGCAATATATACAATTATCATTCACGGGTTGAGCACGAAATAATGACATATTTCAGAACTGTCATCAATTTGTGCGATATTCATTTGAGCAAACTAGTGTAATATCCATTTGATGATTCTCTTTGTTGACAATTTAAATTTAATGATCAACTAGAAAACATAATTTGGAGTGACTTGAATGAAGACTTGGTGACGTGTATGAAATCGTACATAAAAAAAGTACAGAAATGAAGATAAAATCCAGATTATTTCGATTTTTCTCTTTCAATTTTACGTTTCATGATATTTGCGATATTTTTTTATTTTTTTTATTCCACGCCCACAGCGAACGAACGTGTAGTCCACCTGATGGTAAGTGGAGTACAGCCCATGGACATCAACAAACCACAAAAGCAGATTATAGATGCGTCGCTGCAGCTGAGGACTACGGTGTTATGCCTCATGTGCCAGTAATTTCAGGGCCTGATCTCACCACCAAACCGGAACACAGTAATAGAAGCACTACTATTTGGCGGCAGGTTAAAGGTGAGACGGTGGTGCTGCCGCCCTCGAGCTCATTTACAAAAGCTCTACCACCAGTATTCTTAAAATAATAATTTCATAAATAGCGCTTATGTTATTAGTTAAAAAGAAATAACAGTTCCTTCCAGTCATTCGTTTTTCAGGAGCCGAGCAGTAAAGTGAACGCGAGTAAAACCGCAAGGATCAGCTAGTAATATATAAATAATTAGGATGTCGCCTCGTAAAACGATTGCAGAACTTATCTTCCTAGTTTGATTAGCGCTTGGTGTAATTTAGCGGCTGGCTGATTCACGATGTAATTAGTTCTACGACCCACTACTAAGATAATCAAAGAGGTTATAAATAACTCTTTGACAACGAGAGAGGCATAAATATTAAGAAAGCGTAGTATTTTTTTTTTCATTTGCATGAATGTCAAATTCTTCTATTAATGTCAAAAATGCATACATCATTTCTGTATGTATTATGCCAGCTATCTTGATCTCAATGAAGACCAACTCGACAAACTTGAGCGCCTTCAAAATGTCTGTATAAGGTTTATATTTGGACTACGCAAATATGACCATGTTTCTATATTTCGCACTAAACTCAAGTGGTTACCAATTCGGCTTCGCCGGAATGCACATATTCTATCGTTACTTTATAACATTATTTTTAATCCTTCGACTCCTTCATATCTAAAACAACGCTTCCTTTTTCTAAATGACACGCACACGAGATTCCTGCGCTCTTCAGGGAATTTGAGATTAAAAATGCCGGAACATACCACTAGGTTTACCGACAAATCATTTACGGTGCAAGCTGTAAGACTCTGGAATGATTTACCGGTGTCAATAAGAAGTGCCAAAACGCAAACAACTTTTAAATCTTTGGTGAAGGAACACTATCTTACTTTCTAATATTTCATACCTGTTCTGTTGCTCTCATCTCATTCCTAAATCAATCATTATTAATATACCGTTTTCTGCCCCTAAACATAATAATGTAGGTATTTATGTATATTTATATTATGTATATATATTTTTGATATAAGTATGCCCTTTTATTGTATTTATGTATTTATATGTAGCCCTTGCATGTAATTAGTATGTTTTATTTTTTATAATATTTTATTGTACCTATAGTTAGGTACACTAATATTTATTTGTTAGAAGTAGTTTTTTAATGTATTTATTCCTTTCTTCTTCATTCAAACTTCATGCTAGTACACCTTTTACTTCCCTTTCGTGTCTCTTTCATACTTTTCCATCCAATGGTTGTCTGTAAGAGATTGCCTTTGCAGCGATAAGACCGCCATTTGTACTTTTGTTATCTACATATTCTTCTGTATTATTTTTCCTTGGTGTGCAATAAAGCTTATTATTATTATTATTATTATATAATATGTGTGTGAGACACGCTGACGTTTCATATAAAAAGACAACTAAACCGTTCTATGTACTTATACCTATATACTCAGGATGGCAGGAACTACCTATATTTTATATAATATTAAAGTAGATGGCGCTAAAACCAAGTAAGGTTCGTCTAGCTATGGCTGGCACAAAAGAGTTGAGAAATTTCGAGTCCAGCAGCATACGAATCCATAGCTGAATTGGCAAAGCACTTGGGGCGTATACCCAGGGGGTGCAGGTTCGAGTATATAAAATACAAAAAGAGGCATAGCAAAGCTAAAATTTGCTTTAAATATTACAAGTATTGATAAAAATGCGTCATCTCTCGACAGTAATGTGTTGATCTTAATTCAAACGTACTGTATGCGATTATGTGAATAAGTAACTTATTACATCGCATAGATGGCGCTAAAACCAAATAAGGTTCGTCTAGCTATGGCTGGCACAAAAGAGTTGAGAAATTTCGAGTCCAGCAGCATACGAATCCATAGCTGAATTGGCTAAGCACTTGGGGCATATACCCAGGGGGTGCAGGTTCGAGTCCTGCTGGATTCTTAATTTTTCAACTTGAATATTATATAAAATACAAAAAGGCATAGCAAAGCTAAAATTTGCTTTAAAAATATTACAACTACCTATATCATAATTAACGACACCATTCTCCATTTTGTAACAACGGAATCAAAACCAAAGAGACAATTTATAATGTCCAACAATCTTGTATTTTAATGCAATAACAAAACAATTAGGTCACTCTCACAAAAGTAATCACTTGGAAACGTAAATCATACAACATAAAATAAAGATTAACTAGAAAAAGTCTAGTCTGTGGACGTGGTACAGGAGCCGTTTTCTTTTCAAAAGTGACTTTTCAAGTTGACGGCTGTACCATCGTCCGGAATCGTCCCAGAAATGACGTTCCGCATAGAGTGACGGTTTACTCTGATTCTAGGAATCAAATTGGCGCAATATCATCTAGCGCCGTCATACTTTTCTCTGAAGATGACCGTCTATCATGTTTGGAAGTATAAATCGTGGCCACTTGCGTCACTTCAGTTATTTAGGACGCCATTAAGTTTACAACGTCCTGTGTATCAATCTAAGTAATGCTGTACTGATCTTAAACCACTTACTCTTAAATTACTTAATTTATATTACTTACGTAGTTTGCAAAGCAGAGGTTTATTTATGTGCGTTGTGTGTATCCTTTAAAGGCTGACAGATGCTTAAGTTTAAAACTAGATAAAAAATATCAATTAATTCAGATTTTTCGATCCAAACGAAAAAAAACTAGGTATCTGAATTGAAAAATATTAATTTTACAATCTAAATATAACAGGTAAAGTGTGAGTGTTATCTTTCTTTGCCACGCCCTTAGGTTCATAGCTAAACATCTAATTTACTGTTCCAGTTACATGAAGTAAAACAACAACTGCTAAATTAATATCAAGCAAGAGTACCTACTCTCGTAGATAAAACAATAAAATGCAGTTAGTTCCAGTCTTTCAGTTTGTTGCATCTATTGTTCCTCTAGCACAAACTTGTCTTAGCTTGTTTATTTTTCATTCCACAGACAAGTTCTAAGACCATTGCTGTTGCACTTCCACTTCAATCATATTATTATTTAAATCCAGTTTGAGTAAAAGCTATATTTAAATGATTGCATTCTGAATTGAACTTAGAAACGCTGTTTACACAGCCTCAATTTCCAGACAGGAAAATCGAAAATACGACTTTTTTTTGACACTCTGACGTCTATCCATAAAGTTTGCGGTGCTCCTAGCAAGACCAGTAGCCTAAAAAAAGGTTTTTAAGTAAGAAAGAAAAAATAATTATCCTAGAAAAACCTAGTCTATTCAAGAGGTAAGTGCGCTTATGCGTTTAAACAGACTCATCAACAATTTAGAATATTCTCAGAGATATATCTTGAGAAGGATGTTGTTTATGGTTAAGAATTCTTGTTTTAGACTGTAATTAGTTCTTGAAGGACGTCAAAGAAACGGCCGGAAGGCATTCGTTTAATTGATTTTATGATCCAAATAAATAAAAGTAGTTTTGGTTAAGTTAATAACTGTTTAAATAAACAAACACTGTAGTACATAAGTGGCGGCTTTTCAAAAGCAATCTTTTCTCAAATTCATGTATTGTTATATTTTATGATGTATATAACATTTTGTTATAAGACTGTAAGCCTTCCTAAAAACAATTAAAAAAAAACAATATGTATAACGTGACCCATCAACAGTCGCATCCTACAACAAATTGAAAACAAATTTGTCATCGATCAAAACTGCATGCCGTACTCGCTAACTCTATTCACTTTTAACATTATTTACAAGTAAACTAAAAACGATAAATAATGACGCCATTTTGGAAATTTGCAATTTGCGTAAGTGTCGACAAATTCCTTCCTCTAAGCGTGGGAATTGAACTAAAACGGTTTCATTTAAATTTAGCAATCTATGTGGGTTTATTATATTAATATTTTAGACATTTCGAGCCATTTCTCGTATAGTTATAATTATACGCAAGTCAATGCAAGTCATCTCGGTTCGTTTGAATAGGGCCTATTTGCTTATAATATTAAAGAATGGAATAGTATAATTTTAGAAGTATGAAGAATTCTCATAAGTTAGGAAATATCTTTCTTAGTTAATGTTGTATGTTTTGCTAATTGCGTATCTATCCCAAGGTACAATATGATTTTATAATATGGTGTCTACAGACTATAAATTACACACGGCAACACATCAAACTAAACATTGCCTACTAAAAGTGGTCTCGCATTCCACAGTACGTCTAAACAAAGCGATACCATATTATACTGGTATTGTATAGGTTAATGTGTAGTACTTCGTGTACCAAGGTTCTTGTTAAATTATATTTCTTGCCTCTACCCAGGGTCTCAAAATCATGTACTCACGCTATCACTGATAAGTGGCTTCGGCACGATACTATTTACACAAAGAATACATTTACAAAAACCTCTCTTATTAAGATTTTTATCAGATGATAATAAAATAACAGCAATATTTACAACTTACTGTTGCCGTATAATTTTGTTTGAATAAATAAAATAAAACTGAAGCAAATATTATTATTTTAATTTGTAGTTTTTTACTCAGAATATATCTTATTACGTAAATGGATTTATACTTTTCATTTTGCACGCTGTGTAGCAGTAATTTGGAGTTATATAAATTGAATTTAGATTCCTCTCCATTAAATATAATAAAAATACTTCAATCGGCTGGCATGTGATTATATATAATGCTCTATATATTTCGTAATATACAGATGACGTCAATTTTATTTCCATGATGGCAACAATATATTGCAATAATTATTTGCATAGTAATAAAATCAAAAATTATTAGAAAGTTACTCAAATTTATTACTTCCGTGATCTCGTGGGACAGAATACTTAGCCGTAACATTTAATTGGATATAATTAAAAATTAAAAATACTTCTTATAGTATTGATTACAGTTTGCTGGTTTTTTGTGTTTACTTGCTTGTTCGGTGCAATCCATCTGCCTTTATTCTGTAATCTGAGGTATTGGTAAATAGAAAACCAAATGAGTTTCAAAATAAGTTTCAAAATTTGTTAAAAAACAAAATACAAACAAACAATTTTGTTCACTATATTATTTGCCTGGTGGATGGCGATAGGCTCGATCCCTTTCTCATTGAACCTAAACATAACAGGTGAAGTGTGGGTGTTTTACACCTCTGCCACACCTTTCTAGGTAATATAGGCAATTTTGCAACACTTTTCACTCTGTACTCGGCCTTGTTTTCTGAATCCATTTCCTATTGATGCAAGCGAATTCAAGTTACTTAGCGCATCCTTTGACCGATTTCGTTTTCGATAATAATTCACTGCCGAATAGAGGTTATTGAAATTGACTTGAAAATTTTCTCCTCCCGGGCACTACTTTCGCCCGAGCGCTCTGGCAAATTGCTATAAAGTCGCATAATCGAGGCAATCTGGCAAAGGAATCCATGCGGGCATATGCAGAATAACCTATGTTCCTTACTAGCTTGTTACACACAGCTCTGCTATTTCCGTTACTTTGTACGAATTTAATTATTACATAAATTATATCTCTAATGAGCAAGTATTTTTGGGTAAATGAGATAAAATGATTTTCAATGTTTACTAAAATCAAACATTATTGACTTCCAATTTACTAAAGTTTATCAAAGAATATTTGATTTAATGTTATGTTAAAGTGGTTTTGACAGAGAAAATATCAAAGTAAGAAGATATTTCTGAATATACTTTAAAAATCTTATTAGTGATCAGCGAAATTGTTGTTCATCTATTTAATTTCTGAATAATATTACAGTGTATGATATATTCCAATTACTAAACTATATGAACTACCCCGATGGTCTAGTGGTTAGCGTATGCGCCTCTCACCGCGAGGAATCGGGTTCATAATCATAATCACAATAGAAGACCTTTACTACATAGGTACTGAACATATGAAACGATCGTATGCTACATCAGATTAGATGTGTTGGAACCGAGGAATATAATATTATGTAGCCCCACGTGGCTATTATCAATAATGATTGGTAGATTTCCAGGAAAATTACTTACCTAAATTACTCGTGTCGTTTGAAGTTCATGAGCTTTCATTATGTTTTCGCTTTATTTGTTTTCCTCGAAAGAAAAATACAGAAGATTTTGAGTAAAATAATCTTATATAAATGAGTTGTTATAATTATCTTCTATAGCCTTGGAGACATTTTATAAATCTAAGCAAACTTTTATTATTATCTAAGATATTACGCAGTTAGCAATAGAGTAAGTTATTGCTAGGATTTTTTTTTCATTAGTCATTTTTCTTATCTTGGGTTGTAGACGTTGTCGTAGACTGTTAGCCTCGAAGGTAGTTTGTCATTTAATGAATTTTATGTATAGTTTTACTATAGTAAAAATATGTGAATAATTTAACGACATTTAAGGCTAACTGTAATTTATGAAATATGTGTCTCGTTGATTAGATTTTACACCAATTTATGTTTATACAGAGCGCTCATCATATTTGACAGCTTACTGCGTTTCAAAATTGAATCCTTTATCATTTTAAACGAAACGTCAAATCTGTTACAAAAGCGCGTTTTAGTAAACACATAATGCGGTTTCAGTATTTGTTAGTGGTCGTTTGCTACCTTCGCAATAACAGTGTACTTGTATTTTCTATTTACATTAAATTTACTGCCATTTAAGACTAGCTAGGTATGTAATATATAGAATGACTCCAATATTGCCATCAAAATTGCAGTTTGGTGTAAGACAGCCAGGTCTTCATATAGGACACAATGGTTGAAAGAATAAGCTTGAAAGCATGGAGTTTATGAGTGTCCGAGGCAAATCCAGAGTGACAATGTTAATGTTATGTGTGTAACATTGATAAGAAGGGTAAGGATATTGGCCCACCACCCTGACCAAGTGTGTATTGATAGACTTAATTTAACCCTTAAGCGATTTTTAAGCTCTTTCAGGTATACCAGTTACCTCATGATGGTTTTTTTTTATTTTTTTTATTCCACTGAGGTGGCAAACAAGCATACGGCCCACCTGATGGTATGCAGTTACCGTATCACGCGTGCGTTGCCGACCCATTAAAACCTATTTGCACTATGGTTTTCACAAGCAAGCGAAAATTAATCATGCCATCATGATTAACATGCACTATGCTATGGCTGTGTAGGTATATGAAGCTGGGACTGCTATGGCTATGTAGGTATATGAAACTAGAACTACATAAATGAGGTAATTTGAAATGGATGGCAACACAATGTCGATCTCTTTGACTGATACAGTTCAAACAGCATCTGATTAAATGGTCGAGATTCAATGTTAATTAGCTAATGAAGGTAAGCTGTCGGTTCTACATTAATAAAGGCTTCACGTGTGCTGGCTAGATTTTATCCACATCATAAAATATAACCTATCCAAATATAAAAGTTACACAAGTTACGGTTTCATTTAAGTGTGTTATATGCTTGGTTATCCTGCCTGGTAGTCTATTGAAATAGTTGGATTAATTAATTTACACACCAAAACGTTTTAACGGGATGTCCGAGGACGCGAAAATAAGGAGGTGTTTGCTAAAAACAAATGGAACCGCTTCATTAAGGTATCTTTAAGTACTCGAAATATAGCGATTCCATACGTTTTTTTATCAACGCATACTTAACAATTTAATTTACTAAAACTGCAGTATTAAAAACGTTAAAATGTGGAATTTTAAGATATAACTAAATATATTAAAATAATGTTGGTACATGTTCATCTTAATTAAGATGAATTTGCAATTTCTTAAGTTTTATATTATATTATATAAAAGTTAATGTTCTAAGTTATTATTATGTATGTGGAGCAAACTGTCGAATGCGCATTAAGAATTAAGTATAACTTCACAATGTTATAAATAACTTAACAGTATCTTAATACAAATTTATTTATTTAGTCATATCCGCGTAAGTTAGCCTTCTAAAATGAGAATTGGATGTTTTTGGTTATTCTTTTAAGTTTATTTTATATAATCATCAGTTTGTTTCTATACCAGTTTAATAAATCTTTTGCATACCTATATCTGCAAAATAACAGTAATGAAAAAATCCAACAGAAAACTATTACAGTTTTATGATTCTAAAATAAAATATCGCCAATATCTAAAGAAAATATTTACTTAGTGCTTCTGGGAGCACGTAGGCAAAGTCAGGATCTACAACGGACGCTACAAAAACTCAGAAATCACAAATTCAGACGACTGATCTAACCAAGAGCGTTGTTTTGTCCCGAAAACTCAGAAATCAGGAAATCTGACGACTGATCTAATCAAGAGCGTCGTTTTGTCCCGAAAACTCAGAAATCAGGAAATCTGACGATTGATCTAACCAAGAGCGTCGTTTTGTCCCGAAAACTCAGAAATCAGAAAATCTGACGACTTATCTAACATAGAGTGTCGTTTTGTTCCGTAGTTTGTCGCTAAATGTCAGACGTTTTGCTCTAATCTAACTAATTAAGTGCCGATTTCACCAACACGTTAAACTCGAGTTTAACACTAAGCTACAGATATCAATCTCCCCGACCCGAGAGAGAGGGAGAGAGAGAGAGAGAGAGAGAGCGAGAGAGAAGATTTGTATTTTTAAAACCTAGACTCATTGCCGTTCATTAGTAAATGCCGCTCTGAAACACATAATTATGCCTAGAAGTCACTTCGATAAACGTTTCACATAATCAACGTTCTATAAGCGAATTATCGTAATTGACGTCCGTAATTAGTTGTATCAACTCAATGAACGTAACATGTACATCGGATGATTTCAAATGCAGCCAATTATGTGCCACGTTATGGTAGTTGGGCAAACAGATGTGAATGTGTGTAGGTACAAAGAGCACTTTAATCAATATGGAGAGGAAATGAAAGCAAATATCTAGCCAAAACTCGCAGGGGAGCCCGAGGGAAGTGTGTGTGTGGAAGAGCACCCAAGCATGATTTGACAACTAGTTTTATATGACGTGCAAAAATGGTGCTCTTCCACATTTGGTAGCAGGAGACGCCTGACAATGACTATTCCTTTTGGTTTAGTTGTCTAAATATGTATAGCAATAGCCAATAATGCACAACTCTGTCTTAATTGTCTAGTCACGGTGAATAGCTTCAAGAGGGTATCAATCGATACAGTATTTCCAGTATAAAGGTAACCGGGTTGTAACTTTAATATTGTTAAGTCTTATTATATAAGACATAATGTATCGTAATCGACTAAAATGAATATTTGCTTGTGCTTATTTTGTCTAAATGATTGTTTTAATAAATCAGTTAATGTATCAATAATAAATTTAAAATTATTAAGAGTATATGGCCCAAGATTGTCGGATATTTTCAAGACGTATGTGTCCGTGTAATCACCCTCGAGATGGTAAATGTAACAGCAGCTCATGAACACTGACAAGAAGATGGACGCGGCACGGGCTAGTATCTCGTAGTTGTAATTGTGTTGCTTTCATAAGCATATAAAACTGCGGCACCTTTTTGCGTGATACTCGTAATGGCTACCCGCTACAAGCCATAATTATAATTGTCTAAATTTTGCACTTAGACTAGTTTTTGTTGTGCTTTTTCTAGTTACAGTGGATTATATTGACAATAATATTGCCAGTGGACGAAAGTGGTAATATTCAAGGCAGATGTATGCAGCTAGCGTTGCCAGGCGTCCGGGTTAAGCCGGATATAGTCAGAGTTTTTATTTGCGTGTCCAGCCAATATAAACGGTGTCCGGCCTGTCCGGCTTTAGTTACGTTTTTTCATTTGTCAAACTAGCGTGGCCGAAGTGCCGAACGCGGGCGAGTCGACTGCCAGTCACTTTTACATTTCATCAGAATTAAACAAGATATACGTTAATAATAAAAAAAGCTTTATAATACTTTTTTCTGTCGTTTTAATAATACTGAGACACCAAATTCTCAGTCATGTATGGTATCCGGCTTTTTTATCCAAATGTCCGGCCAAACTGGCAGGTCTTTCCGGCTATCGATCGGCGACCTCGTTGTCATGACACTGTAACGCATGACATGTCTCATTATTGTATACGAGGGCTGGCAACCCTATTTGCAGCGGCTGCACAATAATATTTAGTTTGTTTAATTCAGGCTTTCAACAATCACATTCGAAAGTTGAGCGGCCCATAAATATATCCAAAGTACATTTACATCGAGTCTTCTTACGACATCTGCCAAACAAAACAAATCATTTTAGGTAATTACCTCTCCAAACACAAAGTACCTACATGTTTTGTAAAACCTAAATGGGATTTCTCAAAACACTTCCTGGAGAGTGTGCTTAAACTGACTTGTGTGACTTTTTTAAGGGTGCAGTGGAGGCGTGATTGGTCAGTATATGGTAACATTAGTGCAACTTCAAACAATATTGCACTTTTATTTTTTTAATTGAAGCAGATTACATTATATATGTTGGAAAATGAAAAATATACGATGCATTTTTTTTACCTTTAGCATTTCTAAATTAAATAATATCAGTAAACGCTAATAAGCCCGAACGCAAATCCAATGAAAAACAAAACAGAAGTTTTGCTTTCTGTTGATATTATTACGCTTTCCTTAATACGCAGATGCGATGAGGATTATTAAAATTAAACGCGATTCTATTAAATATTGATATCAAATTCATATAATAATAGAAAATGATCTGTTTAAAAGAAGCCACAGTCTCGGAAGCTAAATGCTCGTAAATGCAATATGATCGTTTAGATATTATCCCAGT